>OX578280.1:75697079-75712455 GCA_951217055.1 Gerris lacustris | reverse complement strand
ACGCCTCTCTGGTATTCTTACGCCTCTCTTGCATTCTTAAGCCTCTCTGGCATTCCTAAGCCTCTCTGGCATTCCTAAGCCTCTCTGGCATTCCTACGCCTCTCTGGCATTATTAGTGAACAGGTCTCATTCCAATAATTACAGACTGGTCGTGGATTATAGAAAAGTAAATAAATCAATTTTTTCCGTTTCCAAGGATAGATGTTATTTTTGATTGATTAGAAGGTGCTACGTGTTTCAGTACCTCGATGTAAACCAACCGTATTACCAACAACCTGTAGAACAATCTAATAACATGTTCACAACACCAAGTTTGCTTAGCAAGTTACAGGTTAGCAAGTTACAGGTTAGCAAGTTACAGGTTAGCAAGTAATGCTCAGAAAGCAATTTTAAGGAAATTACAGCGTTAGCGTGTAATTTTAAGGAAGTAAAAGTGTCAGTAGGTATATAAGTACATGAGGTACGTTATCAAAATTGATAAACACAAGTGATGTTACGACAAATGATTGGAGTTTTATTTTTTTTAATTAAATGGTCTCCCTTTACAAAAGAAAGAGAAAAGGCAACCGTAATAAATATTTTTTGAAAAAAAAAAAAAAACCAACAAAAAAAGAAAATAAGTTAGTTATTTAAATAAACATAAATAATTTTTAAATTGAAACAACACTATTAATGAGGCGATTATTATAATGTGATATATATATATATATATATATATATATATATATATATATATATATATATATATATATATATATATATAAATATATATAAATATTATAAGGTTCAGGATATGTAAAAAATAAATGCTAAGATAATGTGTGAGAAGCATAATATGTAGATATATTTAAGGATGAAATCTATATATAGAAACTAAATTCAAATAAGAGAATCATAAACATTCAGGATACAAGATGGTGGACCACAGTTTCCTTTCACTAATCTCAAGTTATGGCAAAACAACCTCCATTATATATATATATATATATATATATATATATATATATATATATATATATATATATATATATATATATATATATATATATATATATATATATATATATATATATATACACATATATATGTACATATATATTGTTAAATGTGTTTGAATATGGGGAAAAGACAACAAAGAAAAAAAAGTAAACATACCGAAGTTAGTTTATAGATTTATTCAGAGACGTAGACAAGTATAGAGGAGACTCGGGTGGGGAGGGGGGGAAGGGGGGTAGTGGTGTCCTTTTATAATCCAGAGAAGCAAAAAAATGAATAAATAATAAGAAACACAATGGGGATTAGGTCGAGTATTGGATGCGCAGGTAGGACTCCGGCACTGTACAGACTCCGCACCCAACTCAACATATCCACCTACAAATAATAAATTAAATCATGAAAAAATACAACATTAATATGTTTTAAAAATGAAAATCCTCTTAATCTCTCACACTTATTAAAGTATAAATATGTAGAGTTCATAAAAATAAATACACAGAAACTTTGATTTGAACTCTTAGAATTATTACTCTTAATAATAATTAGAGAACTATTATTACTCTTAATAATAATTAGGGAACTATTATTACTCATAATAATAATTTGAGAATTGTTATTACTCTTAATAATAATTAGAGAACTATTATTACTCTTAATAATAATTAGAGAACCATTATTACTCTTAATAGTAATTAGAGAACCATTATTACTCTTAATTATAATTAGAGAACTATTATTACTCTTAATCCGGCTCTCTTAGTGAATAGTTCGAGTATATCTAGTAGTATCAAGTTAATCACGTGTCTCATTTTATCAAGCAACCTATCACCAATAATCGGTCATTTTGATTTTATATAAAGGACACTCAAATGTGGAAACCCTAGAGGCTCATTATATCCAAAGTGGAAACCCTAGAGGCTCAATATCTTAAGTGGAAACCCTAGAGGCTCACTATATATAGGGTTTCCACTTTGGATAGAGAGCCTCTAGGGTTTCCACTTTAGATAGTGAGCCTCTAGGGTAGGGTGGGCCGAAAATCCCGAACTTTTGAAATCGAAAGACGGGTAGTGATAAAAACTTGTGTACCCATGAGAGGACACCGTGTGCCAAATTTCAGCCAAATCGGTTGACACTTAGGTCTCCCGACGGAGCCTTGAAGTTTTCGATTTTCTAAAAAAAAACACAAAAATTATGTATATATGCGATTTTTTCATTATTAGTATATTTTACTGTGCATTTGAAATATATAGACATTAATGTTTACCAATAATGTGCTTAATTAAAATGATAAAACTAAAAAATATGATTTACTAATTAAATGCATCAAGTACATATATACACACTCAACCACCAAATGCAGCAGGCAACACTTACTTAATTTAACTCTCAGGTCATTTATGAATTATGTTAGTGGCAAAAATTTATATTTAAGTTTATTTTCGAAAGTTGTGTCATAAAAAACACAAATATAATTTAAAATTAACATTGTTATGAATAAGGGGGCTCCGACCCCCCCCCCCCCCCCCGGATCCTTAAAATGGTAGTACTTCTTTGATTTCAATAGATTTCTTTCTTGCAGCAAGTATTCCCTTCAAGCCGAGTCTTATAATTCCTTCACTGTCATCACATATCATTGCCAGTGTTAACTCAAAACTTAAAAATTGACAAAACAATACTTTCTGCAGATCCACCTAAAGGAGAGACATAACCATTGCATTAAAAAACCTGGCTCTTGAACCAAAACTATATATTCTTCTTTTGTAAAAATCTTGTGTAGCTTCGACCCTTTTAAGTTATACAAATCCTTTTGTCTTGGTTCTCTTAAAAAAAAACAATCAATTTAAACAATTTTAAGTTGTTACACTACCAAATTAGGTGACTTAATATAGACAAGAAGGATACAAAATGGTAAGATCTGTTGTTCACATCTGCTGTACAAGGCTCACTGACTTTAACATAATGATATTAATCCTGCCCCTTTCTTCCTCCTCCTCTTGTCCCTAGTGAAACCCTTATTTGCTTCTTACTTGGAAAACTATTTTTTATTAAAAAAAAAAAAAAAAAATTTAAAAAAACTGGGGGGGGGGGGGGAGGGGGGGGGGGGGAGGGGGGGGGGGGGTCGGAGCCCCCTTATTCATAACAATGTTAATTTTAAATTATATTTGTGTTTTTTATGACACAACTTTCGAAAATAAACTTAAATATACATTTTTGCCACTAACATAATTCATAAATGACCTGAGAGTTAAATTAAGTAAGTGTTGCCACCTTGAGTGTGTATATATATACTTGATGCATTTAATTAGTAAATAATATTTTTTAGATTTATCATTTTAATTAAGCACATTATTGGTAAACATTAATGTCTATATATTTTAAATGCGCAGTAAAATATACTAATAATGAAAAAATCGCATATATACATAATTTTTGTGTTTTTTTTTAGAAAATCGAAAACTTCAAGGCTCCGTCGGGAGACCCAAGTGTCAACCGATTTGGCTGAAATTTGGCACACGGTGTCCTCTCATGGGTACACAAGTTTTTATCACTACCCGTCTTTCGATTTCAAAAGTTCGGGATTTTCGGCCCACCCTACCCTAGAGGCTCACTATCTAAAGTGGAAACCCTAGAAGCTCACTATCTAAAGTGGAAACCCTAGAAGCTCACTATCCAAAGTGGAAACCCTAGAGTCTCGCTATCCAAAGTGGAAACCCTAGAAGCTCACTATCCAAAGTGGAAACCCTAGAAGCTCACTATCCAAAGTGGAAACCCTAGAGGCTCTCTATCCAAAGTGGAAACTCTAATGCTCAAAATCTAATGTGGAAACAAAAAAATAATTTCATATTAAATAAATTTCGGAAAAAATAACAATGTTTTAAGAATGCTTTGTATATTGTATATTATGCTGGGAAAGCTGATTAACCTTGTTACAGAGCTCTGATCTATCTGGGAGACGCGCACACGTTCTCTCCCGATACAACAAACATTCTAGTGTGTTTAAGGACCCCCCCCCCCATCTCGAACACATATACACTGATTAACAATGTTGCTCGTATATAAAAACTCAATAACTTTGATGTTTTATGTCAATGTTGAAACTGTATTTATAATGAAACAAGTTGTGACGTCACACAACCAATGTGTATTAATTAGTATCAAGGATTCATAATTAAAACATTGTTTTACCTTGTTGTGCTAGTATTAGCAATCTAAGTATGTTGCAGGCATCACGGTGAAATGCCATCTCCTTACAGATTTAGATTCAAAGTACCAGACATTAGTCAGGTTACAAATATAAACAAAGTAAACATCATCCCAAGAGTAACGGCCCCACTCTATCCACCAGATGTTCCACCTCGTGTCCACCAGTTGAAAATAATTACAGATAACCGACGTCGCCCCGAGGGCTTGATTATCAGATTAAATAATGTTTCGCCTTATACGGGCATTAGACAAAGTGACTAGACCCGACCGGTCCAGTCCATTACACGAGCACGTGGTCACCCGCCTGCTCCATGCGGAAACTCAGTATAGGGGAGGGGGGGGGGGAGGGCTTCATTCACCAGTTTTTGTTGCCATTGATAAGAAAGAGGTTGCGTACAGTGGAGGGAGAACACGGATGAATGGAAGTGTAGAGAGAGAGCGAGACGGCAGACAAGCGTAGTAAAGAGCGATCGGGAGAGAGATAGGTGGTTCGGAGTCCTTAATGAACCCACGCGATCCATTCAACCCACCTGATCCTGCGTGCAGACCTGACGAGGGGGGAGTCTCCTGCCGATACTGCTAACCTTATATCACCTGGGTGACAAACTATCCACAATCACCGTCACACCCCCTTGTAATGTAAACATAACACCTCCTTATCACATACAAGTCGAATCGAATTATAATAGTCGATATACACACATACCGGTAGAGGGTAAATACAACCCACACTCCTCCGAAAAATAGTAAACATTTATAGGTTACATTTCTGTCGGTAATTTTGGATCGTGTTGCGATAAATGCGTCGTGTCGAAGGTAAACTGACGACGCGCAGGTTAAAGCTCTATCGCGCCGAGAATTAAAACCTAAGTTTCCAACCTGACAACCCTCCTTATAATAGTAGTAACTTTAGTACCCTATCGGTACTAAAGTTTCCTCTAATTAGTCGAGGTTTCACTACAACGTCGCTTAAAAGTGGAAAAAAATGCAGATATCCTCTTTGATGAAGTCCTGCGTTGCATCAAGTCCTGCGTTGCATCAAGGCCTGCGTTCCAAGTTTGTAAGTCTTAACAGCTTCAAAGTGAACTCTGAGCACTGTGTCGACCGCAGTCTCTAGACCGACGGATTGCAGCGCTGCACTTCTGTGTCGATATAAGAACGCTGTATGCGTTCTTATATCGATAAGCGTCCTGTTATCATTAGTAATCAAACAATAAATAGCGCATCGAACGCGCATTGAAACGATATCGAGTTATCAACACACATATATATTAATCTAGAAAAAAAAACAAAGAAAAAGTCCAGTTATTCACCATAACTTAATGAGCGAATTTTCAAAGAAATCTGCGTATTATTGGCTTATGGGCAAAAAAAATTGGTACACATGAGTACGGGGTACAAAAGTCAAAATAGTATAAACCCTTCAAGATGCATGTCGTTGGAAAGCTCTTTAAGAGTACAGTAATTGTTGTTATGTCATATTTTCATATAAGAGAGGGGTAAAATGGAAAAAACATGTTTTTATGCTATTATTGACCCTAAATTGTATAAATTTGACCCCTAAATGGACTCCATAAATTCTGGCCAACGAACTCATCCTTTTTTTATATTATTAACATTTTAAAATTTGTTTGAATTTTTTAAGTGCATCCTAGCGTGAGATATCGTCTGGAGGGACATTTATATATATATATATATATATATATATATATATATATATATATATATATATATATATATATATATATATATATATATATATATATATATATATATATATATATATATATATACATATATACATACATATACATAAAAAGTGTTAAATTTCTGGAATCGATCCAGAATGGTCTAATACGGATTTCCATGGAGAATATTTTCAAAAATTCGCATTACAAAAATTTTGAAGCCATTGCAATAGCTTAATTTTCTTCGAAACTAAAAGAAATGGATGAAAAAAAATATAAAATGGAAAATACTTGGATGGTAGCGGAACAATATTTGGTGAGTTGGGTTTGAAGGTGGTCACGTGATACTGGACTCTACGATGTGGCATTCAAACCATCATTCAGTCAGATATAAGAAAGTTTTACATCAGCTCGCACTCACATTATCTATTTTATAAAAAAATTACCATTATCGATTATTTGCCTGGTGGAAACATCTGGGCTGATCTAAGTATACTAGTAAGATCATTTAAATGTATACTGAATTCGGGGACAAAATAATATTTATGAGAAGTACCTAAGTTTGTTGTTTTTTGCAAAACGTTCAATGCAAACTATGTTTTCCCCCGAAAAGGATGTTGTGAAATTTAAAAATTAAAAACTTAGAACTACAGATGGTGGAATATTACGACATGGGCTCGAGGATGTGTTGGGCCGCGAGGTAACTTTCTACTTCCATTCCAATCTCCCGTCCATACCTAGTTCAGTTTTAATAATTAATATTTAGACTTGCACAGTTCCAGTCCACTTGTTTTACATACCTAGCATTGTATTTTTTTAACATACCTAGTATTGTATTTATAAAGTATGTACTTAGTATTTTTGGCATACCTAGTATTGAATTTCTAACGTACTTAGTATTTTTAACGTACCTAGTATTGTATTTATAACGTACTTTGTATTTTTAAAATACCTAGTATGTTTGACATTGATTTGTTATTATAATATTATGAGTTGAAATCAATTTCAACGATTATATTAAGACCGCTTAAGCCGATAAATGTTGAAGGTCAAGCTACTGGGTGAATTAGTATTTATTGCAGCTTTAAGCTGTATTTTTAATAATAAAAAAAAAGAAAAGTTGTTTAGAATTCCGTATAATAATCCTTTAACATTATGAATCCGCTCGCGTCATTATGGTCCCGCTCCTATTTCCTTCCTTTTTTTCATATGATCGAGAACGAAAATCGATTGATTAGAAAAGCGACGGAACGAGACTCGTCCAACCAAGTTGTCGTTCCCGACCCGTTCATTTCAAATCCGGTTCACTAGAATACCCTCAACGGGAAAACGAACGGTTGGCCGGAAGCACTGTCTAACAGAAATTTAACTTTTTTCTTAGCGTCAACCGTTATTTTATTATTTAATTGTTTAGATAACTATATAGTGATATATCCTATATCGGTCTTTACAGGGTTATAAAGTAAATAGGTTGTTTTCCTTTCGGTTCTTTCTAAACCTATAAAGACTGAAGGAGGTTATAATTAGTCAATATAGTTAATTTAGTTGCTGTTTCTGACGAGACAAATAATGCATCAATTTAATTCTACACGAGGTGAGGACTCAGTCATCGGTAAGTCTTGAACGAACACGTCCCCTCACTTGCTCCTTTATTCCGCTTTATACAAAATTGCAATTAGAAAAATAACGAATACAGTGTGGCAGCTAGGTTCCTCGCGTCCTGTTATCATACAGTGTGGCAGCTAGGTTCCTCGCGTCCTGTTATCATACAGTGTGGCAGCTAGGTTCCTCGCGTCCTGTTATCATACAGTGTGGTAGCTAGGTTCCTCGCGTCCTGTTATCATACAGTGTGGCAGCTAGGTTCCTCGCGTCCTGTTATCATACAGTGTGGCAGCTAGGTTCCTCGCGTCCTGTTATCATACAGTGTGGTAGCTAGGTTCCTCGCGTCCTGTTATCATACAGTGTGGCAGCTAGGTTCCTCGCGTCCTGTTATCATACAGTGTGGCAGCTAGGTTCCTCGCGTCCTGTTATCATACTGTGTGGCAGCTAGGATCCTCGCGTCCTGTTATCATACAGTGTGGCAGCTAGGTTCCTCGCGTCCTGTTATCATACAGTGTGGCAGCTAGGTTCCTCGCGTCCTGTTATCATACAGTGTGGCAGCTAGGTTCCTCGCGTCCTGTTATCATACAGTGTGGCAGCTAGGTTCCTCGCGTCCTGTTATCATACAGTGTGGCAGCTAGGTTCCTCGCGTCCTGTTATCATCATATAGTGTGGCAGCTAGGTTCCTCGCGTCCTGTTATCATACTGTGTGGCAGCTAGGTTCCTCGCGTCCTGTTATCATACAGTGTGGCAGCTAGGTTCCTCGCGTCCTGTTATCATACAGTGTGGCAGCTAGGTTCCTCGCGTCCTGTTATCATGCGGACGGTCACATGGAAATCCAACGTACGGTCGTTGGGACCTGTTTCGATTCTCAAATGGGCTCACTTTTTTTATCCGATCTTAAAATGTGCGTGGCAAAAATCGATATAGGATACTTTCGACTCACCGTCCGAATTTCGTTTAAATATTAAAGATGCAATAGAAAAAGATTTGTACGCATGCGAAAAGAAAGTGACGGGAGAACCAAGATATCGAAATGGGACCTTCTGTCTAAATTCTTTTGAATCGGACGAGTGGTTTTAACGGATGTTAAACGACTGACAGAGAGACGGACACGAAGCCGAAAATGTTCCCGGATTTCCGTCTGGAAAATTTACGAATCCGGAAACGAAAAATCGCAATCTACAGAAAGAACACGTAGCTTATTATTAGTGACAAGCGTGAACTCGGAAGCGAAAATAATAATGAAGTACTTATTTCAATCTACGCGTATATATACATAAACGTATAGGAATATAACGAGTGTTTAAAATAAAATCGCACAGGCCGAAGAAGAAGAAAAAAAGTTATTCGATTCCGGGTGAGGAAATAATTAGATCTTATTCGATCCTAAAGAGAAAAAAACAGTAAATAAATAAAAAGAAAGGGAATTACAGCGCGAAAGCGTGGTGGCAGAAGCCGTAAGATAAAGAAGACGCAAAGCGTGCTACGGCAGATCCGGAGACGAGACAAAAAACCCTCTCTGATACGGAGTCCGGGAGAGTGTGCCTCGCCTGTATATACGTGTATAGCTAGATGTAGAGGAGATGATCCGCAGGGGAACCAGTTCTCAGAGAGAACGAGATGGAGATATCAGTAAAGCTATCACTTAGTATCTGTATAGGAGTGACGAGGATGAGGAGAATCAGTCCTCAGAGAGAACGAGACGGAGATACGAATGCAGGTATGACTGAGTACCTGTGTAGGAGTGACAAGGATGCCGCTAGCATCAGACAGAGTCAGTCTAATTAATATTCATGAGGCTTTGTAATGGTTATCTTTTTGTCCGCTCTCAGGGCCCATTTTTTACCTTGTTTTTTCCCCCTCTTCTTGAAGTCCTGTATCGAGAATATTTTTATTACATGCGGTGCCAGATGTCGGACGGAGGCTGCCAAATCACCGTCGAATAGCGATCCGATCGGTACCGGACCTCGACGGACGGGATGCTCCCGGTGTAAAACAGCATGTGAAAGAAAAAAATACCGGAAAACTCGTAGTAAAACGCTAAATAAATTAATTTGAAATACCTTAAAAAAAAAATATTATAGAGAGATATTGTTTAAAGAATGTGACTTGGAAAAAATCTCTCTTGTTGGAAACACAGCACTCGACCGGCTGCATATTCTTTTTTTTGTTTCTGATTCGTGTCCAAATAAAAAATGAAAACTATTTGACAATATTTAGAGGTTGTTTGACTACGTTACACCCTCGCGTCGATACGTCCTTGGTTTCTTATTGCATTTTTCCTCCCAATTTCGAAAGAAAAAAAGTGCTTTCAAGATCAAGTATTACCTCTTAAATGCCGAATTAGATTTAGAATAAGATGTTGCCGCTCTGTAAAGAAACAGGGATCCGATAAGAAAGATACTTCAACGTCCTCCAACAGATAACTCCATCTTTACTTCCAATCCAGTTCTGTTTTTAAAAAACTGAATTAAATAAAAATAAAAATTAAAATTAAAGGAATATACCGAAGGTTTCACTTATATGCAAGCTTACAAATACAAGTCTGAAAATATATAAAATAAACAGGTCAAGTGTGTGCTGGTCAGCACACAGCGAGGGTCCGTAGGCCACAATGTATAGTTTAAGTAGTACTCTGATTGTCCTAAATATATAATCAAAATATATATATATATATATATATATATATATATATATATATATATATATATATATATATATATATATATATATATATATATATATATATATATATATATATATATATATATATATATGTGTATATGTATATGTATATATATATACACACAAATAAATATGTGTGTAGGGATGTGTTTGTCTGTTTTTAATTAAAAATAATAATTAATGGGGTGGGGTAATATTACAAGTCTAATAAACTAATATTTCTACAGATAAAAATGAATTGAATAATTGCAGGGCGTCATCAGCTGGTTGAAACAACTTTTTAATTCATATCATCTAATCACTACAGTATATTTAATAAAGCAATCAATTTCAATTTTAGTCCAAATTTCATTTCCTCAATCGAATGTTTCATTATTCTCTGTTGATAAGTAGTGTGTTGATCTCATATTTATTTTTCCAGTTTTTCGGGGGCTGACAAGTGAACTATAGGAATAAGATCCGAGGGCCGAGTTGAGTATCGTAGTAAAACAAGGAATAATAAACCTGTTAAGAGATTTAAGGATACACGAGTATTTCCTGGGAACGAGCGATAATGAGCCTTAGGGACAAGGTAAGTGATTAATCGAGGTGGCTCTGCGCGGGCTGTCTGGTGGAACCTGTGTACATCATCCCTCAGTGTAGATATTACAGCTAGTTTAGACGCCGACTCGATTCTTATGCACCCGCAGGATCAACCTTCTACTCGGCTCAACATTTCACTTCTCTATCCCGCTAAACTTGTTTCCAGTTGAACTTAAATCTTTAGTTCATTACCAGCCTAACATTGTAATGAAGTTAGTTTGCCTCGCATGCTGTTCACAGTGGTATATTGAATTCTGTTTTTATTTTTACCTGTGTATATACAACAGTACTTAAAATCTTATCATTTTATACTAAATAACGAGTTTTATAGTTATCTATGTACTATTGTGCTAAAAAAAGTACTCGGCTAAACGTATACAGCCGGAGATATTTGAGTCTCATTTTGCATTTCGTTTATTGAAACATCGGCCAACCTATCGTCAAAATATTGTACTACTGATGAAAACCTATCGACGTCCTGTGAAATCCTAACTTGCTGCCACGATATTTAGAAGCGTCACATGTTTCATCTCGTTTCTTGCGAGAAGGAAATATCTTGTGTTCCCCGCAACTAAAACAGATCGCTCACCCACTGCACCGTCACACCGAATATCTGGTAGATCGCTAGTGCGCAAGGAAAAGTATACAAGTACGTAGTATCGTGATTATTATAGTACCAATATTCACCACGTGAGATCAGTTGTATCACTGCTACTTTTGACGAGTAGAGGGAATAAATTTAGGCAGTAGTGTGACAAGTCGACAGATCTCAAAACGTCTTTCAGCAGCTATCCAGATGGGTAAGCCAGTATAATGATTTTTTAGGGTCCTTAGGCAAAGCCAAGGACCCTTATATTTTCCTGCGTGTGTCTGCCTGTCCGTCCGTCCGTCTGTCACCAGCTCTCACGCTTGCTCACCTTTTTTCCGATCACTACTAGGTACTATACGTGTGTATAGTACCTACCCACACATTTAAAAAATGTAGCAACTTAAAAACATTATTTTAAAAAAATAATAATAATAAGGGTAAAATAACTTAAGGGTTAAGAACTAATTTTTTTTTTTGGAGAACGTGTGGGGTATCATATGAAAGGGTACGTCGAGCTGATTACAAAAATATATAAGTAATGTTTTGGTTATATACGCTCTGATAGGGCGAGCGTAGGCGAGTTTTAAGTTAGTGTGAAAAGTGTCCCTTCCCTTCTATCTCGCTTATGTTAAGTGCAAAACATCTGAAAAGAATCCTGCACTTTTTTCGGCCAAAAGTAAAAAGGCATGTAAAATTTCAACCTGATACAAGCAGAAAATTGTGTGTAGTGAAGTGATATAGTTTAAATGGAGTAGTAGGCCGGGACGAGAGGATTAGGAAGAGTCCTGTTCTCTCACTACTCCTGCTCTGTACTACAATCATCCTCTTTAACTATCAACTCATCATGATCAACTATTATCTCAATATTCCATACACATTTATTTCAAGACGCTCGCTTCAACTATAAAAATTCCAGTCATGCACCATGACTTAATGAGCGATTTTTAGGGTCCGTAGGCAAAACCAAGGACCCTTATATTTTCCTGCGTGACTCTGTCCGTCCGTCCTCTCGCGTGTTCTCACGGCTACACCTTTCGTCCGATCACTTAGTAATTTGGCATGTATGTGTCTTGTACCTGCCCACATATTTTAAAAATATAGCGACTTAAAAAACATATTTTTCAAAAAAATTAGGGTAAAAAAACTTAAGGGTAAATTTTTTTTTTTTTTCTACACCGTGAGGGGTATCATATGAAAGGGTACGTCGAGCTGATTACAATAATATATAATTCTTTGGTTATAACTTTGATAGGGCGAGTTTGAAGCGGGTTTGAAACGTGTCCCCCCCCCCCCCCCCCTCTATCTCGCTTATGTGAAGTGCAAAAAATCTGAAAAAATTCCTGAACATTCTTCGACCAAAAGTAAAGATACCACTTTTTGGAAATTTCGAAAAAAATATTATTTTATTTTTTATTGACAAAATACGTTTTCTTATAAGTATGGTCTTTTCGATGTATTTATATGGTTGTAGTCCGGTTCAGTGGCAAAAAAATACTTTATCAGAGTGTGTTTTGAGAATATCAGACCCTTAGAATAGTTCAAAGTAAGCTTTTTAGCATTTTAAAAAAACACTGTTTATACAATTTACAGTTAAACACTATATAGTGTGGCCTACGGACCCTCGCTGTGTGCTGACTAGCACACACTTGACCTGTTTATTTTTTCTTTTGAGAAAGAATGCTGCGTATTATTAGCTTATAATAATATAGGAAAATTTTGGTTTAGAATTTAGATGGGTGAAAAACAATTTTGATACACAGGGGTACGGGGTACAAAAGTCAAAATAGTATTTACCCTTCTAGGTGCCTGACGCTGAAGTGCTCTATAAGAGTACAGTAATTAATGTTATGTACACTTTTGTCATATTTTCATATGAGAGGGGGGTAAAATGGAAATAAACAGGTCAAGTGTGTGCTAGTGAGCACACAGCGAGGGTCCGTAGGTCACACTGTATAGTTTAAGTAGTGCCCTATTGATGGTGTTTTTTAAAATGCTAAAAGGCTTACTTTGAACTATCCTATGGGTCTGATATTCTCAAAACACATAAACAAACTTCTGATGAAGTATTTTTTTGCCACAGAACCGGACTTCAACCATATAAATACATCGAAAAGACCAAAGTTAGAAAAAACGTATTTTGTCAATAAAAAATAAAATAATATTTTTTTCGAAATTTCCAAAAAGTGGTATCTTTACTTTTGGTCGAAGAATGTTCAGGAATTTTTTCAGATTTTTTGCACCTCAAAAAAGCGAGATAGAGGGGGGGGGGGCACGTTTCACACCCACTTTAAACTTGCCTACGCTCGCCCTATCAAAGTTATAACCAAAGAATTATTTATTTTTGTATTCAACTCGACGTACCCTTTCATATGATACCCCCCACGGTGTCGAAAAAAAAAAAAAAAAAATTTAACCCTTAAGTTTTTTTACCCTAATATTTGTGAAAAATATTTTTTTTAAGTCGCTATATTTTTAACATATGTGGGCATGTACAAGACACATACATGCCAAATTTCAAAGTGATCGGACGAAAAGTGTAGCCGTGAGAGCAGGCGACAGGACGGCTGGACAGACACACGCAGGAAAATATAAGGGTCCTTGGTTTTGCCTACGGACCCTAAAAACATGTTTTTATGCTATTTTTGACCCTAAGTTGTCAAAATTTGACCCCTAAATGGACTCCAAAAATTCTGGCCAACGAACTCATCCTTTCTTTTGATATTATTGAAATTTTTAAGTGCATCCTAAGGGGAGATATCATCTGAAGTGACACACACACACACACACACACACATATATATATATATATATATATATATATATATATATATATATATATATATATATATATATATATTTAGTATAGTAACGTGGATCCTATAAGGGTAGAAGGAAGAAGAAGAAGACTAAACTACTTCATCAGGCAACGTTTCGGCTTAACCAGCCTTTTTCGAGCCTAAACATAATAATTTAATAATAGCATGACATCGGAAATTATACAGCATTATTACAATGTTGTTTCACATAAAGATACAATATTAATTACCTCTGTTCTCTGAATTAGCCCTTAAGCTATAGAGTTAAAACTGTGAGAATGAATGAATATTTTGGGGAACTGGTAGTTCACCACGTCAAAAAAAAAACCTAAAATCGGTAAAACATATAATTACTAGTTACTGTACTAGAGAAACTCAGTGTCAAGACCAATGTAAACTTTTAATTCCCCAATAAAAAGAGGTAAAAAGTACTAAAACAAACATCACTGTATAGAATTACCATAATCAGAATGGAATGATCTTAATCATTATAGTTGCGTAGGTAAGTATAAATAATAGTATCACAGGGTTAAAAATAACAAAAACTAACATTTAACAATAAGGACTAACAATATCACCGTGAAAAAACTATAAACTATACTAATTACAATAAATAGTGTGATATAATAAGATCGAGTCTCACTATCACTGGAACCAGTTGATAAAGGACTTCGATAACCTTACTATCTTATCAGTGATAACATGAATAGTAAAATTTAAATTTAAAATAAACATAAAACCCATGGTAACGTAGCTTTAACTTAAATTTCTAATCTGGTAATAATTGATGAATAATGTATCTTAAAATATATATTTGTAATTAATAATAATAAATGGTGCTTATTGTAACTATATTGGGTTGCGTGGCGGGAGTTTTGATTTTGAATAATACACTCCACAGTAATATTTATTCAATGACCTAGAGTCAGTTTTTAAATTAACAGTTTCTTCTAGATTAATGGCAATGTTTAATGCTTCCAGCATTTTCCTCCTGTTTGTTCTATTCTCTCTCCCTATAATTTTGGTATCCTCAAACTTGAAAGTGTGGTGGGTGGCCAGAGCGTGGCTGAAGAGTTACCTTTCAGTTGATCGTACTGATGTTGCTCCAGTCTGTTTTTCAGGAGTTGGTTGCTTTCTCCTATGCAACTCTTAGGACACTGTCCGCAAGGAATCTAGTAGATCGTGCCTAAAGTGTTGTCGAAGGGGCTCTTATC
>OX578280.1:75389579-75692079 GCA_951217055.1 Gerris lacustris | reverse complement strand
GTCACTAAGGAGTTCTTCCATTTTGGACTGGTAAATACTCTTTTCTATGATTACAGTGGTATTGGCTTGTCTGATTTGGTGATAATTATTTGGGGGTTATTGAGAAGGAAACGTTTGGTTAGTGTTATATCTGTGAGTATTTGTTTCTCCAGAACCATTTGGGTAATGTGCCTTGTGTCTGTTTTGAAATATTATTATTTTGTTTATGATGTGGCTCCTCAAGGCACAAATGTGATTGTCACAAGTATTTAAATTATTGAGCATAAGTTCTATATCTACTATGAAATCATTGATCAGGTGTTTTGGTCTATTATAAGTTATACTGAAATTTGGCCCAAGACTTAGTAAGTTTAACATCCCCACAGGTATATCTAAATTGCTCAGGTTTTGGGTCCACCCTTTTTTGTGTAACTGTAAATATTCTGACAAGTTGGGGTCTTGTAAGCTACTATTAACTGTGTGCGTGAGATTCCTATTGTTTTTTTTCTTTTTATGTTTAATTTCGAGGCATTTAGTAAATTTCTTGCTGAAATCTTTTATAACTAATTCTAAATTATTCATATGGGTAAATCCTTCATCTCTTACTTTTTTAACTAGGCTATCAAATTTCCGTGACATTTGTTGTTCTTCCCAATAAGTCTGTTTTATTTCAGTTTTCAGTAATTTGTTCAAGATATTGCTGAAAATTTTGGATTTATTCAGGATACAGCTAGCATCACTACTTCATATATATATATATATATATATATATATATATATATATATATATATATATATATATATATATATATATATATATATATATATATATACATAAAAAAGTGTTAAATTTTATATATCGATTCAGAATGGTCTAAAACTGATTTCTATGGAGTAAATTCCACCTCTATACAACTCTGTGGTCCAATGATATTTCCGGGAGTTAATAAAAAAGTTAAATTTTAGAAAACTTAGGTGCCTGTAACTGTGGTGACCACCCCCTTTTGCTCCGAATGGCGCACTACTGTTTTTTCTCATTTCTAAATTAGAGTTGCAATTCTCAACTGAGGGATCAAGAATGGCCCCATGAAATTATTTTTGAAAAAATTCTAACCCCCCTCCCATAAAAAAATCAATGTTTTTAGGTGGTTTCTAGGAGATGCCACCAATCAATTAGGGATTTGTACTTCTGATGACCTTGACAAAAATTATATTGCCACATTGAAAATTATATTGGTTTGGTGGTTTACATTCTTTACCACCTTAAAGTAGGTGGCTAACGGAATGAACCACCAAACCTTTAAGACAACGTAATTTATTAAATTTTCACAACTCAAGCTAAAAATCTGCAAATAACTCGAGAGCGCTAATTATTTATTATAAAAACTCAATATTAAATCAAAACTGGTAGTATAATAAGTATTTTGACAAAATTCCGCTCTAAGAAATTGCTTCTATGAGCCACAATAAAAAAACTGGAGACATGTCATCCAAAACACACGTGTAGAGATGGCCAGGTGGTAAACCGCGGACACCACCAATCCACAGTACATTTTTTAATTTTTTTGCCTGATCCTTAAAGGGTTAAAGGTATTGAAATTTGGACCATTTGGCGGCCATATTAGATTAATTTATATTGGTCAGAAGCCTGAAGCTTTGTTTTATGTAATTTGTCAGCTTAAGTTACCTTACATAATATTATTGTTCATAGTTATATATAAATGGCGATAAGAAATCCTAATTAGAGCGGAGAAGGATTAAAAATGGCGAAATTAGTCACGGAGGAAAAGAATTACACTGAATCAGGTAGTTAACATCTTAAAATATAAAAGGAACAGAAAATGCGAAGATACAAACGAAAACCAATAGTTGGCAATGTATGATGACATCGGCTACCAAGTAGTCTTGTGAATCATGTTATTTATCTAAAAGTACAAAACAAACATTTAATTATTATTAAAATAAATGTATTATAATTTCTCTCCAAGAGATTTTTAAGGAATAAAGACGATATTATTTACTTCAAATAAAAAATACATGTGGTGTCGCGGGGAAACCGGTAAGAACCAAGTTCCACGCTTTTCATTAAAAATGAATTGTAAAATCACTGTGCTAAGTATACGATGCAAACTACTTATACATGTCCAAGTTAGAAAAGAGACAAACACATTTTTTTATCTTTGAAGCGAGGGTTGGACTAACCTATATGGGGCATCATGTATAGAAGTGCAAAAACTAACAAATATAATGCATACATAATTAAAGTGTTTCCTGTATATTGATATAAATTGCATTATTTAGGTATTCTTTTTCATTTCATACTCTCTTGAAAAACCAAATACGCTACATCGAAGCCCAGGTAATCTACAACAGATACATACACCCAAGATTCCCAAAATCGACCTGTATACTGCTGTGTTTCAAAATAGAGGACTGAAGATGGAAATTGTATTAAGGGAAAACTTATGAAATGGAGAAGAATCCATAATTAGTGCATTTTTTATCAATATATAGAAAAGACTTTAATTACATGTGCCAGTTTTTTTCATTTCTATACATGATGCCCCGTATAGGTTAGTTCAACCGTAGTAAAGAGCCGAGTAGTGAGGGAACAGGACTATTCCCTAACCCTCAAGCCCCGGTCTAATCCATAAAAAATATTATAACTATACCCTATACCACTTCACTTCACAAAAACTTCTTGTCCAGGATATAGCGTGCAAAAAAATGTGTGACTAACATCAAGCTAGAATTTTGTGAATAAGTTAATCTTTTGATGTCTTTTAAGAGTTGTGGCCGGCTAAGTTCGCCTGCGGGACATAGCTTAACAATAGGTATGTGTTAGAAAAAAAAAAAAAAACCGGTGGAGAGCGGCCATATCCGGCCCTTTTTGGTGGACAATGTGATTTTTATAATCCTGAGTACAAACTTAGTAGACCAAAAGTCTAGTCGATGGCAGTTTGACACTTAATAGGTGGCCTCTTTTATTTGGAGTAATATATATAGTCAAAAGGTTAGTTAGTCAAACTAACCTTTTGACTAACTAAGAGAGCCTAGGTAGCCCGGAGTAGAGAGCGCGTGCCTTTCCAACAGGCCAGTAAAGCAGCATCGGGCGGGGTCAGTAGGACGGGTGTCCACTTGACCTTGAGCTCTGGATTCAATTCCCGGACAGGGCCCTCCGCGCAATGTTAGAATTAGAATTAGAATTGTTTAATGCTTCTTAAGTACATGACTCTTAGCATGGAGCCCGGTCTTACAATATTTGTTTAATAATATAATTAAACAGCAGTTTCTTAGAAGTTATAATATTTTCTGACAAAAATGTATAACCCTCCGGTCAATGTTCACCCAGCATTGTTTAAATAAATAGGTAGCAGCTGGAAAGAGTAGCGCCACCAGGTTTCGGCCTGGAAACCATGGTTTGCACGCTCGGTTCGATGCAAGTGAACGAGTCCCGGGTTTGTTCAATGGGCCCTTCTAAGTGGCCTGCGTCTTTGGGTTTAAACCCCCCCCCCCAGGCATAAAAAATAAATAAATAATATTTTTTTTTTTTTTTTTAAACAAGCTATCATCAACTTGATTTTTGGTCTACTAAGTTCGTACTCAGGATCATGAAAATCACATTGTCCACCAAAATTGGCCGGACCTGGCCGCGCTCCACCGGTTTATTTTTTCTAATGCCTATTGCCAAGCTATGTCCCGCAGACGAACTTACACGATCACATATTCTTAAAAGGCACCAAAAGATTATCTTGTACACAAAATTCTAGCTTGATGTTAGTCAGGCACTCTATCTCCTGGGCTTTTCTGCTTGTATCAGGTTGATGTTTTACATGCCAGTTTCAATTGTACTTGTTTATATGAAAAGTGTAAAGTACAATTGATTTGCCCGGTCTGCCCAGTTTGCCCGGCCTCGCCCGACGAATCTTTTTATAAAGGCCGCCATTTTAAAGCCGTCCTCTGAAATATCTTGACTCGAAGGAAAAAGTAGTAGTAGTAGTAGTAGTAGTCTAGTACTTTCTACTAGGACGGGTAGGACGAACCACTTGTTCGAACCTTGCAATTAGGCCATCATTCAGGCCCTTTTTACGCCCCGCGGTAGAGAGTTCCAGCCACTTCACACATCATACATATGTACATTTGTACCGCCGAAGCGAGTATGATGTGATCAATAGTGAGCCATATAAATCAGAGTGTCACGGCGAGGAATCGAACCCCGTCTCGTTCCACTCGAGATTCAGTGATGGCCGAGCAGACGTGGTTTAACTCACACGGCTACGCTAGCTCCCTAAGGAAAAAGTAACTAGTGACAGTATTTGTGGATGTTATCAATGCAAACTTTGAGGGAGAAATTAAAAATAACCTTTTGATCCAAGGTTAAAGATGAAAACGACCAAGTACCTCGTAAAAATCGGTCTTTAATTGACTCGTCTCGCTTTATAACTACTCTCATACAACCGCAGTGAGCAGTAAAAAAACCCAGAATAATAAAATGTAAGTACGAACAAGTCGTAATGTTAAGTGAGTTGGGCCTGGAGATCCGTCAAAAGCTTTCAGAGCAGATTGACACAAGTCTAGACCAAGGTCTCCAGATCCTTTCACACCTAATAGTTGCGTAAGGCTCGAAAAATAAAGCTTTGTATAGATTTATGCACCGGGTCGTTACAATCAACAGACACATAAACAACTTGTCCTGTAAAATAATCACACTCACTCCAAACAAAATAGTAAATATCCATTGAAAAGCATTTTACTGTACAAATCGATCCTTAAATTAAATTAACAGTTTTATTGATTAACTGTTGATACTGCACAGTACCCTTGTAGTAGTAGTACTATAATATTTAACTCCCATAATATTTTATTTGATTGATTTATTTTTAAGCGTACATAGTGTTTAACAGGTGATCACTCACGTCGTAGTCATTATAAATTAAGGTACAGTCAGAACGTAACATTGGCTTATAATGTGACGTCAAATATTGCCACCCCCCCCCCCCCCCCCTCTCCCAGAAATAACGTAACTATTGGAGTGAACAGGTCAGTGAAGTTCTATTCTGCGTGAAACCTGTGAAGGAATCTGCGTCAATACTGAAAACTATTATGCCAATAATGGCGTGGATGAGTCTGATGATCAACCGACCCTAGCTACGGCAGCTTCCACCCAACATATTTTCATTAGTACGTGCATGCACTAAAATGCAACTAAAAATTCATGCTTATCTTTCATTTTTTTAATCGGAATCTCCGGAATGATGCTTGATAACTTTACATTATCAGAGATTTTTTTTTTTTATTTTTTATTTCTCCAAATGTAGAGCTTACTTAATTTCTCGATTGTTCCACGATTTTCTCGTACCTGCACTGCACTTACGCCAAATTTAATCGAAATCGGGCAATAGTAAGGCTCCACGCTTCTACAAAGATAACAGATGACAGACTGCAAACGTCAGACAGACATCTTTTAAAAACCGAAATTTTGGACTTAGAGGACCTAAATAGGGATTCCCGCAGGGATAGGGGTTGATATAGAGTAATGAACTCCACCAATCCGAATAAGTATAGAGTAAAACTCGGATAACCGGAAACTTGGTTTTTGGAAATTCTCGGTAAGTCCAAGTGATTTTGGTTTGCCTTGCTAGGTCGAGATGCTGATAATCTTACCTTGACAACTCCAAGTAAAAAAGTATTTCCTTGAATTTCAAGTTGTCGAGGTTCCTCTGTTTTTTAATTTTAAATGATTTGACGAAAATCGTTTCTTCAATTCTAATCGGCCGAACATTTCGACCACAAACAACAAGATATTTCGCCAGTATAGTATACAACATTCGAACAATTTTATTGTAACCGAAAAATCTGTGGTTCTGGAATCGGCATCGATAAACTTTAGAAGGGGACGAATATGGATATAGAGAGGGAGAGGTATTACGGAGGAGGGTCGGGGACCTACAAGGGTTGCAGCCACCGAGTTAGTTGGATGAATTGACAGCGTTGGTTCTGGTACTGTCTAAAAACTAACCATATCCCAAATCATCTGATCCTCCTACATCACGATGAATGGAAACACTGTTAACAACATAAGAGGAAGCAGACTTCGAAAATTTGAAGGTTCTAGTCGATGCCGTGGATATCGTCATGTCTAAACTTACAAATAAACAGCCACCATTTCGATTTAAAATGGCCGATTGAAAAAAAAAAAAAATGTTTTAATAAGAACAAGGAGGAAAAAAAATGTTCAATGTTCTAGTGAAACTGGTTCCAGATATATAGCTTTGACTAAATTTGCATATAAATGTTCGCCATCTTTAAACAAAATGGCCGGTTTGAAAATCCTTTTATAAAAGTTGTTTATTCCATAAAAGGAAGCTAACTTCTAAATTTTAGAGTTGAATTCCGCATATTAATGGCCGCCATCTTGAATCTAGAATACGGATTGTAAAAATATTTTTAGCGATCATTTAAAGGGTAAGAGATACCTCCAAAATGTCGGCTCTCTAGCTACGGCCGTGCTGTGATGGACAGTCTCTGACTAAGGGGTATTTGGCTTCTATAAATGTACGTAGAAAAACATTTGTGCAAGACATTTCTCAACGATGTCAATAATACGATTCAAGAACTTGATATGAACTATTTAAAAACTATTTTGTCAAATAAATATCAGCTAAAATACAAAACAGAAAGATCCACCGATTAAAAACAAGAAAAAACATATGGCACTCGCGCACACAGTTATTCCTTATGAATTTATCAAAGTAAAAAAAAACAAAACAATGTAACTAGATCACTAAGGAAATGGCCGACAACTTGACTGCAACATAGACAACAGTAAAACATGCTTGACATGTCAAATATCAAGTAATATAAGTACATACAGGTCTGACATGTGTCATGTGCGAGGAGAGCGAATCCTCCCGTACAAGGCCACTTATAGCGCTCCGTCGCGTCGTATGACATGATGTATCCGCTCACAACTCAATCTACCGAGAAATTATCATACAATAATACCGTGATTCCGAATCTCGAGTCGGAGAAATCGTAGTTATAAAACGTCTTATCGTGATTTTCAAACTAGAAGTACACGAATAAACGATAAACAAGTCACCGAAATCTAGATGACAAAACACGACGGCCAGATCCCGTCCATATATCTGACTCGTATAAAAATACCCTATTACTGTCCACTTTAATAATACATGTTAAGTTTTAAACAGTCTCGATAACTCGTTTCTTTTGACATCTACTGTAACAGTAAACAAGAAAATAACAGTGCAGCGAAGAGCGAACCGAGGTTGACATCAAGTCCGGTCTTCAGACATCCCATCACGCAGATAAAACATTTATCTATAAATCAAACAGATAAATCTTGTCGACTTTCCCTCCGTGTAACAATAGATGGACCATTATAAACGGATTAAAAATAGCCACTACGGATACAGACTGAGTGAAAGTGCCGCAGAGTCAGTTATTATATTTTCTCTTGTTTGTTCGGAACGGTCGAGAGATATTCACGGATAGTCACCGTGTCCGATGTCCAATACATGTTATCTCTTGGAGAGTTGTACCAGATATAACGGTGTTTGGACGTGAGCTTCGATAACAGAGAGGACAATCTAAACTACGTAGACGAAACTTGTAACATTGCAGGTATAAACAAATAAATCAGTGCCTTACAAATAACATTGAGTTAGAAGTGAAACATGTTGAAGGCAACAATGTGCAGAATGTGTCAACACAAAATATAGTAAAATACAGTGATTCCATTTTAGCACGAATTAAGAGTATATAAATTGAATCATTTTGTATATGTTATTTATGTCACGAGAAGAAACTAATTTCTAAATTTTAAGGCCCTTGATCAAATGCTTTTCAAGATATTAAAATCTCAAAAATTTATTAAGAAAGTCCGCCATTTTGAATTAAAATGGTGGCTCGTAAAACACCTTAGTGAACATTACAATCAATAAAGGAATAACTACATCAAGTTTGGATTCTGGGATTAACAATTTCCGAGGTAAAGTGACGAATATCTATAATATAAGTGGCAAAGTCCTGATTGGCTGACATAGAATCAACGCACAGCAAAATCTGCTTAACCGAGAGATTTGAAATTTTGAGGATATACTCTGTTCATATCATAGGCACCCACTAAGAAAGGATTTTGCGAAATTTTGATTTTGGTAAAAATGTCAAATTAATTAATACCCTTTATGACGCATATCGTTGAAAAGCTCTTTAAGAGTACAGTAATTGTTGTTATGTACAGTTTTGTCATATTATCATTTAGGAGGGGGGTAAAATATAATAATATAGCTATATCTTATATAAAAAGAAGAGTGTCTGTATGAGGGTATGTCTTTTATACAAATATACAGTTTTATCCCAATTTGACGAATATTTACACATTCTTCTTCTCGGCTTCTCGAAAGCGACTCCCGTTTTACTTTTTTTCGGTTGTCATCATAAAATAATTTTGTGGCCGTCGTGCCGGTGTTTTTTTCACAAAAAAACGAATTAAACAAAAATGAAACTAAATATAATACATCAATACATCTGGCACTTACGCTTCCGAACAGTAATTGTTGTTATGCAAATTTAGGGGGGTAAAATGGAAAAATATATCTATGTATAGCAAACTAATAAGTGTTGATGTACATTTATCCGATTGGGCTCAACTTTTGTATTTCCACTAAATGAGTAGTCCTGACAACGAATTTTCTGTGCGTCAATCACGTCCAAACGGCTGAATAGAGTTTGGTGGTTCTTGGGTATAATGTTAAGCTCAATTCTGCGGGTAATATAGGATATAAAACGTTTTGGTAGCTTTATATGGGGTGGAGAACGGGGCTTCTAAATAGATTTCAAAATTCTAATTTATTTTTTTATAAAAAATTTATCGAACCAAAATTGCAGAGGAAACTACTGACAATATTTTATGTTTGTGGAATTATCTGAAAGAAGAATTGTTAAAGAAATTAGTTTTCAATCGCTGTCAAAAATTATTTAGATTAATTTTTAGATATTAAGACAATAGTTTAAAAATCACACATTACCGTGCCTAAAACTTAACTAACATAATCATCACCACTTCTTTAAAATGCTGAAATAAAATCTACGAGTGTACACGTAGTATAATAATTTCTAAGTTATATAGAATACCTATCTGCCGATAGGGATTTTCTAAAATTTTATCCCTAAGGGGAATATAAGGACAAAGTAAGAAAAGAAGGGGAATTGAGCCCAGACCGATCTTCTAAAGTTAGAAAGTTAATACTTGAGAAATGGCTCTTATTTTAGATGTAAGCACGTATATTAATAAAAGATAATTCCAATTTCAACCAAGGGATGTGTAAAGACATGGGAGGTCAGTAGGAATATACTGCTGCTTTTCCCGGACAGTTATCATTTAAGAATCTTTTTTTCAGTAGTCGGAATCAATTACCTACTTATTTGGGATATTAGCAAATTATCTTATCAAAGGGGAGGGGGTATAGAAACAAGGGGAAGGGATAGAATCTAGATATTCTCACTTAGTAAAATAATTCAAATGTTTCTTGATGGTAGTTTATACACCCATCAAATTGAAAATACATACCCCGTAGCGAAGCACGGGTATCCAGCTAGTATTAGTGTAAGATGACTTAGCTTCTATAAACACGTACATGATCGTCATTTTGAGTTCAAATTATAAAATCGTTTTAAAGAACATGTTTATATCATAAGAAGTAACACTTCCGAATTTCAAGGTTCTAGACCAAATAGTTTGGGAAACCTAGCAACCCCAATTTTTGGAACGACGTTCCTTATGGCACGTTCTGGAGCCCGGGAGTGAATCCGAAAAAAACGACCAAAATCACCGTCACAAAATCACCGTCACGCAAAATCCGTCACGAAATTTACAGATGACGAAAACTTGAGTAAAAGATCACCGAGTTAGATGAAATTTGGTTCACATGTTCATTTTACCAATGCCCATGCTGAGTTCGCGCGCAACGCTCGCGTAAACGTAAGCTTCAAAAGACGGGAAAAAGTGTTATTAAGGAAGCCTGTTACTTGACTTGTTTTGATTATTTTTGTTATATTTGTCAAAAATTTCACTTTATTTTGTAAATAAATAAAATATAATCATGTAAAATTTCACCATGATACAAGCAGAAGCTGTAGAGTAGGGAAGAGATATATTTTAAATTAATTGGCCGGGTAGGTAGAAAACAGTCTTATTTCAATCCAAACTCCTTTAACAGACATACTATAAACTCATCATGATCAACTTTTTTGTTATATTAAATATATATTTATAGTAAGACGCTTGCTTTAATTATACAAATAATGATTTTATTTTAATTTTGCCTTAACTCTGCTAGGTACAAACAGTTTGTTACTTTTAATTTTGTCTCTTTTCTAACTCCGCCATGTATAAGTAGTTAGCAATGTATACGTACTTGCCAGGGTGATTTTATAATTTATATTTAATGTAAAATGTAAGGAACTTCGTTCCTACCGGGTGTCCTGCGACACCACACGTATTTTTTTAATAAAATAGACCCCATATTAAATGATGCCATCCTTTCGCAGTGGAGGTCTACATCATTAAAACAAGTTTTGATCAAAATTTGAGATTTCAAAATTAGAAGTTTTCGAGATATAGTGATTAATACGTGATTAAGAGAAATTTTATCATGAAAGTTCCTCATAAATGGGCGCCATCTTGAAAATGAGTGAGTGATAAGGAATGAAACTATACCAGAATATTTATCAGGGAGATTGCAATTAAGCGAGCCAAATTTGGTGCAGGTACCTCAAAAATGAAATAACCTATATAGAACCCACATATTCACCCCACGTTGACTTTAGATATATTTCACAATTTATGGCCGCCATGGGGAGCTAGCGTAGCCGTGTGAGTTAAACCACGTCTGCTCGGCCATCACTGAATCTCGAGTGGAACGAGACGGGGTTCGATTCCTCGCCGTGACACTCTGATTTATATGGCTCACTATTGATCACATCATACTCGCTTCGGCGGTACAAATGTACATATGTATGATGTGTGAAGTGGCTGGAACTCTCTACCGCGGGGCGTAAAAAGGGCCTGAATGATGGCCTAATTGCAAGGTTCGAACAAGTGGTTCGTCCTACCCGTCCTAGTAGAAAGTACTAGACTACTACTACTATGGCCGCCATCTTAAAGTGAATCAGCAGATTAAAAAATCCTTTTACTGGAAATGTTTATGTCACAAGAATTATTTCCAAATTTCACAGTCCTAGATCAGACGGTCTAAAGATATTTCAATCTCATAAATTATTTATGAAAATCCGCCATTTTGAATTAAGAAAGTTCTAAATGGGGCATTCGCTTCTAAACATGTTTATGGCCGCCATTTGAATTCTGAACGCCGATTGCAAAATCCCTTAGGACATGTACATGAACATAATATGTCTTAACAAGTCACTCATTTCTACATTTCAAGGCTCTAGTCCGAATAGTTCGGGTGATATACCAAGTATAAAAATTTATAGAAATTTGCCACCATCTTAAAAAAAATGGCGGATCAACAATATCCTTTCATAGCGGGGTCTATATGATCAAAGCAAGATGTATAGCCAAGTTCGGGATTCCAAAATTATATTCAGATATCTCGAAATATGAAAAAAAAAAAAAACCTATTAAGAACATACACACACGCAGAAACACATCCACCCACGTTGACTTCTATACATATAGATAATATTACTGACGGATTGTCTGATTAAAGAGTGAGGGGTGTGTGCAAGCATGAGCTGAATATTGTATCGCGTGATGTTCAGCAGATTTTAGAATCGAAGGTAAAATTAGCTGGTTGGACTGGAGATGCAGAAAGCCCGTGTTTCCTGACAGAACACGTCAACTATAACTACTCTCAAGTGTTCCAAATCAGTTAGTTTACATTGTTAGGAGCACGAAAAAACCCATTTACAATACACACTTAAAGAAACTTTACATTTCTCACTACTGTAACGAAAGGCGCTACTACAGCATGTTATATAGAGAGAAAGTATTGTGATCACAAGAAAAATCCATTTTGATGGAGTTACCAGGGCCGATTTAACTATAGGGGCACGATGGGCACGTGCCCAGGGGCGCAAGAGGTTTGGGGCGCAACTCAAAAGGTTAGAGGGGGAGGGGAGCACGGCTAAACTTTGCAAGGGAAAAAATATAATGGGACTTTGTTTAAAGTAAACTAAATATCCCTTATCCTAGAAAAGACCAATGTTAATTATTATTTCCAGCTTTGTCTGAATTAATCTACACCAAAAATCTAATTTTACTAGGCTAATACTTTATAAATATAAGCTTTAACCCACTTGAGGCATCCCAAAAAAGAGTAATATAAGTTTGCGATGGTTTCGGAGGTGAGCTAAACTTTTGGGAGCCAAAAGCTAAAAAAAATAGAAGTGTTCTGAACGCATAATTTAATGCTCTACAACTTTATTTATTTGACATTTTTCACTTGGAATAACCATTTTTAAGTTATAAAACTATACCATATTTTAGTTATACAAGCGTATAAAACTAAGCATAACACACTTTTCAGGCAAAATGGTAAAATTGGCCTATTTTTGACTGCCGATTCTGACCAAACCGCTGTACTAAATATAATGTTTAAAAATGAATTCGACGCAGAATTTAATGTTCTTTTAATTTTTGAATAACACAGATTCTTTTCGATGCATTATTAAAATGTTATAAGTGAAAAACTGAGAAAAGTGCTAAAAGTACGCCGTTTTGGCTCCCAAAAGTATAACTCACCTCAGAAACCTTCGCAAACTTATATTACTCTTATTTGGGATGCCCTAAGTGGATTAAAACTATTTACAGCTATGTCTGAATTAATCGGAGGCACGGCTTTGTTTTGGTCTAATTTAATGGGCCATATTTATTAAAAAATAAATTTATATTGTATATAAAATATGCTAAATATATTACTTGTTTTCATAGAGTCAAGCATGATTTTAACATAAAAGTAGCTCAAAAATCGTATGTGCGGATTTGCCTTAAGACAAGGCAACAGAGGAGGCGGGGGGAGGGGGGAGGGCGCATTGTGATGGGGTGCCCAGGGCGCAGTGAACGTCTAAAACGGGCCTGGGAGTTACACGTTAAAGGCCCTCTAAGTCCTAAAAAGTGTTGTAGTCTATCGTCTAAGCTTACGCGTAAGGTGACTAAACTGATGGTCCGATTCGGATTCAATGTGGCATACATTTTCAGAAAAATCGGTTGGCTGTAAAGAAGAATGGTATGAACTACACTTTTTAGGGTTTCGAGGGCATCCTAGAAACCCTTTCGCTTTTGGTAGTTTGTCCGTCTGTCCGTCACATCCTGGATCATATCACCTAACCTATTGCAGCCAGAGATTTAAAATTTGGTATTCAAGTTGGTTGCCCAAAAACAGGAACAATATTGAGAACTTCACAACTACATTTTTTTTCGATCAGCGAGCGATTGCGAACTGATCGCAAAATTGTTTATTTATTGTTATTTTCGAGTAGGGTGTCATTTAAAAGGTGTAGAAGAGTAGATAACAAAAATATATCGTGTTCCCAAAATAGCAGCCATATTACACTCAAAAGAACCAAATAAGTGCATACCTAAAATGGTGTAGGATAATTTGCATTTTTATAACTGAAGGAACTCTTTTAGTAGCTTGTTAGCGCTACCAGGTACTTTACGGCATTTTTCTTTATATACTGATAAAAAATAGTCTGTCAATTGGTGTGGCACATAGCTTCCTCGCATCCTATTACGTACTTTATTGATTTAATGCCTTTACAAGCCATTATTGTCTAATTTGTTTGTCCCCCGTTTTTTTAATCTTTTATTTTTTACATGAATTAAAGTATCAATTTAGCAGAAGTTAAAAAGCGCAGACGATTCAAGTTAATCTGGGGCTATCTGTGGGTTACTTTCGATAAACTATAAACGTTTCATACAAATCAGATAAGTATTTATGAAGCTATAGGTGTAAATTAATGTATGTTTGTGATGAAACAAATAAGCGCTGAAGGTTGAAACTTATATGGGACCAACAATAGGCTAATCATGATCTATCATCCGAATTTCATTAAAATCGGACGTGTAGTTTTTAAGATATGATGGTTCGCAAAAATAGAGCGACAGACAGACCGACAGATAGACACGGAACCAAAAATGTTCCCTGATGTCTAAAACGGATTTCTGTCTTGGAATTTTGAAACCGGAAACCAGAAAATGTTGCGGTCTTCAGGACGATCACGTAGCTTCCGTTACCTTTGGTAAGCTCGGAGGGAATACATTTCTCTTTCTGGGTCGATATACAACATAATAATATGTGATAATAATTGTTTTATATGTAACATGACTTTAAAAGCATAATTTTTAAAATGAACGATGTCTTTTAAACATCAACACTAATAAAATATTATCATTTAATAGGTGAGGTAATTTATATAATCATTTAGTTTTATAATCAAAATGTTAATGTTTTATCCTTACCTCAGATTCCATCTCACCAGAAAATTCTAAAACTACTGGATGTATACAATAGATCTGTATAATCGTTATGATAATAATACTACAAGAAAGTATAAGATAATTATAATAAAGGGCACGACATGACATTACCCCGTTTTACATCATAAGCAAAATGTGCTTAATTAGACAGCACGGGCTGACGGTTCAAAGCTAAACGTTATTACAGCCTCGAAAAGTATTATTACAACACGTTAAAATGTTATTATATTTTGGGATATTATAGTTTTGGTAGTTATCGGTTTCGGTGGAGAAGGCCTGCCGTGTCAGATAAGGTAAGAGACTTTAGGAAAGTAAAGTATGGAAGCGGCGGAGTGAACCCGCGCCCCGGGCACCGACCAAGGACGGTACCGCTACTCCCCTCGGCCCCATAACCGATCATTTATTTATTTAAACGTCGATAAACTGTCATCGGGATGCACGGCGTTATTACCTCGGGCAGCAGCCTTGAGAAACCATCGGCTTGGTGTACACCCGACCATCTGGCTGCCAAGGTCGCCCCTTCCCCGCATTTCCCTCATTTATCCAAGTTTTGGAAATTCGACAACACGCATCGATAATTTAAAAATATTAAAAATACGACGAAAGAGTATAACAGCAATCAGATAACGATAAGCGATAACCTTGGACCTTGATCGACTCAAGTTAACTATACAAATGAATTTAACAACTATAAATCTGGCTTGCGAGCTTACTGCACCGAAGGTAACGGAACCTTTGTCATCGTTCTTAGAACGAAATATATGTCTACGTCTCGGAATTAAAAAATCCCGAGACATAAATAAGTTTCAGACATCAGGGAACATGATTTCAACCGTCTGCGCTCCTTAAATTAAAATTTTCGAATCGGACGGCTATTTACTGAGATATATTGGTTCACAAAGATCGAGACAGACAGACAGACAGACACGAAACCGATAATATTCCTGATGTCTGAAAGGTATTTCTGTCTTGGGATTTTTAAAGACGAAGACATAAAAATGTCGGTTCTCGAGAACGATCACAAGGCTTTCGCTTCCCTCGGTAAGCCGCAAAGAAGTGTGATGGAAGTGGAAGTTTAAGGTGGAGAGAGGAACAAAAGTAAATACTGTAAACTTGACTGAATAAATAGTGGAGCGATGTGGTTTCCTTTCTACACAACTTGCATCTGTGAATGAAGCAGCTTCAGATCTCTGGACGAGGTGAGTCACCGGGCAACTCGTCCCATCCTCGCTGCTCCACAACTCGAGTCCGTTTTCTAACGAAACCCAGCACACCTCATCTACATACCAATAAATATACAGCCATCATAGTATAATAAAATATACGTAAAAGTATGAAAAGTATTGTTGTGACCGACTGATTTTGTGCAAGCAAATTATGAGACAAAACTACAGTATTTTACAAGCTTTTATTTAACTTGCAATGTTTGTATGTATGTATGTTCGGGTCAAATCTTGCAACTGAATTTTAAAGCAGCTATGCTCAACCGATTGGATTGAAATTTTGCATGCACGTTCAGTTTGGATGACAATGCATGGTTTGCTAACTGACGTCATTCGAAATCTAATATGGTGGACAGCCCAAGATGGCGGACTAGTTATTTTTTAAGCACGCCCATAATATGGGTACCAAATGAAAGGGTTTGCTGAGACAAGATTTGTGGAACAAGAAAGGAAGTTATTTTGATAATTTCAGAATAAATAAAAGATTCGACCTGACTCGAGTACGAAAGATTTTCGAATTATTTAAGACCAGTAAGAATTATAACATAGGCCTTAATTTTCATCCGAATGTATACATACATGCGTGGGAAACACTTAGCGGATAAAAACAGTCTAAGAAGTAACTAACTGGTCTAATGGCCGATCGAAAAAAAATATTTTGGGTATATCCTGGAGCATGAATTAGTCGGAAAATATTTTAATAGAAACTTCTCGGACAAATATTTTTCAAAATATCTAGACCGATAGTGAATCCACCAGAATAACAACTGTTATATTAAAAAATCGAATTATTATCAGCCGAAATAAAACAATTAAACAAGTTTGAGTGGGCGAACGACTTAATTTCCTCAGCTTTGGAAAAACTAGGCTAGAACAAGTCGCAAATATAAGACTGAAAATGATTTTAAAGAAGAGATATAAAACCATAAGGTGTAAAGGTTGCGAACAGGATGTTCTTAGCTAATAAACAGACGAGAACTCAATAAAACCGACAGACTAGGCTGTATGCAAATAACAACGCCAGGCTTGCCATCAATGAAACTAAAAAAATAAACTTCATAAAAAAACAGGTTATGCAACGCCTCGAACCTTCCGACAGAATAATACGTTGCTCGTTTTCAATGAACAAGAAACTTGATGGATTACCCGAGCGTGGGGGCTTAATGTGACGTTCTAATAACTAAATGATAAATCAATTGATTACCACTAACGACACTACGCAGCGCTCACATCCCTTATACTTATTGTTTACATTGTTTAAAACTAAATTCAAGTAAATATTAGCTATGTTAATTACTCAAATCGCAATGGTAACGGGGGTGCCGTTATACGCCACGTAACGAGGGTGCCGTTATACGCCACGTAACGGGGGTGCCGTTATACGCCACGTAACGAGGGTGCCGTTATACGCCACGTAACGAGGGTGCCGTTATACGCCACGTTTCCTTGTAATCTATCTGACCGGTTATTTAAAGTCGAGAAAAAAAATAATACGTGATATAAACAATGATAGATTTATTACAAGAATAAGTATTGCAACTATAATTATTCACATATTTAAGATATCAGTTAAAGATTATACAAGGTAATTATTAATTCAAATGTATTAAAGAAATCGACTAAACACAACATGTTAACACTTCTTTCAAATATCTAGGAAAATTTCGTCTGCTAATTAGTGTAGTACATAGTTTCCTACCGTCTTGATTATCTATATATATAAAACTAAGAGTGACAGTGACTGACTGATCACTAATTCTCCTACTTCCCATTGACATAGAGGTTTGAAATTTGGTACATAGATAGAGTGTACCATAAATAGAAAAGTGCGGCCATTTTGATTTCGATATATGGCCGCCATATTGAATTATAGCCGCCATCTTGGATTTATTCACATTCTATTATCTCAGCTTCAAGTGGACCTAGAGATCTGAAATTTGGTACATAGACTTATGGTAGCTAAAAAGAAAATTAAAGGTACTTTCACTTCAACATATGGCCGCCATCTTGGATTTAATCAGATACTGTTATATTAGCTTCCGGTGGATTTATAGATCTTAAATTTGTTACATAGACTCATTGTAACTAAAATTGAAAATTGAAGGTAGTAAAATTAGAATAATTGAAAATGCATAAAAAAATAATATTACCTACTTTTACTAAAATACGAAATTATGTAACAATAAAGATATATAATTATACTGTTTTAATTATTATTTACACACAGCGCCAACTTCTAGACGGAAAAGGTGAAACCGATCCGGCAGTATAATGTATAAGAATATATAAATGTTTCAAAAAACAAATTTATATTTATTCATAACAAATATGAGCAGAAAAGATGGTGAAGCTATCCGAAAATCGTCAAAATCGGATAAGCCCTTTAAAATAGTTTGGCTCTTACTTTATTTCGTCCTTCTATTGTTGAATTGAATGAGTTTGTTTGGACCTGTTTCGATTCCCAGTGAGGTAGAACTTTTTATATTGAAAAAATTAAAAATTAAAACAACTAAATTAAGAAATAGAACTAAACAATTATCTAGATTGCGTGAGCAGCCAAACGGGAAGCGTATGTTTTAATCTTCGAGCTCAATACGCGATAAAGTCTACCTAAGCTTATTAGAATAATATAAAAGTATCAATAAAAGAATAATTTGGTTTTGATGCTCTCTACTGGGTAATTATAGGTGCTAGTTATAGATTTTTTTTTAATAATTTGATTTAATAATAGGTGGTTTTTTAGCCTAGTATGGCTCCATACTTCCATCCATTATAACATAGATAGGCTATAATGGATACGTTACAACGGATGGAAGTATGGCTACATACTTCAAACAAACGCAATGCAAAATGTGACGTTTTTAAATATCGGGCCAGGAAATTTGACTGTAGGAGGTAGATTGGTTTTCACTTGAATATAAAGTATATAAAATGATATCAGAACTTCTAGCGGACCAAATGGTAATCAAAATGGATTAATGTTTGATAATTTCACAGCTGAAGCCTCTTCGACTATTTCAATGAGACAAATGTTTACTGGTTTTCTCCGCACTTCATGGGAAAACATTGAAATGTCGTTACGCGGAATTAATGCACAAAAATACATCCGAGATTCAATGTTTCTCCGTGAAATGGAGAAATCGAGTATTTTTATTTTGTACATTAATCTCTAACTACATAATTTCATTTAAAATATCTAGGATTTCTAGAACTGCCAGTTTCTGTCAACATTATTACGGTTTAGTAATAAGGGTAGAGGTGTGACATTTGTATTTATGGTTCAGTGTGTAATGAACTCTAATTAGAAATTAATTATTTTTTTAAGTACCTTTGATAGAATAATAAAGGAATCCAAAGTGCCCCAAGTCGGTTCTAATGAGTACTGTGCTCGACTCGGCGGGGGCACCCTAGAATATCTTGGACAGACAGTGAGCTGATTACCACCTTCCATCCAAATTTTATTAAAATCGAGTCCAAAAAAAGATATTGTGACGGTTTGCAACGCGAGAGAGACACGAGACCGACTTGAGAATGAAGACAACGCTGCCCTTTGCTCGGAGGCCAAATAACAAAGGAATAACGTAAGAGAGTTAGAGCTTCGTTATTATAATGAGGAAATTATGAGTTCAATCCTCAGAGGGGCCACTTAGTTTCAACTTGTTGCTTTGTAGTTTTCCCTAGTTTTACCTAAATCGTCCGTTTATCTGCATCAGTACGATTTATTTGTATATATGTCATTAACTTTGCTTAATTTTATACTCAAGAAAGTAAACCTACGATTAAGTTTGTTTAGCATTTTAATGACGTTATGCTGGAGCAGTTATCAATAAACGTAAGTTTATTTAAAAAACAAAGATTGAGAGTGATGCGACTGTTGATATAGATAACGGTAATTACAGTTATCTGCGGTGCTGCAGTGAATGCTGATCATTTAACAACTACGTAGATGATACTTAACAATGATTGCTCAGCCAAGTCCACAACTTATTCCTCTTGATCTTTAAGACAAATCGGAACATTTTGTTGCTTCGTCCGATCCCTCTAAGAACAGGGTCAAATCAATCCTCTTCCAAACTGATTTCGATCTGTATTAAAAGGGGCTCCGGGGAATTACGGTGATTCGATTCACTCGACGGTTTCAAATCGTCAATTTTCCTCTCTTAAGTGAGCCTCGACTCGTTTCCATATTAAGACCGACTCACAACAAAAAACAGATGTTTTACAATACGATAAAATTGCAGGTTTTAAAATCAGCTGATAGCACAAGATTACAATGTAATTCCCAGGTAATTGATAGGTTCAAAACATAAGAAATAAGAAAAGATTAAAATACAAATAAGGAAATGTTAAATGTTATTAAAGTAAAGGAAATGTTTTCCATCTTACCTAATAAGAATAAAAATTACTATAATATTACAAGCATTTATTCCTAAGAGTTCATGAATCATAGAAAATACAAAAGAATCTAAATAAAGAGAGCCCATGGCAATGCGAGCTGAAAAAAACATCATGCTCTCTTCCCAACAAACTATTTTTTCTTATCAATTACATTGACATCATATTGCTAAGGACAATTTAATAAATAGTTTCGTTTACAACTCTAGTAGCAATGATAGCAATGTACACAACTCTAGTAGCAATGATAGCAATGTACACAACTCTAGTAGCAATGATAGCAATGTACACAACTCTAGTAGCAATGATAGCAATGTACACAACTCTAGTAGCAATGATAGCAATGTACACAACTCTAGTAGCAATGATAGCAATGTACACAACTCTAGTAGCAATGATAGCAATGTACACAACTCTAGTAGCAATGATAGCAATGTACACAACTCTAGTAGCAATGATAGCAATGTACACAACTCTAGTAGCAATGATAGCAATGTACACAACTCTAGTAGCAATGATAGCAATGTACACAACTCTAGTAGCAATGATAGCAATGTACACAACTCTAGAAGAGTATATAGTACAGTATGCAAGTATAAAGCACTATACCAGTTAACTTAAAGACATTTAACTAAACACCGTAATTAATATATTTTTTTGCACTAACAGCTAGTTAATGCCTAGCTCTAGCAGCTATTCCAGTTAACTGCACTAACAGCTAGTTAATGCCTAGCTCTAGCAGCTATTCCAGTTAACTGCACTAACAGCTAGTTAATGCCTAGCTCTAGCAGCTATTCCAGTTAACTGCACTTACAGCTAGTTAATGCCTAGCTCTATCAGCTAGTCCAGTTAACTGCACTAACAGCTAGTTAATGCCTAGCTCTAGCAGCTAGTCCAGTTAACTGCACTAACAGCTAGTTAATGCCTAGCTCTAGCAGCTAGTCCATTTAACTGCCAGGTATCTTCTTTTCAGCTCTAGGAAAGGTTGAAATATCGCAAAAGTGAGTCTTTTTAATCCTTTCAGACCCGGCTACTCGAGAACTGAAAACATGAAGAAAACATTTGTATTTTAAGATGTAGCTCGAAGCAGTTGCTCATCGTACCTAATAAGTAATGTGTTGCTGGCACATTGCTTTATCCAGGTCACAAGTCAACCAGCAAAAGGGGAAAACAAATTTAAACTCGAAACTAAATTCTAAGTCTGTTTTTTTGATAAGTTAAGCATCGGTTTAGAGGACGGAGAGTGGAACGCAATATGATGCCGGCCTCGGACGCTTCTGGCGATTTACCAGATTGAAGCCCAGATAACGTATCCGCTGCTGTCTGAGCATGCGTGCAGCGGTCAGCTGCATGCGGACCCGGCGTGGAATCTACACGCACATACATCACACGCAAACTAATACATTTGTTTAGTCCAAACTGACAGATATCATTTTTATTTTTCTAAGAAATTACTGTTTAAGCTCGATACTTCATTACTGTTTGCATAATGTCTAAAAAAAATAAAGACTCACCTGCCTACTTTCCGTCCGATCACAGGCCTCGTCTCGACTGGATAAACAAGTTTTTCTTAAACATCCGTAATTTTAAATTATCCAAAAAGAACGTAACCGCATAAAAACAACCGAATTTCACATTAAATCATCCGACCGTGAAAAAGTGAGTTGTTGCACGGAACTACAGTCTTCACCCCCATGAATTGTGCTGAGGCCAATTGATAATACATCACTACTGTCCCTACCCCATGCCCATCTAACATTACAATAATACAAATGTATTTGTCAATTTCCATAAAGAATCCAATGTAATACCTATTGTCATTATTGATAATTATGAATAACACAATATTATATATATATATATATATATATATATATATATATATATATATATATATATATATATATATATATATATATATATATATATATATATATGTGTGTGTGTGTGTGTGTGTGTTTTTGTGTATGTGTGTATTTATGTATGTGTGTGTGAGTATGTGAGTATAATATTCTCCATGTATAATATAATATTCATTATATAGATGGGATGATGAAGAGATTGAATATTGATGGATACTTGATAATAATGATGAAGGGAAGGAGTGAGAAGTATGTGATGAGATTAAGGAGTGAGTGCGGGAGACGACGGAATCTTAGTCTAAGGACCAAGGCAAGGTAACGAGCAGCATGTGCAGGACAACTCTGTCCTTACCCTGGCCCGAGTAGAAACAATGTCTCCACCACTTTCCTTACACATTCCACTTCTACTTGGTCGGCTGCTCCAATACTTCCCAACTAACAGCAATAGAGAACAAATAGAATATATAAATATTTGAATACAAACAATCATGTTAATTACGATAATGACTGCAACTTGTAAACACAATAAAACTCGAGAACACGTCGCCCGGCTAATAAGAGAAACCCAAAATAGAAAGACCGGTCCCGGGGCTCCGGTCAGGGGGAGAGGTCAGCTTATGCAAATGCGTCGTAGATTTATCGCGTATTTCCGCCCTTAAACGTTAAATTGACAAATTCCCGTATGATTTACAGACTGGAAGACGGATGCAAGTTGTAGCCGATATAATACTAAGCTTGGCAAATAGTTCCCCTTCTGAGACGTCTCTTCACATCTTGACGCGTCCACCTTACATACAAAGCAGGGCCGTCATTCATACCCGTCCAATTAATTCTATGAAAATTGATTCGGCCGAAAAAAGTATAATAACAGCATGTTCAGTACCTTTTAGAATTTCCGATAGATAGTATGTCCTTACTGTATACGTAGTGTAAAGTATCGCGATGGAGCGATCATTTGAATTTGAGATTTTGACGGATTGTGGAAACACGTTTTAAGGAAAGCCGTTTAGGACGTGTGACTTGGCGCACGTCTGCTCGGCCGTGAGGTCGTGGGTTCGACCCCGCGCCTCGGTCCTGTGATTTTACGTGGCACATTAATGTTCATACAATACTCGCTTCGGCCGTACAGAAGCCGATTTCAATCGAATTCGGCGCATGTCCAGAAAATTCTTAGCTCGAGGCAAAACCAGTACATTATTATTTTCTATATATTCGGACGCAGCCCCCAAGACCTCAAAAATGATTATCTATTTTGAAGTCCATTTAAATACGAATCTAAGCACGAAGGTTTATATTGATGAGAATTATTCTAATTCAGCTAGAAATGGAAAAGGAAACGTTAACAACCTGCGGGGCCACGTCCCAGGTGTCTTTCATAATAATTTAATAAAATTAGATATTATAAAATTTAAATACTGTATGAACCAGTAAATGGAAAAAGTTGTTTCAACTGTTTTTACTTTCCCTTACTTATGGTTAGGAAAAGGTTTTCACCCAAACATTCTTTTCGGGATTTCAACAGAATTATCTGTTGTGGGTGTTTTTAAGACCTGCTGAGTGGTTTTCAGCTTGTGTGTATGTATGTGTGTTATCATCGTAGTGCACAGGGTATTTAACCTAGAGTATTCAAACTTGGTAGAAAATTCAGTCCTTGCTTTTAGTTGTGCGGCTGGAAAATCAACATTTTCCGCCATCTTGAACCCAGTTTGCTGAGTCAGCAAACATTTGAAAAAAAAATCAAAGAGCGGTGCGAACGAGTTTAAATTTAACTTGAATGTACCTCTCTATGAAAAACAAATCCACCAAATTTAATTTTGATATTGGCCGCTATTTTGAAGGTATAGATTTTTTAATTTTGAAACATTGAAGGTTAATAATACCGGAAGCATATCGTTGGAAGGGGTAAAAAATACGGAACTAATATAAAAAGCGGTGAAATTCTATTAATTTGTTCTATTAATTATAAGCGAACAAAATTAATAATTAGTGCAATACTATTTGTAATCGTCAAATTTTGTTTACATCTGTCAAACCCCACAAAAATTCAAATAATTAAATAAATTAAATAAAAACATGTTTTTTGAAAAATGATGCTGCTAAGCAGCAGGAGAGGCCACTTTAGTCGCCTCAAAAGTGACAAAAAGTTCCATGGTACCCCTACCAGGATTTTTTTTTTTCTGGTATGTTAAAAAACAAGTATTGAATCCTTATGTATTATATATATATATATATATATATATATATATATATATATATATATATATATATATATATATATATATAATATATTTGTTATTTAGACATAACAGGTCACTTAGTGCAGGTTATTTAGTCATACCAGGTCGCTTAGTGCAGGTTATTTATACATAACAGGTCATTTAGTGCAGGTTATTTAGACATACCAGGTCGCTAAATGCAGGTTATTTAGTCATACCAGGTCGCTTAGTGCAGGTTATTTATACATAACAGGTCTTTTAGTGCAGGTTATTTAGACATACCAGGTCGCTAAATGCAGGTTATTTAGACATTCCAGGTCGCTTAGTGCAGGTTATTTAGAATAGGGCCGGACAAAGTAATAAGCATTTCCTTGTTGATCCTTTATCCTTACATTAAACTCGCTTTTATAGTCATTCAACTAGACTCTAGCAAGTACAAGGAAATGTTGAACCAAACTCTCATCAAAAATAGGAGATACAGGTGATCAAGGAGATATTGAAGGAGATATTGAAGGAGACTTGAATGATAAACAGGACGATCTAGAGAATCAAGATATGGAGAAAGGAATGGACAAGGTCAATAGAAAGGGAGGAATAATTTTCTTATTTTTGGGTTTTCGAAAAAAAGTCATTCTTTATAAAAAAAACTCCTGCTTGTTTTAAAACCTCTAAAAATGATAAAATGTTCTTAATTTTTTGTCCAGGATGTTCTGTTTTTTGAAAACTTTAAAATACGACCAAGAGTAAACTACCATTATTTTTGATGGTATCGAAATATATTGTTTAGAAAAGTGGTTTAGAATTGCAAAAAATGTAAAAATATTACATATTAATTTATTTTATGAAAACAAAATAAATTACTTACAAATCAAATAATATGCTGTTATAAAAAAAATAAATAAATAAAAAATCAAAAAAATCATCACAACAAGTAATTAATAATTCTAATCTTGACATCTATTTAAGAATCACAAAAATCAACAGAGTTGAAAAATAAAATTACAGAAATGATTATTCAAATGTATTGCCACCTACTTCTGCGCAAATTTCGATTCTATTTATGAATTCTTTACAAGCCTTGTGAACTTGCTCAAGGAGAAAATTGGCAGTGGCCTGTTTAATTATTTCCTTTAACTCTTCCAAGCTATGCACTTGTTTCTTATCACACTTGTTTATTATAATAATCCAAAGAAAACTATTTGTTGTAGTTAGCTTATTGCTTATTTTTAGAAAACAAACTAAAATTTAACGTTTCAGAAAATTAACTAACATTTAATAATTTATAAAATAAAATAATATTTAATATTTATACGTTTTTTGCAATTCTGAACCACTGTTCTGAATAACATTTTTCGATACCATCAAACATAAAGGTAGTTTACTCTTGGTCAAATTTTAAAGTTTTCAAAAAATAAAACATCCTATACACAAAATCAAGAAATGTTTATCATTTTTAGAGGTTTAAGAACAAGCAGGAGTTTTTATAAAGCATGATTTTTTTCGAAAACCCATAAGAAAATGTTTCCTCTCGGATACTTTCCCTCGGGACACACTGTATATATATGTCTGAGTTTTATTTTTTATCGGTCGTCTTTAATAAGATTGTTTTACATTAAATGACCGTTTTATCTATGAACAAGTGACTGTGATATTCTTATTTTAATAAACTGATGATATATGAAACAATTAAAAATAAAAAATAAAGGAGAAGATGACAAAGTGATGACCTTGAGGTTGAACTAGGAAGTAAACGACGAACAGCCTTGTATTAAGCATCAAGTGACGAACAGCCTTGTATTAAGCATCAAGTGACGAACAGCCTTGTATTAAGAATCAAGTTACGATCAGCCTTGTATTAAGAATCAAGTGACGAACAGCCTTGTATTAAGAATCAAGTGACGAACAGCCTTGTATTAAGAATCAAGTTACGATCAGCCTTGTATTAAGAATCAAGTGACGAATAGCCTTGTATTAAGAATCAAGTGACGAACAGCCTTGTATTAAGAATCAAGTGACGAACAGCCTTGTATTAAGAATCAAGTGATTGGCTGCAGCTCTCTTCACAATTCAATGTGCAACTTCACACACCAATAATAAAAGACCAAGCACTCATACAATTACAATTGTTTTGGAATAAAAGATTGGAATGTTGGAGTGCAGAAAGATAACATTTCATCTACAGACATTAAGTTTATTGTGACATCTATATTTCATCAAAATCGGACGAGTAGTTTTTAACATAACACGGTGGTTTCCAAAAATGTTCGACTACAGAGCGACACGAGACAAAATACATTTTAGGAATCTTTTAATTCAAGAAAATACTCTTCCAATCAATGTGGCACATAGCTTCATCATGTCCAATTTCGTAACATTTAATCATTTCATGCTTTTAAAACCTATCATTATCCAGTTTATTCAATTTTCCCCCGATTTTTAAATCTGCCAACATTTTCTTTGTTTTATTACGTGTATTAAAGTATCAATTTAGCAACATGTAAAGAGCGCAGACGGTTGAAATTTATCTGGGGATATATGCGGGCTACTTTCGGCAAACCGTCAAAATGTCATAAAAATCATATAAGTATTTTAAACATGTAGGTGTAAATAAATGTATGTTTGTGAGAATGTAGAAGAGGAACAAATAAGTTCACAAGGTTGATACTTATATGGGACCGACAATTGGCTAATTACGACCGAATCGGACCAGTAGTTTTGAAGATCTGTCGGTTCGCAAAAATTTAGTGGCAGACCGACATACAGACGCGGAACAAAAATGTTCCCTCATGTCTGAAACGGATTTCTGTCTCTGAATTTTTAAAATAGGCGACATACAAATGTTTCGTTGTTGAGAATCACAGGTTGAGGACGATGCCGATGCTTCCATTACTTTCGTTACTCTGGAGTCATATTTACAGTTAAACTACAATTTTCGGTCAATCATTTATTTATTTGCACTTACTCACATGTTTTAAGAGCCCTCTACAGCTTCAGCGACTTTACTCTCGATGCCCAAACGTGTTACATAACAACTGACGCTGCGAGTATATTACACAAGCCATGTTATAAATATGCAACATATTACGTTTTATCTTATTCTGAATACCAACATTACATATTATATATGACTTTTATTAATAAATATATTTCGGATTATAAATTTATGAACATAACATTTAAATATTTTCGATTTGGTGAGATCACTGTAGCAGTTAGGGGTCAGGTCCGGTCACCGCCTGGTGTTCATTGTAGCAGTTAGAGGTCAGGTTCAGTCACCGCCTGGTGGTCATTGTAGCAGTTAGAGGTCAGGTTCAGTCACCGCCTGGTGGTCATTGTAGCAGTTAGAGGTCAGGTTCAGTCACCACCTGGTGGTCATTGTAGCAGTTAGAGGTCAGGTTCTGTCATCCCTGTTAAGTCACTGTAGCAGTTAGGGGTCAGGTTCGGTCACCGCCTGGTGGTCACAGTAGGAGTTAGAGGTCAGGCTATAAATTTTTACCGATTGCTAACTTTTTATCCTTTCCCCAAAATACATTTATTTTTGTTAATTAGTAAAATAATAAATTTATATAAAAGGTATAATGGAATATGTTTGTTCTCTAAAATTTACTAAACAAACCTTGCAAGAAATAAGTGAATGCACTTAATTTATTGATAAATAAATAGAAAAAAATGTTTTTACATAAATAGACACGAGTCTTGAAAGGTTCCCTGATGTCTGAAACAGATTTCTGTTTGGGAATTTTACAATTTAAAGACTTTAAAACATTTCCTTGTTTTAACGATAACGATGCCTTTGTTACGTCCAGTAAGCTCGAAAGAAAAACTTAAAATGGATACAACCCCAACCCGACACCCTAAATCTAAAATATATATTTCCGTGTACAACAAAAAGTGGTGGAATAAATAACCTAAGATGTAAGTTTCTAGAGTTGAAACGGCTTCAAGCTGTATCGCTGATGAAGTGAAAACACTTAGAATGTCGGGCCGATAACCGCTCGGACAGATCACATGACAGCCCTATGTACCGACAAACAGATTCCACGTTACCCGTTATTTTTCAAACGCACAATGAATTATTTGTCTGTAAAAGCGAAAGTCAGTAAGCATCAAGTGTTTGTTTGAAAGGAAACAAAGCTCTCTCTCCGAGCGCAACAAGTTCAAATTATTGTTATCAGTGGATATTTGTTATTTTTACTGATAAGTTAGCCTAAGTTTGTCAATGTAATGCTCTAATTGAAATTTATTAACTTAAGTATTTACAATAATATGTTAAGAAATACTAAAGTTAGATGGGTTTGTGGTTTGGTGGGATAGTAAAGCGTTGCAGATCAGTAATGTTAATGTTTCAGCTGAAGGGTGGTCCACGGCCAGTCCAGCCATATGGTGGATAATCACCTAGATAGACTCCTATTACAGCTTCGACCCTACAACCGCTTATTATTATCATCTCTACACACTATGACGTCATACTGTACTCTACACCACTCAGTCTCTCTCTTACCACCTTATTACAAGGTTTTTGTTTAAATATACACATATACATTATATGTGTGTGTGTGTGTGTGTATAACGTATAATATATACACGTTTATTGGAATCTGTCTACAATGGTGAATGTGTCGAACTGCGGTCGATGGGTGATATTTACGTCTTCTAGAAGTATCTTGTAGTATATTTTACCATATTATTTCTCGCATGTGTTTCCTTGAAGCTGTAATTTTGAGAAGGGTTATCGACGCTAATTTTTTTTTTTTTTTTTTAAACAGAAAGGTTAAATTTTATTTTGATAGTATGTTGGTGAATGTTATGGCTAAAACAGGACGGATATTTTAAAGTACTAGAAACAAATAAAACTGATCGCTCCAACATAATGTATCAAATATTCTAAGAAATTATTTCAACATGTGAAAGAGTCATTATGAGTAAAAATACCTTGAAATATCCTCCCTAAATGTTAATAATCGTGAAAGTTTTCAATCAAATTAAAATATTTTTAATTTCCTAACATTTCTTGAATACTGCGAGCAGAACTGATATTTGAATACAAAATTGAAATAGGTAATTATGTGATTGAATAATTTTGAATAATATAATGAATAATTATGTAATTTAATAATAATAAATAATGTAATGAATAATTACGTAATGGAAGAATCGTTGTTGATAGAAACTGAGCATAGCGAGCAAAGAAGTAAAGTAAAATGTAAGGTAGAACCAACCTGTTCATGGTAGAACTTACCTGTTCAAGGTAGAACTTACCGGTTCAAGGTAGAACTTACCGGTTCAAGGTAGAACTTACCTGTTCAAGGTAGAACTTACCTGTTCAAGGTAGAACTTACCTGTTCAAGGTAGAACTTACCTGTTCAAGGTAGAACTTACCTGTTCAAGGTAGAACTTACCTGTTCACGGTAGAACTTACCTGTTAAAGGTAGAACTTACCTGTTCACGGTAGAACTTACCTGTTAAAGGTAGAACTTACCTGTTCAAGGTAGAATAAAATAATGTTCTGAATCGTTAGTGTATCCAACACTTGACTTTTTACTTTTCCTCGATTTCTTTTGCTTTTTACTTTCTATTATAATTCATTTTTTTTATTCCAAGTTGGGTATCATTTTAAAGGTATTGAAATTTTGTTTACAAAAATATATCGTATTTCCAAAATGGCGGCCATTATACCCCCGAAAAAATTAAAACAAAATGAAAAAAAAGTCCCCCCCCCCAGCTACCCCATTAGGACAGGTCCTAAAAATAAGGCAAAAATACAAAAATATGCATCTCTATGGTCCAATGATATTTCCGGGAGTTGATATAGAAAAGTCAAATTTTTGAAATTTTAAGGGGCCATAACTCCAGAGCCCCCATATTTTTATGATTTGAAAATTTGAAGTTGGGTATCATTTTAAAGGTATTGGAATTTAGTTCACGAAAATATATCGTGTTTCAAAAATGGAGGTCAACCCCTAAAAATATGGGGCAACCCCTAAAATAACCAAATAAAAGCATACGATGATACTAAAGGATAATAATAATATTATGCACACCTTGCATCTTAAAAGTGAAAATATTTATACATATTTTGTTAAAAAATAATAATAATGTATTTATATATTCTTACGACCGAAGAAACCCTTTTAGTAACTTGCAGGCAAGTACTTGACGGGATTTTATTTTTTATTTTGACCCTAATACAGCCTTAAAGCCACAAGATAAGTTCTCAACAAGTTTAATTAGTTAGTAAAGATTACTGGCCATGGGAAAGGAGAGAAAGAATGGTTTTAATTTGGATATTACTGCTTGTACGGAACAGGGAATTGAGAGAATGGACGCAACCAACTAATGCACACATGTCCGATATCTGCTGGATATACGCGGTCTTGCCAGCTCCACGTCCAACAGGTAGAACCACAACTTGAGAGGCAACTCCCTCACAGCGAAACTCACCAGAAGGGCCTTAGAGAGAGACGGTACTTCTTAGGCTCCTCCTCAGGCAACTCCCTCACAGCGAAACTCACCAGAAGGGCCTTAGAGAGAGACGGTACTTCATAGGCTCCTCCTCAGGCAACTCCCTCACAGCCAAACTCACCAGAAGGGCCTTAGAGAGAGACGGTACTTCATAGGCTCCTCATCAGGCAACTCCCTCACAGCGAAACTCACCAGAAGGGCCTTAGAGAGAGACGGTACTTCATAGGCTCGTCATCAGGCAACTCCCTCACAGCGAAACTCACCAGAAGGGCCTTAGAGAGAGACGGTACTTCATAGGCTCGTCATCAGGCAACTCCCTCACAGCCAAACTCACCAGAAGGGCCTTAGAGAGAGACGGTACTTCATAGGCTCCTCCTCAGGCAACTCCCTCACAGCCAAACTCACCAGAAGGGCCTTAGAGAGAGACGGTACTTCATAGGCTCCTCATCAGCCGCAAAGGCCAGAGTATGGCTCAGATAAATGCTCATAATATGAGTTGTCGGCTCTCCTGAAGAAATATCCAAGATATCAGATTCCCACAAAAAGGCGCTATTAGGCCGCTGATGCAATCTGCTGACTGATTCAACTTAGCCGCAATAAGACTTTTAAAAAATCCCGTCAAGTACTTGCCAGCAAGTTAATAAAATTATTTCTTCGGTCAAAAGAATTCATAAATACATTATTATTATTATTATTTATTTTTTAACAAAAATATGTAACAAGTTTCACTTTTAAGAAACAAGGTGTGCATATATTATTATCCTTTAAAATCTTCGGTATGCTCTTATTTGGTCGTTTCAGGGGTGAAAAGGCAACCCTTTTGGAAACACGATATAATTTTGTGACCTACATTTCAATACCTTTAAAATGATAAAAACTAAAATGAAGAAACTATCGAGCACAGCTAAACTTGTGTCGCTACAGCAATATCATTTTAATGGATTTACGCAATGTTTTCAGCTGCACTACAAAGTATTACCGATAAAATATCTAAATTTACACAACCTTAAATAATAAGAAATTATACAAAGAAGAGTGAGAGTTATCCATTTTAATTCCAATAAGGCGCATACCAGTATCTTATTTTAAATATGGGTTCTCGAACTAATATATATATATATATATATATATATATATATATATATATATATATATATATATATATATATATATATATATATAATATATTTGTTATGTTCGAAGTTTCAATTTACAAATGATAATTGAAGGATTAAATGGGGAGATGAATGTTAAGAGAATATGGTTGAATCAAGTTGGAGCAAGATGTATTATAGGGGATTTTGTTGACGTGGCATTCTATGTGTAGAAGACCACGGTGGCGATAATATTGATTGTATGCGAGAGCTGGTATGGGAAGGAAGTGGCGAGGGAGTAGAAGGGACCACGGTGGTGTATGGACCGCGGCGGACCGGTTTGTCGAGGCTGCAGGCCGAGTCTCTTATGTTGCCTATAAATGCCTTATATTGTTCCATCAGGTTTTACGGCCCCGAGGCTGTATCTCCATATAGTTGCTAATAACAAGAGTCGAGTCTTCACAGCTTCGTGTGCATCTCCTCACAGCCTCACACAATATCACAAACAATTAGTCTTTCTTCTCATTTTCTCCTCTTTATTTTACTCGATAATATAATCATCACTCTAATATAATATATATATCTCATAAAATTAAAGTTTGGTCTGTGTGTCTGTCGCCACCAGTTCCACTTTATAGGCGTAAAGCCGGCTTAACGAAATCGATTAATTTTTCGCAGAGGTTAACACAAACATAATGCGCGTGTTGTAGGCTCGGTTTCATTCATTAGATTCAAAAGTATCATCGGTTTTTTAAATAAGTTGATTTTAAATTCAAGATTTTATTCGTATTCTTCTCACCAAACCCTTTCATTTGATACCCATATCATGGGCGTGCTAAAAAATAACTAGTCCGCCATCTTGTGCTGCCCGTCATATTGGATTTAGAATTACGTCACTTAGCTAATCATGCATTGTCATCCAAACCAAACGTGTATGCAAAATTTCAATTCAATCGGTTGAGGATAACTGCTTTTAAATTCAGTTGCAAGATTTGACCCGAACATACATACATACATGCATTCATACATACATACAAACATTGCAAGTTAAATAAAAGCTTGTAAAATAGAAGCCTTTTCATAAGCAAGTCGGTTATTGATTTTTTATATGAAAACAAACTAGTTTCTAAAACTGATATTTTCTATCACTTGCTTCGTTTACATTTGCTCGGTTAATATCGTAATACCAACATTTAATAGGGTTTTCTCTTCATTTACTAATTTACTTTTTATTGCTCGTATTATAGTTGTCAAGGCGTAGATTAAGAATGTATTTGAGTACGCAATGTTTAGGATATTGTGAGATTAAATTCAATCTTGTCAAATAAAATAGTCGTTTATCATGCCTAATATTAATATAGAGTAATTTTTCACTTTTATAAAAAACACCCTACTAAATACGATTAGGAGAGTATTTCATTCTTTGCAATGGAACGCATGCTGTATAATATAGTCCTGATTCCGTTCTAAGAAAGCTTTGCAAAGCAAATCACAAGATATTTCATTAAATTGCTAGGTCTACATGATAGTCGGAAACGTAGCCGCTAATACCTAGCATGAGCCCCACACAAAGCGCGGCATGAAGGCTGGTACATGATAATAAAATCTCGGTCCGAGACAACTCCAACTTTCTCATATTGTTAAAAATGCATTTAAATTCCATAATATCTCACTTAATTGATTTTATTTTATTATTAAAAAAAAAAAAAAAAAAAAAACATTTTAAAAGTGTTCAGCAGGTGATAGTTTACTTTTTTGTTTTCGATTCAAATTCATTTCACAATATCAGGGAAACTAGATTTTTCCCGGGAAAACGGCTATATCGTTAGATTCGTTAAAATTCTTTGAACATTTTAAAAACAAGTTAGATTCGTATTTAACTGGAATACATTCTAACATTTTTAATCAAAATGGTCGCTTTCAAAACCGTTTGAAGAAATAATTGTTCTCATAGTGTTTAGGGGGCAGCGTCCTCAAATATAGAGCTAAATTAACTTTCTCCATTTTGCCTTGGGGCAAGATTTTTCTGAATATATACTTACAGACATAACAGGCATTTTAAAAAAAAATCACTCTCTTGAAATCAGACACACTGTATAATAAAAATATTATAATATACATATATATGAATTTTTATAATCCAAGCGCAATGAAACTACTCCGAATTATGTGGCTCAATCCGTTTCTAAGATAATAAATTAGTAATATTTTTTTTTTTTGGGGGAGGGGACATTTTTTTCTGACAGAATATTTCACGTAAAAAATATCCTTAGAACCCGTTTTTTGTTTTTTCAAAAAAGAATAACTAAGATTTTTTCCAAATATTTTCGTCGATTTGTTAAAAAAAAAAAAAAAAATACGTCTGGGGTCGCGGGACTCCCGGTAGGAACGAAGTTCCTTACGCTTTTCATTAAATATAAATTATTATTAAATCACACTGCTAAGTATGCGTTGCTAACTACTTAAACATGGTGGAGTTAGAAAAGAGACAAAATTAAAAGTAACTACCTTTTTGTACCTAGCGGAGTTAAGGCAAAATTAAATGAAAAGCATTATTTTTATCATTAAAGCAACCCTCTTGCAATAAATATGGTATTGAATATTGAGAAAAAATTAATTATGATCAGTTTATAGTTAAAGAGTATAGTTGTAGAAGGTAGGAAATAGGACTGTTCTGTACCTACCCCCTACCCGGCCTACTAATTTCAAATATTATAAAATATATCACTTTTCTACACAAAAACTTTTGCTTGTATCAGGTTAAAAATTTACATGCCGTTACGTTAGAACGTAAGATATCAGTAAAAACGTATTTTTCTCAATTTTAAAGGTTTAGGCCCGCTAAAATTTAACGATCTTTATCACTTCACAGCGGTGTCTGTGTGTGTTGCTGGTTTGGTGGTCTTTGAATAGATGAGGTAAGAATTTTTCCCGTCCTAAATTTCCAATTTTACATTTGAAGTTCACCTTTACGTGAGCGTTGCCCGCGAACGCTTGGGAGGATCACGTTGTCCAACGAACTCGTCCTGGACATGGTAAAATGAACATGTGTACCGAATTTCAACTAAATCGGTCATCTTTACTCAAGTTATCGTCATCGGTAAATTTCGTGTCGGTGGTTTTCTTGGGTTTCACTCGGGCTCCAGACACTGTAAAGTGCCATAAGCAACTTGGTTCCAATAATAGAGGGGGACACGAAAAACGAAATTTTCAAGGAAACCCGATGCAAAGACGAAACAAAATAAATATTTGTCGTTAGGACGTCTCCCCTTTCGTTTGCAGGACGAGTTCCGTCCTTAAACCTCAACCCCTAGTTATAAGGGATGATTTTTCGGGACTTGCCGACAGTTGTTCAGTGAGTGGGTGTATTGACGATAAAGGGTAAACATTTTTAAGTTAAGAAGTACAAGTAAGTCACATATTATATGTTGTAAAGAACAAGCGAGGAAAGATGGAAGTTAATGTGGGCCGGGAGGAAGATTAGCTCTGGTGAGGCTGGGAGCGGACCAGGTAACATCCTCTCGATGCTGATTAATGGTCGGAGAACGAGGTAATTAATAATCGGTCAGGGGAAACAGGACGGCCGTCGTTTCTTTTATCTATTTCTACGCTCGCTTTAGAAGCTACGGACTACGGTTCGTAACCGGCCCCGTTACAACTTGTAAAGAGTTATTAGAACCTTAATTCCATTACTCGCAAACGAGGCGGACCAAGCGACATGTTGAGAAACACCTGTTTCATTATATCAGTCCATGTTTCTCTAAGTCTTCAAGAGATAATTGATGTTGAAGTGCAGTTTATCAGGACTGCATCACAAGGTTTTTATCAGGACTGCATCACAAGGTGGTTATCAGGACTGCATCACAAGGTTGTTATCAGGACTGCATCACAAGGTGGTTATCAGGACTGCATCCCATAGTTGTTATCAGGACTGCATCACAAGGTTGTTATCAGGACTGCATCACAAGGCTGTTATCAGGACTGCATCACAAGGTTGTTATCAGGACTCCATCACATGGTTGTTATCAGAACTGCATCACAAGGTTGTTATCAGAACTGCATCACTAGATGGTTATCAGGACTGCTTCACAAGGTGGTTATGCTTACGTATCCATCTCCTCTATACAGCAAACGTCCAAATAGAATATCCACGGCACCACCGTTAAAAAAATACTTGGTTACCCTCGGTATCCTGAAATAGAGTGGGAATCCTCTTTCACCCACGAAATCACATCGCTCCTCTAAATAAGAAGAGGTTAATCCGATAGGGAACATGCAACATCCAATAGACGGAAGATATCAAGTAGAGTGCAATGCATCTGATGCATGGTCAGATTGAACTTGCCGATCAAATAAATCGAAAACATCCCATAAACTGTCAACGTCGTCAAGAAAACTGTCGATACCTTCCCACGCTATTACCTTTAGTGAGTGTGACTAAACTGTCTAACTGACTAACTGTGACTAGACTGTGATCGCTCGCAGTACTGTGGCTCTAAAAATGAAATTTCCTTTTTAGTGCATATTTTATAGAAGCCATTGTCTATGCATTTTAAATATAATATTAATTTCTACATGTTAGTGTTCGTCTCTTTGAACCTTGAAATGTATTCTGACATCATCAATCAGTGGTCGTCGTTGAAATGTATTCTCACTTCACTCTGCTGTCAGTGGTCGTCGTTGAAATGTATTCTGACTTCACTCTGCTGTCAGTGGTCGTCGTTGAAATGTATTCTCACTTCACTCTGCTGTCAGTGGTCGTCGTTGAAATGTATTCTGACTTCACTCTGCTGTCAGTGGTCGTCGTTGAAATGTATTCTCACTTCACTCTGCTGTCAGTGGTCGTCGTTGAAATGTATTCTGACTTCACTCTGCTGTCAGTGGTCGTCGTTGAAATGTATTCTCACTTCACTCTGCTGTCAGTGGTCGTCGTTGAAATGTATTCTGACTTCACTCTGCTGTCAGTGGTCGTCGTTGAAATGTATTCTGACTTCACTCTGCTGTCAGTGGTCGTCGTCAAAATGTATTCTCACTTCACTCTGCTGTCAGTGGTCGTCGTTGAAATGTATTCTGACTTCACTCTGCTGTCAGTGGTCGTCGTCAAAATGTATTCTCACTTCACTCTGCTGTCAGTGGTCGTCGTTGAAATGTATTCTGACTTCACTCTGCTGTCAGTGGTCGTCGTCAAAATGTATTCTCACTTCACTCTGCTGTCAGTGGTCGTCGTCAAAATGTATTCTCACTTCACTCTGCTGTCAGTGGTCGTCGTTGAAATGTATTCTGACTTCACTCTGCTGTCAGTGGTCGTCGTCAAAATGTATTCTCACTTCACTCTGCTGTCAGTGGTCGTCGACAAAATGTATTCTCACTTCACTCTGCTGTCAGTGGTCGTCGTTGAAATGTATTCTGACTTCACTCTGCTGTCAGTGGTCGTCGTCAAAATGTATTCTCACTTCACTCTGCTGTCAGTGGTCGTCGTTGAAATGTATTCTGACTTCACTCTGCTGTCAGTGGTCGTCGTCAAAATGTATTCTCACTTCACTCTGCTGTCAGTGGTCGTCGTTGAAATGTATTCTGACTTCACTCTGCTGTCAGTGGTCGTCGTCAAAATGTATTCTCACTTCACTCTGCTGTCAGTGGTCGTCGTTGAAATGTATTCTGACTTCACTCTGCTGTCAGTGGTCGTCGTCAAAATGTATTCTCACTTCACTCTGCTGTCAGTGGTCGTCGTCAAAATGTATTCTCACTTCACTCTGCTGTCAGTGGTCGTCGTTGAAATGTATTCTGACTTCACTCTGCTGTCAGTGGTCGTCGTCAAAATGTATTCTCACTTCACTCTGCTGTCAGTGGTCGTCGTTGAAATGTATTCTGACTTCACTCTGCTGTCAGTGGTCGTCGTCAAAATGTATTCTCACTTCACTCTGCTGTCAGTGGTCGTCGTCAAAATGTATTCTCACTTCACTCTGCTGTCAGTGGTCGTCGTTGAAATGTATTCTGACTTCACTCTGCTGTCAGTGGTCGTCGTCAAAATGTATTCTCACTTCACTCTGCTGTCAGTGGTCGTCGTTGAAATGTATTCTGACTTCACTCTGCTGTCAGTGGTCGTCGTCAAAATGTATTCTCACTTCACTCTGCTGTCAGTGGTCGTCGTTGAAATGTATTCTGACTTCACTCTGCTGTCAGTGGTCGTCGTCAAAATGTATTCTCACTTCACTCTGCTGTCAGTGGTCGTCGTTGAAATGTATTCTGACTTCACTCTGCTGTCAGTGGTCGTCGTCAAAATGTATTCTCACTTCACTCTGCTGTCAGTGGTCGTCGTCAAAATGTATTCTGACTTCACTCTGCTGTCAGTGGTCGTCGTCAAAATGTATTCTCACTTCACTCTGCTGTCAGTGGTCGTCGTTGAAATGTATTCTGACTTCACTCTGCTGTCAGTGGTCGTCGTCAAAATGTATTCTCACTTCACTCTGCTGTCAGTGGTCGTCGTTGAAATGTATTCTGACTTCACTCTGCTGTCAGTGGTCGTCGTCAAAATGTATTCTCACTTCACTCTGCTGTCAGTGGTCGTCGTTGAAATGTATTCTGACTTCACTCTGCTGTCAGTGGTCGTCGTCAAAATGTATTCTCACTTCACTCTGCTGTCAGTGGTCGTCGTCAAAATGTATTCTGACTTCACTCTGCTGTCAGTGGTCGTCGTCAAAATGTATTCTGACTTCACTCTGCTGTCAGTGGTCGTCGTCAAAATGTATTCTCACTTCACTCTGCTGTCAGTGGTCGTCGTCAAAATGTATTCTCACTTCACTCTGCTGTCAGTGGTCGTCGTCAAAATGTATTCTCACTTCACTCTGCTGTCAGTGGTCGTCGTCAAAATGTATTCTCACTTCACTCTGCTGTCAGTGGTCGTCGTCAAAATGTATTCTCACTTCACTCTGCTGTCAGTGGTCGTCGTCAAAATGTATTCTCACTTCACTCTGCTGTCAGTGGTCGTCGTCAAAATGTATTCTCACTACACTCAGGTGTCAGTGGTCGTTGTTGTCGAATACTTGAATTTTACCGCCCAAATGTTTCCCTTATTGATTCGTCGGGTAAAACAAACGGTTATGTCTGTCTGCCGAAGTTCAGAGCGATTGCTGATTTTGAAGGGGGTCAAATATGGAATACAAAATATGCCCTGGGAAACTTAATAATTGTCGCACCGAAAATAGTTGTGGTGATGAGTTCTTGTAAATTTATAGAAGTACTAAAAGTTCTTAAGGGAAAATCGGAGAAATTAAAAGGATTAGAGGAAGTAGACCCGGAGATAGAGCATAACGTAGATACATAGGTGGGGGGGGGGGGGATCTATAGAGAGGGAGAGTTGTCTCGTAGACTCGGTGCAGCTCTGAGGTGAGTTCAACAGACCTTCTAACCGAGCTTGTTCTCCGCTTTAGCGAAATTTTCTTCGTTTAGATTTCGGTTTAAACGAAACTAACCTAACTTACCTGCCATTGGTTTGTTTACAGAATTTTTGAATTCTACCGCCAATATTTAACGGTAATTTATTGATTTACCTTCACATACTGATAATTTGGTAAGACTAGTGACTGATTATTTTGTGATCATCAGGAATAGAATAATCTGTACAAGTTTCAGCTTTCTAGGTTTTGGAAAGTAGGTCAAATTTAGGTTTCTAGATTTGTGGTTACTAGATTTTAGGTTACTTGATGTAGGTTACTAGATGGGATGGTGACCGATGCAGCCGACGCAGCGCCGGCCTTAGGGTGGCGATATTGTATCGCATATAAATAATACTTTTTCCCACGTCGTTGTTACCGTGTCATCAGCTGTTGCCAATTAAATTTTCCAAATAGAAGAATGTGTGGCATTCAATAGTAATGGCATTATAGAATACAATCTGCAGCAGTACTGGATGCTGGAATCGGTACCCGAATCCAAAATAATTAAATTATATTTTACGATAAACAAATCAAGAGTTTTCACATAATTTCCGAAACGACAACCTTACGTTAAAACGCCTATCACGAAATATTCTTTACGATATATTTCACTTTATAAACTTGGACACAGTATACTTTATAAAGAAACAATGACATGTGGTATCAGGTCGTGTCCACGTATGAGTTGTCGGGTCGTCTCTTGAGTCGCATCATTCACTGGAGCTCAAGACGAGTCAGCTGACGAGTTAAGTCCACTCTTTGTTTTATTGCCTATTGAGCAAGAGTTGTTACTCGAAACAACCGACTTGGCAAGACATTTTATGTAAATGATAAAATGTAAAAGCTTTGCCATGTAAATCATTCTTGCTCGAGTGTGCACGGGTCCAAAAGAAAAAGATACGGTATCTTAAAGATATTTTGGAACCTTTATAAGATGCGTGGATTGTTAGTGATAAAGGAGATTCGACTACACAGCGAGTCGAGGGTGAGTTACCTGCGGCTTACCTATCTGCTCATATGATCTACCTGCCTGGAGGCACTCTCATCCACCTATACACATACATCTACACAGCCTTCAATCACAGCCTTACACACACCTAAATACATGCTACAAATATAATATATCGTATACCCAAACATAATTACACCCTTCCACGCTGTACACTTAACTAATTATATCTCCCCCGTACAAATAAAAAATATAAACAAATATTTTATCTACAAGAAACATATTTCCGCAGATACAAGATAAAATATAGCTCCTATAAAAACTAATTGATTTCTTAGGTACAATACCAAAAAAACAAGTTTTTAACTATTCATTATATAATTTTTTTTTTTTTTTTTTTTTAACAAGTTATTTATTGGCATAAGTAACAAAACATTTTTGAGTATACCGAAGCCGTAATGTTATTTTGAGTGGGGATAGTTTGTGCTCTTCAAAATTATTTTGATATGTTGTAAAGGATTGGAGCTTTGTCTTGTGGTATTTGTGGAAGGGTCTATTGGATAAGGAATATATTGTATATTGAATATATTTTTTAATATTAGTGCCATGATAAATATAGTGCACACTGTATTGTACAAGCACTAATCAATCTTAGGCTCTTGTTTTATGTTATGTGATTTTTTAGTTGACCATATAAAGGATGCTGACAGGGGGGGGGGGGGGTGCCTTTGGACAACGAGATAATGCATACATGCGAACAAAAGTACATCCTCATTAATAAGGTTATGGCCAACCTGAGTACTCATTTAGTTATTTTAAATCATTCACGATAATTTTAAAATGAAAGCTTCTATTAACGTGAAATTCTATCCATTGCTTTAAATATTAATGCATAGAAATACCAACCGCTCGACACATCCATATTGCCGTGAGTACCTCCTTCCAACAAAGTCTTATATTTTAACAAAAATTTACATGTTTTGTTTGCTTTGTAGACAAGAGTGAAAGTTTAGTACGGGCCCCGGCGCCGGCGCCCTTGTATGAGTGCCATATAGCCCGGGTCCCGCTTCCCGTTGGATAGCACATAATGTGAAGTATTACTTTTTTTAATACTGAATACATATTAGAAAGTTATAAGATGGTTACAATTTCAACCCGAATTTAAGAATACTTTGCAATTTGTTAGGATTTATCTCACCTCTCGCTAAACGGAAGGGTATAGGGCCCCCGAAGTTTCGTCAGCCCGGGCCCGAAGAACGCTCTTTTAAGGCCTGTCAATATATAATTAATTTATCCGTGTTTGTAGCTTAAATCAAAGCTTAAATTAATTTCTTGGTCTTTTCGAGGACGAATATTAATGTTTACCGTCTGCACACAGGCTTCAGACCACTGACTACACACACACATTTTTACAATAACTTTCTTGGGCTCTAGATCAAGATCTTGTTTAAATCCATAAAAATCCAACATTAAATGTTTGTCCCATCACAATATTTATTTCTACGTACATTAGAAACTGATACCTTCACACTTAAGTTCCAACTAGTTTCTAATCGTGGTTTTGAGCATCGAACCCAGACCACAAACGTTGTTCATAAATGAACCTGCGGACTAGGAAGATTACACTATTAAACCGATTTCGGTATATCGACCGGTATCTCACTCGCTTCTCATCCAGGAGCTACGGGTTCGAAGCCCGACCCCGACAAGGGTTGCTACACTCGGTGTGACCATATAAATGGATACCTGGTTGTGTACAGTGGGCTCTATGAGGTTGCGTGTGTCAGTTGTAAAGTTTATACAGCTCGTGGAACTGGTCACCAACCCCGTCTCATCTAATATTGATTACATTGTTACATAATATGTAATGAGGTGTGTTACTAAAGGTTATTACGAGTTGATGTTGTAGTAAGAGTAGGGTGGTGTTGACAATGTTGCAAGTGGTCTTACCTGTTCTAGAACACCGAGTAGGTCACGGTAAGTCCACTAGGGTTTCACTTGTTGATACTTGGCCCACCTTCAGCTCCGAGTTGCTGATATCAACAAGTTCCGGCGCTACTCACGCCTCTAGACCCCGTCTAGACGACATTACGGACGCCTCCGCTCGATCCACCCACGATGCAAACAGCTGCTCCACCCAATACATACCACAGCAGGGCTTAAACTAGCAATCCCGTTTATTGCATAATCCTAATCCCATCTATGCAGAAATTCGGTCCAAAAAAATTCAGTTCATATCCGCTCAGATGGAACTACTTTGTTACATACTTAACGGATAATATTGGATGTGGTAAGTGGTCCGTGGTACTGACACTTTGCTCGTTTGGAAGCTGAACAAGACTTAGTTTTGACCAAGTCCCTACTGGTGCAACCCAGCATATTCAGAGATATGACATCCTCAACGAGTATCACCCGACATATACAAACATTATATATGTACTCTGAAACAAGATATCGTTCCATCTAAATAGCAAAACTAATCTGTGCAATATAAATAGACTCGAAGCAAATTATTATAACGTCAATAAGAAACCCGTTCGGTGCTGACTTTGCAGTTATGATAACAATTCATAATCTTAATCAGTCTTTAGGCTATTAATTATTTGAATTTATTTCGTTTTGGCTGAAGTTCACCTCCTTTGAGGCGTCTTCAGGCCTAAAAGCAGATTTTTAAATTTAATTTCTTGTATCTACGATGTAATAAATTACATCTTTATATAACATGTTGCCATAATTATTAAAACATAACATGAATTAATAAATAAGAAAAATAACATAAAATAGTGGACTAACCTTTTAACAATTTCTCTTAAAACATTTCATTTAAGTAAGTATTTAAGTGTCAATAATGAATTACGTAGAGAAAACAAGTCTACATTATGTTTCTGATAACAGTGATAAGGGATAAGGATGTCGTTTTAATGATAAGACTTATTCTAGCATGCTAAAACTGCTCTACTTTTATGTTATACTTACTTGCCTTACGTATCTGGAGTTAGGGGAAACTTATTATTATTGTTTAATTCTATCTATATATTTATGTCTGTATTAGTTTTTCTCTTGTTATAATTTTAGTTGCATATATTTATTTGCTATTTTTATTATTAGTTATGATTTGCTATTAGTTATATAATATGGTTTTATAATCAATTTTATCTGAGTCGATTTGCTTCTCCCTCTGAATTGCTGGTTTTATAATATCTTATATAAGATTGAGATATAAAATTTATTAAAATCTTTTGCATCGGTTTAAAAATGCATGGACTTATCCTACAAAGTAATATGCGCTGCGCTGCCTCTAAGTATTGTCTTTTAAATGTATTAGTTTGTTTGTCCTGGATAACTGTATTTTCGAAATTCATTCTATGTCCATTACGTTTTACATAAACACAAACAGTCACAATCTTTACATGGGATTTGATAAATAATATTTATTTACGATTGATACGAAATATAAACATTATATCTTTGTTTAGATGCGTAGAAAGTGATTCTTTACGTACTTGTATTCATTGCGCATGCGCGTCTCATAGTTCTGAATAATTCCTCTTCTTTACCACACTAGTGCGGTAAAGAAGAGGAATTCTTCAGCTTTACGCACGATTACAAGTTTGTTTACATTTAACAAAACTAATTTGCTGTTCTTTTATTAAAGTAACTGTTTATATCGAGTTTTTAGTGAAAAACAATGAGTGAATCAAGTGACTTTGACGAAAATGTGGAGAATAATACTCCTCCAGAAATAATTAATTCGGCAAAAAATACGACTAATGAATTAATGCCATCTTTATCAAGAGAGAGATACGAACTTACATACAGCAAGTTTATTTGTTTCTGTATTTATTATTTAAATCTAACTATCGTAGATAAAGTACGGTACGCAACTCGTGCGAAAACGGCATTTTGCATTGCTCGTGTGGTTTTACCACCCTCGCTATCGCTCGGGTGCAAACTCCACACTCGCATGCAAAATGCTACTTTCCGCACTCGACGCGTAATGTACTATTATTTTATCGTTCTTTTGAATCTTGTCTTTGGTGTTGATGTAAAATTTTTCTTGCATTTTATTTACCGGTTTCCTTCCAAAACATATTTCGTTGCAGTCAAAATCTCTAATAGTCCGTTTGATTTTTTCACTCAATCCACGTGTTTATGTTAACGATTAGCAGTATTTATTCGGGGTTGTAATTTCTGGTCTATCATTTGTTTTGAAATTCAAATGTTTGTACCACAGAGATTTGATTAGTGTTAGTGGGTAAAATTTAATACGTAGTTTTTTTAAATATATAACCGTTTTTATTTCAGGTAAAAAGGATGGTTCAGTTTTATTGCGGTTTGAATTAAATTCGCTGCCGATTTGGATTTTTTATAGTAAGCGGGGTTTGAATGGACATTTAAGAATTTGTTATTTTTATTACTATTTTATACCATTTGGTCTTTATATTACCTTCGTTAATCCTCTATAATAGTCATATTTAAATAGTAGAGCTGTACATCAATTTCCAATTCATGTGTAAAGGTAATATTGGGGTGGAAATTATTGAAAATTCTTCATATAGTTTGCAATTTTGAGTTTTTTATTATTAAATATAGAAGGTCAATATATTTCACTATTGATTTCGGTTTAAGTAATATTTTATTGAGGATTGAATGAACCTTGTGATTCATGAAATTCTACTAATGTTAACTATAAACAGTTTCCCATCTGTATCCCTCCTATTGGTCGGTACAATTCATTATCATACAGAAAGTATGAATTATTGCAGCACAATTTAAATACTTCCAAAAAGATTTGTTTGCATTTGATGTTAGTGCGCGCGGTAATGTTTGAGCGCAGTTTCTTGCTATCGACTTACATACTTCTAGCAATGGTATACTTGAAAAACAGAGCTTTACTCTTGTGTACTCCTTAATATAACTTTATTGTTTTATTTGCGGTTTGGAAGTTCATGTTGGTTTTTATTAAATGGCTACGTAGTGCATTTGTATGCTTTTCGTTAGTTTTTATTGAGTATAAAATCTTTTCTGTATCTATTACTAGGCATCGCGTGGTTCTATCATTGAAGCGATCGTACGGTAATAAATATGTATTGAATATTGAAAAAATAGATAATCATGAATCATGTTGAGTTGATAGATATAGGGTATGATAGTAGTACAGCTGCTAGTACCAAGGGAACAACCCTGCATTCTTACTATTCCTCTAACCACACATCTTCAAACGTTTAGGTCCGCTTTAATAGTTTTAGCGATCTTTATTAATTCATAGCGGTGTCGCTGTTGGATTTACTGAAAAATGTTATTTAAAAAAAATGTTCGTCTCATCGAATAGATAGTGTTATTTTTTACCGTCCAAAAATTACAATTTTAATTTTAAAGCGCTAGTTAAAGCGCTAGGCGTGCGAACCCTTAGGCAGACAACGTTGTCCAACGAACTCGTCCTGAGCATTGGTAAAATGAACGTGTGTACCAAATTTAATCGCAATCGGTCAATTTCTACTCAAGTTATCGTCGTACGTTTCAGACACACAGACACGGAGCATATTTCGTTGAATGTAGGAACCTCTCTTCAATTAATTTAAGAATTTCTTTATTTAGATTTTTATTTCCTAAATAAAATTTGTGTCCTAAGCTTAACACATTTATTATGTTTAGATTTGTTAAATTATGAACTAATTGATGTTTATGTAATTCATTATAAGCATTAAGGTTATTTTGTAGGTTACTCCCTTGGTTATTTCCTGGTATTTTTTAAAAATCTCTGCATTTAAGTTTATTGTCAATCTTACCGTTTATTATTTGCTTGAATTTATGTGAGAAGTTGTTAATAGCTCTTCTACTGTTTTTGTCCTATTACTTAAACATTGTAACAGAATCAAGGTCCACAGTTGATTGTCCTATTTGTTAAAACATTTGCAACAAGTGTGCTCACTCAGCGCATACAACAACCATTTCTATAAAGTTTAGTTGAGTTGCTGTTCTACAGTGAAATGCCCACAACAACACCAACAGACTATTCTCATGGATTCTATTACATGGCATCAGTCGTAATACTTGGACCTGATCCATGTACAGACCTGTGAGGCCAACACGCACCTCACTTAACAAATAGACGGAATCAGTGCAATGAATCCATTCACGCAACAAGGATAAACGGAGAGGATCAAACAAGGTGCACCATGTCCTAGGGAGCCATCCATTAACACATCAAGTCAAAATTCCAACCATTTTATATATTAGATCCATCAAATTGGGGCCTAGTTTGTGTTATCGTCTCCAGATCGACTTTTACGCACAAGTCATCCGGCTTTAATTCCCGGGAGAGGCAGTCTGTTGGGAACCGCCCAGCATTGTAAATAGAAGCATTGTAAATACAAAAGATTGTAAATAGAAGCATTGTAAATAGAAGCATTGTAAATAGAAGCATTGTAAATAGAAGTGTTGATAAAGTAAATAATATGGCTGATGGCACTATCTCTGTGTCTGTCTCTAATCCACATATCTTAAAAACCACTAATATGATTTTAATGATGTTCGCATGTTAAGCCAAAATTAGCCCGCAGAAGGTTTCATATAAATCCCCGATATATGATGCATCCGATATTGAAAAAATCCAGACTATTTGTTAAAAGTTGCTCACAGATGCCACAATTGAACCGTCTATGCACAAGCAATATCGAATCTGACCAAAAACCACTTGTGTGGTAAAAAAACACCCCGCCAAGTCAGTGGTCCAAAAAAGTTGTGAAATCAACTTTCTGTCCCGCCAAGTGATGTTGGCACTTTCTCCTGACCCAACACTGTCAACTTAGATATTTATCAGCTTCTTCTCCTTGGCGGTGTTCCTGCAGTACTTCCCAAAGTTAACTGGTTGTACCCCACACATCCTCTGCAAAGAAATTAGTAGTTGCATGGGGTCATTCCTTGAAAGCTTAATTTATATATTACTTATTTCTATTTTATTTGCTTTTTGATAATGGGAAAGATTTACAGCAATGATTATTGTGGCATCGAGAAGAGCCTTCAACAACACTGTTAAAAGGCTTTCCTCACACCGCCAAGGAGAAGAAGCTGATAAATATCTAAGTTGACAGTGTTGGGTCAGGAGAAAGTGCCAACATCACTTGGCGGGACAGAAAGTTGATTTCACAACTTTTTTGGACCACTGACTTGGCGGGGTGTTTTTTTACCACACCAGTGGTTTTTGGTCAGATTTCATGACTTTTTGTACGGTCCCTAAGGAAGGATTCTCTAAACTATTTACATTAGAGTCAAATAAAAGTGAAGTTAAGAGCTGGTCAAGGCCTATGGAGATTGGAGAACTACGAGACCTATGACATTGAAAGAACTTAACATTCTTATAGTAGCAGCATAATATAAAGATTTTTAGCGGCATTTGGCCACCTAGATACACTAACGTTGCTATCATTTGCGCATATCCAGCTGGATCCTGACCTTATATAAGTAACGAAGTGACCCCTTAATATTGTCTTAATTATATACCTTAATTATAAAGTATATATGTTAAAAGTAACTAATGGTATAATTACAATAATATATATTATTATTACATATATTGTTGATTATTATTATTATTATCATTTTATATATATATATATATATATATATATATATATATATATATATATATATATATATATATATATATATATATATATATATAGGCTCACTACTTCGCATGACGCTTACTTGGCTTCTCGCTCCACATTCAGCATAGGAATAAGTTGATTGATTGTAGGGGGGGGGGGAGGATGAGTTGGGAGGGGGGGGGGAATGCACTAGGGCTCTAGACAAATCCAAAAAGCCCTCATTTATTAATATCGGTTCAGTAGTTTAGGCTGTAGGTGCGTCAACGTTAAAGTGACTGTTCGCTAGCTTGGTTTCTCGCTCCGCGTTCAGCGTAGGGATGAGTTATCTAAATTTTTTTGATCTAGGAATACACTAGGGCTCTAGACGAATCCAAAAAGCCCTCATTCATTAAAATCGGTTCAGCAGTTTAGGCTGTAGGTGCGTCAACGTAAAATGAAGGAAGAATAAGAATAAGAATAAGAATAAGAATAAGAATAAGAATAAGAATAAGAATAAGAAGTCATCAAAACTACCATTTTCAAACCTATTTTTCTCTACTTCTACTTGACCGATTTCGACATTTCTTTTTTAATTTTGATCTACAGGACACGGCCTTCAAAGATATTAAAAAATTATTTAGGTAGCTTGTATGTATTCCACGCTGCAGACCCTCAAAAACCCTAGTTCGTCACCTACAGTATATATACACTGGCAGCTTTTGTGAAATTTTAACTTTTTGACTTGGCGGGGCGGAACGCTGCTGCGTTCCTAAATAAAAATAAACTATGACCCCACCGGGAATCGACACATGACCGCACAACTACACATCCAATTATCCAAGGGACCACGTTTTGTATACTCAATACTCATGTAACCATTTCTCCGATAACAGGACGCGATAAACCTACGAGCTACAACAGTCAGCTGATAACAGGATGCAATATACCTAAGTGCTACAGCAACCGGTAAATAAAAGGACGAAATAAACCTACGAGCTACAACAGTCAGCTGATAACAGGATGCAATATACCTAAGTGCTACAGCAACCGGTAAATAAAAGGACGAAATAAACCTACGAGCTACAACAGTCAGCTGATAACAGGATGCAATATACCTAAGTGCTACAGCAGTCGGTAAATAAAAGGACGCGATAAACCTACGTGCTACAACAGTCGGCAGATAACAGGACGTGATAAACCTACGAGCTACAACAGTCAGCTGATAACAGGTTGCAATATACCTAAGTGCTACAGCAACCGGTAAATAAAAGGACTCAATAAACCTACGTGTTGCAACAGTCAGCTGATAGCCGGATGCGATATACCTAAGGTTCTACAACAGTCGGTAAATAAAAGGACGCGATAAACCTACGGGCTACAACAGTCGGCAGGTAACAGGACGTGATAAACCTACGAGCTACAGCAGTCGGTAGATAACAGGACGCGATAAACCTACGTGCTACAACAGTCGGCAGATAACAGGACGTGATAAACCTACGAGCTACAGCAGTCGGTAGATAACAGGACGCGATAATTAATAATATTGTACACAATTTTTATGTTGTCATATAATGTGTCAATATGTTTATATGCTGTGATTAAGTTTTTATAAAGTAAATTATTGAAATGTTTTATTAGAAATTGTTGAGTTTTAATTTTAATTGTTATTGATATTTGAAAAAAAAATTAAGTGTTGACGCCCTCTTTATGGAGGTAGAGGTAAATTCACAGCAAATTGCATTAATTTAGAATATATTCGACTGAGGATGACTCTGATTTTGAGTCGAAACGTCTCATTTTAACACAAATTAAGTGATGGTTCTTATTTAAGAATAAACTTCCTACACCTTCAACATCCATCTGATCTTCCTGTTTATTCATTTTGATAAAAAGGAAAACGAGGAGCGATATAATGCAAAGTCTGTACGACGAAAATAAAAAGTATTTTCCAAGGCAATTTTTACTATTCACTTTCATAGATGACGATGAAACAATAATATTATAATTAATTTAAAGCAAACGTTTCTCGGGTAAATGCTACCACAGAATATGGGGGAGGCATTTCCAGTTTCAATGAAAACCCGCTTTGGATCGGCTTCGTTCGATGTTCGATGTCGTTTTCTTTTCCTAAATAAAAAAAAATAATAAAAAAAGCGACTGTATCTTTATTTCAATTTATTTTATTTTTACCTTAAGTAAATTATCTTATTTTAATTTTTATCTATGTATGTTTGTAAATGAACTTTCAATTAAAAAAAAAAGGCAATGGTGGGACATAGCTTCCTCGCATGGTATCACGTACTTTTTGATTTTATGCTTTTACAAGTCATTATTGTCAAATTTGTTTGTTTCCCCTGTTATTTTTCTGTCAAAATTGTTTTGATTTTCTACTTGAATTAAAGTATCAATTAAGCAAAAGTTAAAGAGCGCAGACGGTTCAAAGTAATCTGGGACTATCTGCGGGCTACTTTCGATAAACTATAAAAGTTTCATACAAATCAGATTAGTAGGTACTTTTGAAGCTATAGGTGTAAAAAGAAAAACAAATGAGCGTAGAAAGTTTAAACTTATATGGGACCAACAATGGGCTACTCGTGACCTACCACCTAAATTTTATTAAAATTGGACGTGTAGTTGTTAAGATACGTTGGTTCGCAAAAAATTGAACGGCAGACCGACAGACCGACAAATCGACAGTCCGACAGACAGACACGGAACCAAAAATTATCACTGATGTCTGAAACGGATTTCTTTCTTGGAATTTTTGAAATCGAAGAGATAAAAATTGTTCGTTCTTCAGAACGATCACAAAGATTCCGTTAACTTCGGTAAGCTTGGAAGCAATACAAACATTTTATTTACGTTATAACAACAATATAGTAAATAAAATTCACTTTTTAGGGTCCGTAGGCAAAACCAAGGACCCTTATATTTTCCTGCGTGTGTCTGTCCGTCCGTCCTGTCGCCTGCTCTCACGGCTACACTTTTCGTCCGATCACTTTATAATTTGGCATTTATGTGTCTTGTACCTGCCCACATATTTTAAAAATATAGCGACTTAAAAAAAAATATTTTTAAAAAAAATTAGGGTAAAAAACTAAAGGGTTAAACATTTTTTTTTTTTTTTCGACACCGTGAGGGGTATCATATGAAAGGGTACGTCGAGCTGATTACAAAAATATATAATTCTTTGGTTATAACTTTGATAGGGCGAGCGTAGGCAAGTTTGAAGTGGGTGTGAAACGTGCCCCCCCCCCCCCCCCTCTATCTCGCTTATGTGAAGTGCAAAAAATCTGAAAAAATTCCTGAACATTCTTCGACCAAAAGTAAAGATACCATTTTTTGGAAATTTCAAAAAAAAATATTATTTTATTTTTTATTGACAAAATACGTTTTTTATAAATTTGGTCTTTTCGGTGTATTTTTATGGTTGTAGTCCGGTTCTGTGGCAAATAAATACTTCATCAGAAGTTTGTTTATGTGTTTTGAGAATATCAAACCTATAGGATAGTTCAAAGTAAGCTTTTTAGCATTTTTAAAAACATCATCAATAGGGTACTACTTGAACTATACAGTGTGGCCTACGGACCCTCGCTGTGTGCTCACTAGCACACACTTGGCCTGTATATTAAACTTTGAAATAACGATGAAAAATGTACATTTTACAGCCGGACTGCTGTGGTTTAGTGCGCACTGTTTTGATTGAAAACAACATGCACTCTAAGTAAGGGTTGAGTCAGTCAACACGACACACACACACACAGCTTTTTCTACTTCATAAACTGAAATGTCTTCGTCGTCTGCTGTGTCAGAAGCAAGTAGATATCTTCTCTTATTTCCTTGTGAACTGGATCTCCTAACTCGGAAGAATCTTGTGGGACAAACTGGTCTAACAATATACTTAAAGTTTCATCAGGTCGCTCAAGTGCTGAAATTCTTGCTGGAGATCGAACTTTCCCAGTAGCCATCTTATAAGCGAAATTCCAAGGGTTATTATATTTGTTAAAGAAATATATTGCTTCCAAGATTCCAATTTTGATTCTGCCATTTTTTCTTAGTATTCTTGCCGTACTCTATAATACTGTTTTCTCTCCAAGCGTAAATGTTTATTATTAAACGTTCGTTGAAAACGTCTTGGAAGTGCTGATACTCTTTTCCATAAAACATCTAGTTCCTTATTCCAAAAACTTACACTTCTCTTACTGAGGGTTTTTTAAAAGATTTTATTAACGGAAATGTCTGCAAAAAGTTTGCTGTACAAAACTATACAACTTTTCTATAATCACTTAAGATTTTCAATAGTTTTAACTTGAGTCTCTAACCTACTATCTAAAAGAGAAAATTCAGAAAAATCAGGCATAGTGAAACATCAGAATAGTGAAGAAAGAAGAACTGAAATGATCCCAGTCCCCTGTCTTGGTGACAAAACTAGAGTCAACATTAACTATATTCGAAGTTAAACCCATTTGAAAAGTAAGATACTTATGATCAGATAAGCTTTCCTGAGATGAAACTGACCAGTTTGAAATTAAAGGTAATAAATGACCAGAGACTATTATAGTGAGGTCAATATAACTTGAAGCTCTTATGATTTCAAAAGTTGGAACACCCTTATCTTCATTCATAATATAAATTACTATTTGGTGTTGTTGGAGACCAACACGGCACACTGTTTTTTTATTTAATTTGTGCAGAATCCACAGAGAGTTAACGCCTCCCACCGGAGGATCAAATATCTTAATTAGTAACTCATTGCGACAACAGGAGAAACATTTTTAAATTTTAACTTTTCACGAAAAGCAGGCATTGCCTCCTCCCTCCAGTGTCACATCACAATCCTGGCTTTAATTAGAAATATATTTTATTAATAGCAGCTTAAATCCTAAAGAGAAACCTTCCTCAAGTATTGACTTTCTAGCCTCATAAGTTTGGGGCTTATTTTGTAACTAGTCATTTATGAAAGAAATGGTCTAAAAGTTGCCGGTTTGTTGTATCCTACTTGTCAAGTTATTCATTTCTGTGTCGCATCGTCAGTTTAGCCTCGCTGAGATCGCCTTTCTCTATCACTATCGTGTCTTTCTTAACCCACCCTAATCACGTGAACAATGGGATAACCCTATTTTTTAAGCTAAGTATCTAGGAGTTAAGGGGAAGTTAAAAATAAAAATGTAGATTGTTATCCGATTTTTCCAAATGGGGAAAGGGGTCGAGTTTAATATAGGTGAAGATGATACTTATACGGGTATTGGAAAGATTATTGAATGAAGAGGGTGGTGCTAGGATTCATTGAGCGATAACACGGCGTGACGTCAAGGCGGCTCACGTTACCATGGTTACGTGACGTCACGGACATCGACCTGCCACCACCTGTCAACCCAGTATCCCTTGCCCTACAGCCCTATTACAAGTTTATCAAATAAATCCACCCGGCCATTCCTCACCTCTTAATCTCAAGTAGGATTTGATTGGGGACGGATAACTGGTTAAACGAATCAATTTAGACACTTGAGCAACAGGTTTAAACAAAAAGAAAAATCCTAATGTTAATCCTATCGATTATTTCCCAATCTTGGACTATTTATAAAATATATTTATATTTTTAAAATAATCGATTCTACGAATCAACTATACAATTAAATACTAATAAATGCAGAAGGAGCTTGATAAATGGAATCGATTAGAATACATGTAAAAAGAGAACTTAAACTGGGTAGTTCAATATGAACCAAATTTCTTAAGCTATGTCAAAAATCAATAGGTAACGTTATTACTCTAGAATATGCCTCACCCTTCTAGGAACTGTCCCTGACTAATGTAAGTGTTTGGACGTCATTCTCAGTGAGAGAGACTTAAGTGTTTTACCAATCTCAAAGTGATCCTTTTGTCTCTAGAAAGTTATTTTTTCATTTATTTGTTGGAACAATATTAATAGATAAACTTTTTTTATAGGAACTGTATTAGACGACATAATTGACTTTTTCTGTTAAAGCAAAATTGTTAAAAGTGTGCTTCATTGTTGGTAAATAATGTAGGTTAGAGATGGGTACAGTTGTAGTGTAGAGAAGTCAAGCGGGGCAGGAGCTCAGGTCATTTCGCTTTCGCTTCTCTACCCTACCATATAAACAATGTACTCTACTTTATCACGTCAGTTCTTAAATCTACCAGGATTTTATTCTGTAGCTTACCATGAAAAATCGTAATCTAAAATTAGTAATCATAAAAGTCTGTATGAATATCAAGGGTCTTAGAAGAGGCCATCGAGAGGGGCTTCTTCGTCTGCGGGTCTTCAACTATACACCCCCCCCCCCCCCCCCCTCCCCCTAAATTTTGGATTATGAGTTTAGGAAGTGTATCAAATTACTAATTTGACTTCGTTATTGATTGTTAAATATCGGCTGAATAATGGATCAAAATCATGGCATAAGAAGCACGCCGAGGATATCTTTCCTCTTCAATTTTATTCCTGATCGTCCACGATTATTTCAGGTGCCCGTGATAGGGCGTGCAGAGGATCATAGCAAGACTAAAAGAACAAAAAATTTCGTTGCAAGGTGAAAAGAGTCGGGCTGAGAAGCCCTATAGCGAAGACCAAAGAGAATGTTTGCAAGGTGATTGTGTGGTTATTTTACTACCGCTATCATGTTTACCAGAGATGTATGTAAATTGGATGGTGTGGTAAATTGGATTTTAAAAAATCGGTCCGAGACAACTCAGACAAACTTTCTCATATACGAGTTCATAATTACTTAGCCCAGTGTTTTCCATTTATTAGTTTTCGTTTGTACATTTACTAATTATTGAATATTTCATCATAAAAATAACTTCTCCTGGGCGGGAATCGAACCCGGACTCTCTCCGGATTTATTTTCTCAGGAACTAGATTTTTCCCGGGAAAAATTATATTAGATTTTCCGGGAATTATATCATTAGATTCGTATTTAAATGGACTACAGTTTAGAATTTTTTAATCAAAATCGTCAGAACCGTTTTCGAGAAATAATTTTTTTACACATTTTTTCAGAGTTTTTGGGGGGTAGTGCCCCCAAATTGGGATCTGAAGTTCATTTCTCGATTTCGCCTCGGGGCATGATTTTTCTGAACATGTATGTCAAATTTCGTCAAAATTGGCCCAGTAGTTTATGCTCCAGGTGTCTGCACAGACGACAGACACACAGACGGCAGACAGACAGAAATATTTTAAACACACTTTTTTGGACTCAGGGGACCTCAAACGTGTAAATCCACCAAAATCTCAAAATCGAATTTTCGCGCCATCACAATACTTTCTCTTTATATGAGAAAGTAAAAAGGCAGAATAAGAATACTCCTAATATGAAGAAAACAACCAACGACCCCGCAGTGTAGTCGGTACTGAAAGTCTCAACTGATATCAGTCGGAAGATCCAGACTGAAAACTATGAGCCTGAGGCTCATTCTCCATATAAACTGATCAAAAGTTATCTCCAAGCAATAGTTTCGGGAGCGAACGCATTATGAATGAAGAGAAATGAAAATAAATAGAGAAGGGTGGTACAGAATGTGAGGCACAGGACAGAATGTGAGGCACAGGGCAGACCGTGAGGCATAGGACTTACCAACAGACACAGGACAGACCGTGAGGCACAGGCCAGAATGTGAGGCACAAGGCAGAATGAGTTTTAATTCTTGAGTTTAATTCCGATCTTAATTTTCTTAACCGGGGGAATAACTAAAATATTGCATTTGGAATTGCATATTACGTATTTCAGCATGATATCATACTATATTACACGTTAGCAATTTAATTCAGTTGTTCATGTTTATTTAGACCCCATCAACGTAACATCAGGCTATACCGGACCACTTTACATGCCGATCGATGTAATCGTCGGAGTGAAATGTCTCAACTCCCGGGATCCCGAGTATCACCTGAGAAGTTGGAGTAAGCGCTCGGTGAGAGGTTGTAGTGAGGGGTGAGGTAAGAGCGACGGATCCCCGCGATGCCCAACTCGTCAAACCGACGAGATGTAAGGTCAAGTTAAGTTTGTTTAGAAGGTTAGCTTATAGAAGAGTTAGGAAATTGTGAATGGATGCTAGAAATGAATGAATGATCCCCTCTGAAGCTCTACGGCTCCGTAAGGTCAAAGGTCAAATCCGTTACCATGGACACGACACACCCAAGTAACCGGACCGAAATACTTGCCAGCGCCGACTCCTCCCTACAGAGTCGACTCGCTGGAATTCTACCCTCTTCACACCACACACGATAATTATCGTACAATAACGTTGATCTCTTGCAACTTACATTATGTAATGCGATGGTCGTCTCGTGCATTCTCGATACGTTAAACCGTCAAATATTTACATGGTTATTTTTATAAACTCGGGGTGGTCCTAGAACCTTTACATTAACATTATCTGTAATAAAGATAATCGCTAAAAAAGGTTAAATGGCAAACGGTTATAATATAATATTCGTCCGATGCCGAAGCTGATTATAATTATAATTTGTTCTCTTAAATATTACATGTTTACTAAGTACATGTCGAATAAATTGATCGGGTGAAATAGCGACTTAAGATTAATTTTCACGATCGGTTTAAGATCAAGTTGAAAACCCTATTATCGATAAACGTATAAAACTTCAAAAAAACGATTTTTTTTGAAAATTTGAGAATCACTAAGTTACATATTATTATAATTAATAAGGGGTTAACTCAAGTTGAACTCACTCGGGGCTTGAGATTATTTGATTTAAAAAAATAAAAGATAACGTGGAAGGGAATAACGACAAAAATACTACAATCGTGAATAGGAAACTTAAAGCCGGACCTCAGGAAACTGCAAGTTTAACATTTTAAATTGCAAGGATTAGCGACGGCTCACAGTAAATAAAACCCATAGACTGGCATCTTTACCCCTACATCGTACAATTATAATTCATTTATTCAATGATCAGGAATGAACTATCATAGTTGTTATATTATAGGAATTCAACAGGTATGTCAGGTAACAGTTGTCAGGTGTTTAACTAGCATAAATATATATGATATATGTATGTGTAGATTTGAAATTACTATTGTACTGATATAGATACGATACAGATAATGCCCACCGAGCCGGGTCTCAAGTGAGAACCTATACTATGTAGTTGTTGATGCAGTTTTAAATTGAAAGGGTTCAGCTGTGGAGTGCGGACTAGACTACAAGGCTGGAGACAAGGGCGGCGCGGCCCTACGAGGCTTCGATGTAGGGCAGGGCAGGATAGAAGGGCAGAGGGCAAAGTCCTTTCCTTGCATCGATCTCACACCGGGGCCCCGAACTCAGCCGAGTCCTTCCCGACCTAATGTATCCTTTTGAGCAAATCAACATTCCGTCGCAAAATATTATCAAAAATACATGATTCGATGAGACGGCATCAGTGCGACTGGAACGCTTTGCATCGACGTTTCCAGACATGTGAACGGTAAAACGAATTGCGCTGGTATCGAATCAGCCATGTGTAGGGAGTTGCCCCGGTTAGGCCACCTTTAAAAACAACTAGCCATTTTTCTGACCTTTAAATAAGCTTTTTACTTTTCCTCACTGCCTATAGTAGGAAAAGTATTGTTTTCACAATTTTTTTTTTTTTTTTCTCGAGATTTCAACGGAATTATCCGTTTTGGGTGTTTTTAAGACCTCCTGGGTGGTTTTCAGCATGACGTCTGTATGTATGTATGTGTGTATGTATGTATGTGTGTATGTATGTATGTATGTGTGGTATCAACGTAGCGCCCAAGGTATTTAACCTAGAGAGTTGAAACTTACTTTGAGTTGAACTTAAATCAGTCCATACCTGTTGTGGTGCCGCCAGAAAAATCAACTTTTTCCGCCATCTTGAACCCAGTTTGCTGAGTCAGCACAAATTTTAAAAAATCGTAATAAATCGAAAATGGTCCTGATTGAGTTGAAATTTAGCACGAATAAAATAAAAAATTCAAAAATTGATAACTTCAAAATGGCGGCCCATATCAAAATGAAATTTGGTGGGCTTGTTTGTCATACAGAGAGGTATGACAAACAAGCCCACTCACAAGCCTCAACCACAAACCACAACCAACAAACCCAATTTGAACCACGCCACTCACAAACAAGTCTCTCTGTCAAAATACCGCCAAACTTCAAATAATTAAATAAAATATAGGTATTAAAAATAAGGTCTTTTTTGAAGAATGATAATAAATCAGTTAGTTCAGAACGGTCACCCAGCCAAGTACTGACCACGTCCAATGCTGCTTTGCAGCAGAGGCCACTTTAGTGGCTCGACTTTGAGCTCTTATGGCGTCCGCGATTGTTGACCGATTTAATTTCTGATTGGGGTGCTTAAACCTCACACTATTGCTCTATAAATCGAGTATTTATTATTATTTATTTTTTTATTTTTTTTTTTCCAGAACTAGAGTTATTAAATATTTACTGGTACAACTAACGTATTGAGAGAAGAGACTGGTAATTAAATCAATGCACCATCATCGATTGTTCAATGGCTTCAGAGTCTAATAGGTTTTTACGACATTTATTTTCTTATTTATTATACCTTTTTTTAGTATTTTTATTAATAATATACATATTAATTACATAGTTTCTCTTGGCTTTAAATGCATAGGACTCTTAACTACGATTTGGAGGAAATTATTATTTTCTTAGTAACGGAATGAATCATGTTTAATATAGTCCTGATTTTATTCCTACAAGGCTTGGATAGAAAACCATTTAGGCATTTCATTTAATTGCTAGGCCTACATGACAATAGGCAACATAGCCGCTAATACCTAGCATGAGCCCATACCTAGCATGAAAGCTAGTTTTATCCATAAGTTATTAAAATTTGTTACGGGTTCGTTGTATTGACTGAGATTTTGTGGTAATCAAACATAATGAATCGTTTATATCACTTGTTAAAATAAATTAAAAACACTGTAACCCTGTGTACGAAATTTAAATTTTGAAATCATATAATCCTTCTCCATGAAAAAATACATATATCTGCCAACTTTCATGGCGATCGGTCAAACGGTGTCGAAGTCTATAAATCACAAACAAACAGACATCTATTTTATATATATACGAGTATATAGATACAAATATCAAAGTTCTTTAGTTTTTTTTTTCAAATTAATTTGAGAAAAAATCAAATAAGATGCTAGAATATGTGGAGGGATTTTGATGGCGAGAGTGAAGGAGACAAGGATAGGGTGGGGGGGGGGGGAGAGATCGATGAATGAAGCGAGAATTCCTGGAAGGAGGAGGGAGGGTGGATGCGTGACGTCACGAGTCTCCAGGGTGATGCTGACGCAACTACCCTCTTCACCTCACCCTGAGCGCTGTCCGGCCACCCTTACCTCTCTCCGGCCCTCGCTCTCCGACTCCATGTCCCATAGTGGTAAATTCACTATATCCATAACAGTCACAGCCCCCATCCACTATTATTATAATGATTCACATTATTTTATTTTAACTTGAGCTGTAAAATAGTAAAAAAAATCGGGTAGGGGGTACCTCGGAACTTTTCCTCACTTCAGAGGCCACTAAAGTGGCCTCTCCTGCTGCTTCGCAGCAGGAGGAAGCAGCATTGACGTGGTCAGTACTTGGATGGGTGACCGTTCTGAACTAACTGATTTATTATCATTCTTAAAAGAAAACCTTATTTTTAATACCTATATTTTATTTAATTATTTGAAGTTTGGCGGTATTTTGATAGATGTAAACAAACTTTGACGTCATCAAAATGATTGCAGTAATAAATAATTATATTCGCTTATAACTTTTAAACTAATTAATGGAATTTCATCGGTTTTTTTATATTTGTTCCTTAATTTTTTCCGGTTCCAACGATATGCTCTATGTCAAAAACCTATTTACACTTTCAGTATTTTTAACCGTCAAAGTTTAAAAATTCAAAAATTTATAACTTCAAAATGGCGGCCAAAATCAAAATTAAATTTAGTGGGCTTGTTTGTCATACAGAGAGGTACATTCGAGCCAAATTTCAACCCGATCAGGACCATTTTCGATTTATTACGATTTTTTTTAAATGTTTGCTGACTCCGCAAACTGGGTTCAAGATGGTGGAAAAAGTTGATTTTCCGGGCGGCACAACTACAGGTTAGGACTGATTTTTCTGCCAAGTTTCGACTCTCTAGGTTAAATACCTTGGGCGCTACGATGATAACACACATACACACATACACACACACATACATACGTCATGCTGAAAACCACTCAGGAGGTCTTAAAAACACCTAAAACGGATAATTCCGTTTAAATCTCGAAAAATTTTTTTTTGGTGAAAACAATACTTTTCCTACTATTAGTAGTGAGGAAAAGTAAAAAACTTGAACAAAAAATAAAATTGAGAGATGCGTTATTTACGCTAGTCTAAAGATCCGTCGAAAGCCCGTTACTATTTTTATCTAGGTACTTAAAAAAAAAAATTCCTTGATATTTGTATTTCAATCTAAAAAAAATAAGTTTAGCTATAGAGTATTAGGTTGCGGCTGTACGCTCGTACTTATTAACATTATACGGTTCTTAGTTAGGGTATATCGACGACATTAGTTCCTATTTCACACAAGTAACGACAACATGTCTTCTGAGGACGTCACTTGTAACTCGGTGGAGATTCAACCAAACATCGGTATGTGCTACGTTAAGTAAACTGCATTACCCAAGTCGATCACTTTACTCACAACGGCCTTCGGAGCTTGCTGAATGATAACGGCCTTCGGAGCGTGGTGAATGATAACGGCCTTCGGAGCGTGGTGAATGACAACGGCCTTCGGAGCTTGGAGAATGACAACGGCCTTCGGAGCTTGCTGAATGATAACGGCCTTCGAAGCGTGGTGAATGATAACGGCCTTCGGAGCGTGGTGAATGACAACGGCCTTCGGAGCTTGGAGAATGACAACGGCCTTCGGAGCTTGCTGAATGATAACGGCCTTCGGAGCTTGGAGAATGACAACGGCCTTCGGAGCTTGGAGATTGACAACGGCCTTCGGAGCTTGCTGAATGATAACGGCCTTCGAAGCGTGGTGAATGATAACGGCCTTCGGAGCTTGCTGAATGATAACGGCCTTCGAAGCGTGGTGAATGATAACGGCCTTCGGAGCGTGGTGAATGACAACGGCCTTCGGAGCTTGCTGAATGATAACGGCCTTCGGAGCTTGGAGAATGACAACGGCCTTCGGAGCTTGGAGAATGACAACGGCCTTCGGAGCTTGCTGAATGATAACGGCCTTCGAAGCGTGGTGAATGATAACGGCCTTCGGAGCGTGGTGAATGATAACGGTCTTCGGAGCTTGGAGAATGACAACGGCCTTCGGAGCTTGCTGAATGATAACGGCCTTCGAAGCGTGGTGAATGATAACGGCCTTCAGAGAGTGGTGAATGACAACGGCCTTCGGAGCTTGGAGAATGACAACGGCCTTCGGAGCTTGGAGAATGACAACGGCCATCGGAGCTTGGTGAATGACAGCGGTAATACGTAAATAAGCGGTAGTGTCACGCTCCGAGTAAACGGTTATTTTGTAAAATTTAAATAAAACGTGAAAGGCGAAGCTTTCGTTGACAGGGTAGTAAGAGAAGGCTTTGAAAGCAGTGAAATAGACGATAAAGTCGCTCACAGAATAATATAGATTACTATTTTCTAAGCGTGGCAACATTTTACGAGTTGCTGAGCTAGGATCAAAGGAATACGGATGGATACCGTCGCCACCTGCAAACCGAATTCCCCTGATTAAGCTTGGAGCCGTGCTAGACGAGGCATAATGTAGCTCTCGTACTTATTAGGTTTTAAGTTGTAAGTTTGTACAGTGAGAGTCGGACACACATCTCTGTACCTTTCACCAGAATACTAATCTAGCAAAATAGCCTTCAATTTCCTGGACTTACTAAACCCGCGACTCAAAAACGTATTGCAGTTTTAATATACTCTTATTAAACCGTAGGTTTGCGTTTCTCGTCTTCTGTAAGGTTGAATGGGAAACTCTTCAACTATAATAATACTAACAGTCCGTGCACCACACTGTCGAAGCGAATTCTCAAGGCGGTGACGCGACCGTCTTCTCATACATTCTTTTTTCCCAGGGCTTTCGATTTTTTATTTATTTATTTCTTGAAATATTAACAACGGTAGTTTTAATCGGCGATTCGCATCCCTAGCTATTAGATACGAAGCTAATATAAGAGCTAAATTTAGATACCTCGTGTGAATTTCTCCGACAAATAAAATTGCATAGAATAAAAATGTTAAAGCATATTGCACTATTTTGCAGTACGGCATCGGATATTAAATACCGCATCTTTTGGTGTAAAGAGACGGCTGGTAACACTAATTACTACATCATTGTCAATCTGCTTACAGATTAAGCACTACTAAGTGGGATAAAGCCAAGATAAATATTTAATATCTATTCCAGAAGAAATGTGAAGGAACAGCCATTGAGGCAACAACACTGCGCCTTCTGAGTATGCCGGTGCCACGGCGACACAGATAGAAAATAAAATGAGTAAATAATCCGCAATTATTGACTTATGATGATGAATTTCTTTTTTGAAATTTACCTTTTTAGGGTTATTTTTTTTTAGATATTATTAAATATATTATATAAATTAAAGTGTACCAAAAAAGAAACATTTATAGTTTGGTTCCTGTGTCACTCTGTACGGTTCCAATAACTTTTGAACTTTTGATCAAAAGGGATTGAAACATGAAGCTTTCCAGTATTAAAGATCGTTTTGACGCGCACACAGGAAAAATATAGCGAACTCAAAATTATCAGCTGTTCATGTGCCACGAAAAAAAAAAAATTTAAATTTTGAGTGGGGTATCAAATGAAAGGTATTGAAGAGTAGATTACAAAAATATGTAACACTTGTGGAAAGTGTTTAATTTTCTATGCCATTTTGTCAAAAAGCATCAAAATGTTGCGTGTCCCCTCCCCCCCTAAAACTATATTTCTGCTGTTACTAAAATTATAAAAAAAAATATGCAAAATGTGTGTGTGTGTGTTTTCTATGTGCTGGGTCATAGAAAAAAAAGAATAGCAATTTGTTCTGATTAACTGGGAGTCCAAAATGGCGGATAGTTCCTGTCGTGGGGGAAAAAATATTTTTAACAAAATGGCATGAACTTAAACACTTTCCACAAGTGTAAACATGAAATTTTCGCGGCTCCCCATCTTATACTAATTTCATTTTCACAATATTAACGAAACCGTCTAAAGTACAATTGAAACAGGCATGTAAAATTTGAACTGATACAAGCAGAATGTATTTAGTGTTGGTGATTTATATTTTATATTATAATATTTTAATTGGAGATTCGCCGACGGAGGTCTAATGGGACAGTTATTTTCTTCTCTACAACCATATGCTTTAACTATAAACTAATCAAAATTAACTTTTTTCTCAATTTACAATACATCATTTATTTTAAGACGCTCTTTTCAAAGATAATAAAAAGTTTTTCTTTTAATTTTGCCTTAACTCCGCTAGTACAAATAGTTACTTTTCATTTTGTCCCTTATTCTAACTCCGCCATGTATAAGTAGTTAGTATCATATACTTAGTACTGTAATTATATAATTTATATTTAATATAAAGCGTAGGAACTTGGTTCCTACCGGGTGTCCCACGACACCACACGTATATTTTTTGCTACCTTACTGCAATACGTACATTTTATGTTATTCAATATATTACACACATATTATTATTTTCTACATTACTAAATATATATTTCTAGACTCAAATATTCAACAACAATGAGCTTTAAGTACTCTCTGTTGTTGTTGGCCTGACATTTTTCTTTATTTAGCATATGGATGTTCATTTGTCATGTTTATTTTTGCAGGGCGTCTATTTTAAAACTTTTTTTGCGAAAGCCAGCAGACTAAATAATAGATATAAAAAAAAAATATGTGTGAGGCTCTCACGCATTAGATAGAAGTGAAACTTAAGTTCTAGAACGCATTGCTCTCTTTCAATTTATTATTTCAGGATTAAGAAATGGTTATGGGAAATTTAGTTAAAATAAAATGAAAACAATGTTTATATACATACAGGGTGATCCAAAAGTTCGGCAACGGCTTAATATCTCCGGTTATAATTGAGATATTAAGTTCCCGTTTGGGGGTATCTTAATCATTTGTAAAAAACTACTTTTTTGGTGGGTAATAATTTTTTCCGCCATATTGGATTCAACTTTGAAATTAAATTGGATTAAATTTGAAAAAAACGGGAGTAGATAGAAAGCTCGGGTTTGCGGCAAATGTTTTCTTTTTTTTAAGGGCTTTCCAAAAATGTATCACGTTATGGGTGGTCCAATTTAAAATTACAAAGTTGAATCCAATATGGCGGCAACCAATATAGCGGAAAAAATTATTACCCACCAAAAAAGTAGTTTTTTACAAATGATTATGATACCCGCAAACGGGAACTTAATATCAATAATAACCGGAGATATTAAGCCATTGCCGAACTTTTGGATCACCCTGCATATTATCATTTATATAATCAAGTAGTGTCCCGACGACGCCGACGTACCTCGAAATGATTTGTTATTGCTACGCTAAGCCAACCACATTTATTCCAATAAAAATTAACGTTTGTTTTGATTTGCTGGTCTTTAAATAGATATAATAACGACTTCCGTTACACTACTTCCGTTACATTACTTCAAATTCACTCTACCACCGCTAAAGAAGTTTCACTTCAAAAACGTTACACTTGGACGAGTCTCGAATCACAAACTTCGTTACACGATTTCGCTTCATCAAACAAATTCACTCTATCGCCGCTAAAGAAGTTTCACTTCAAAAATAAAACTAACTACATAGTTATGGCTACGTACTCTTAATTCAAATTTGTTATATATTTTTGGGGAAAATCAAGGTGAAGATGACAACAATTCATTCAATGAACAAAAAACATTTCATTCAATGATAAAAAATATTAACAGCTAGAAGAGAAGGAGCGAAAACAAAAACAACTGTAACCTGCACAGAAGGCACATTTTAATTTAAATATTGGCGGCAACAACCAAGCTAGGCTGAGGTAGCCAATGAGAGGTAAGGTGGGCGTGGCTTCAGTGGAACCTTAGTGGAAAACTAGAAGCTAAAAACCACGAAAACATTTTGCGCCGGAAGGTTATAGTTGAACTCAACAACAGGTTATAATAATAGTTTTTATACTAGAAGCTAAAATCCACGAAAAAAATTTGCGCCGGAAGGTTATAGTCATGTTATAGTTGAACTCTACAACAGGTTATAATAATAGTTTTTATTTACCGTATCAGTTTTAAGTGATTGTTTCTTCTTCTTTAGCTAATTTGCATTGGAGTAATTTACTAATGTGCCTATTATAGTGCCATATTTCATTTTTTTCTTTCATTAATAAATAGAAATATTCCATATTTTGTTATATTCCATATATTTCCATATTCATTTATCAATAGAAATATTGTTTTGATCAAAATTGTTTCACTCCCTTTCAAGAAAATAGTGAGAAAGAGAGCTCGTACTTCACCAATTTTTAAGTTCTGCAAAAACACTAAAAACGTTTAGTGTGAACACAGACTCCTCGAAAAAGAAAAGAAAAACTTTCTTTAGCCAGAATTCAGTAATAAATCGTGAATATATATTTCTAAAGAATTTCATTAATGTAAAAGAGAATTGTAATTTATGTTAAAAAACCAAAACAATTTTGACTGATGTAAGAAACGGTGGAAAATTAAATAAATTTACAACCATACGAAATTGGCAGTCTATTTCTCCTTTATTTATTTTTATTTTTTATAACAATAAAGGGAATAATGCAGCTTTTATGAAATGTAAGTGAGCTGTTTTGTTGATTTCAAAGATTAATGTGATTATATCAACGTTAATTTTATACTCCGGGTACGGGGTATAACGAGTAGTATTTTTCTTAAAGAAATGTAATAAATTATAAGTCCTATTCCTATTGAATATTGAAGCTTATTCAATTCAGCTAAATTAAACTATCACAATACTTTTTTCAAACAAAGACCAGCCTCCTTAGTATTCTTTATTATAAGTTTTAGTCTTAGCCTAGCAGAGTTCAAAATAATTGTTCTATGAAAAATGTAATATTTTCCAGACTGATTCCTGTGATTTTTAGGTACCTGTAAATATTTTTGTTATCACAAGTTTAGATTGTACAAATTTAAAGAATTAATATTGACTCCACTTTTCATTTCCAATCCAAGTCTTGGAAAATGAACAAGTAATTCCCTTTTCTTGCTTCCTACAAATGCTTAAATGTTACCTTTATACAGAAAAAAATGATTCACTACACTTTACAATTTATTTATTAATTACTATTATACAGATAAATACCAAAAAGTAAGGCATAACATACTATTCAGTAAACCCATACAACGTTCACGAGTTATAAGTTATAACCTTCTCTTGTTGTTGAGGTTCAATTGTAACCAATTATCTAGGATTGTAACCTCCCGGCGCAAAACTTTTTCGTGGTATTTAGCTTCTAGTTTTGGAAATTCCAAAGTTGCACTTGGCAATACGTCGCGTCAGTGAGGTTATGTAAAGTGACGTCATGCGCCCTCCACGATTTTTTTTTGTCAGATGATCTTTTTTGGCTCATAACAAACCATTGTTTACTAGTGTTCTGTAAGCATTTTATAGCTTTTTCATCTTTTTATTCTATTAAAAGCTTTTTTAACTGTTTTTAACCTTATCATATATCAGTAACATCATTAATAAGCCAATAAATGTATACATTATAGATGATGAAACAAATTATTCTCACAAATAACTCAAATAAGATGTAAAAGATAACTTACTTACAGATTATGTTACGCCACACAGAAAATAGATTTTGGATTTGTATTGCGGTAAAAGAGACATTTATCTTCTTTTAAGGCTCTATGGTTGCACCCAAATTCAAAGCATTGAGACATTTTTCATTCTTAAATAAATAAAATTGATTAAAAAATAATAATAAAATAAAATAGCACTGATAAAACCCAGTTGTATAATCTTTTTTTATGAGTCAGCGCAGATTAGCCAACGTAACAACACACACATTTTTTTACGTTAAGTGACGACAACACTTCCCCGGCATATACTGTGATATCCTTCTAAATTCAAATATGATTTACCTACTATAAAGAAAAAATATAAAAATTTATTAAACTTGTAATAATTCAAATATTTTGAAATGGAGATGTTTAATAGATATAAGATACAAATTAGATGTGTAATTCATGTAACATTAATAATTTTGTAAAAATACAAGCCATATGGCGGTATTGAAGTACAAGTACAGTCGATTCTGTCGGCTTCAAAAATAGTAGATAACTCGACGAAGAGAATTATTAGCAAGTAATACTAGCCCTCGTATTCTTTTAAACTGATTTAATAATTAGTAATCAAATACGTACGTAGTACGTGGTTAAAGGCGACGAAATACGCTTTTAGTTCGGGACCGATGTTCATAGTTAGCGGCACAAACAGGCGAGTCGAGAAGACCAGGAAGAATAGGAAGAAGGAGAAGGTTGTTCTTTGTTGACGTTTCTCTTTAACCTATCTACGAGCCTTCGACTCGATTCTGGCTATTATCTTCGTCTTCTCGGGGCAGTGTCGTCAGTTATCTCGTAGTTTTTAAGTACTTTAAAAAATTTAAATTTAAAAGTAGCGTTTATTCAGGTGATATAGAAGCTTAGAAACGGTATGATCCGTTTTATTTTCATACAGAACAGAGCCGGTAAAACCCGACTGGCCAAATGGTACATGCATTTCGACGACGATGAAAAACAGAAGCTTATAGAGGAAGTGCACGCAGTGGTCACGGTGAGGGACGCAAAGCACACCAACTTCGTCGAGTTCCGCAACTTCAAGATAGTCTACCGTCGCTACGCCGGACTGTACTTCTGCATCTGCGTCGACGTCAACGACAACAACCTTTGTTATCTGGAGGCCATCCACAACTTCGTCGAAGTGCTGAACGAATACTTCCACAACGTGTGCGAACTCGACCTGGTGTTCAACTTCTACAAGGTTTACACTGTGGTGGACGAGATGTTCCTGGCCGGAGAGATCCGAGAGACCAGCCAGACCAAGGTCCTCAAGCAGCTTCTCATGTTGAACTCGCTCGAGTAACTCCACGAGTCCACAGCCCAGAAGTCATCCTCTTCACCTCCCATCAACTGCATTTACCCGAGAAAACCTTGTAAACGTCCCCTTAACGACATTTCACCGAGAAAACCTTGTAAACCTCGAAAAGGTAGGTTAAACTGTTACACGTCCGTGTTATATCTAGAGGCTTGAGACTTGCCATTACATTTATATTGCAATTACCGTGGTCTCTTGAAGAGTCCGTGGGGGTGCCCATATAAAGGACCCGTGCAAGTTTCTCTGTATCTAGAAGTTTAACATTGACAGTAATAGCTCGATATTCTAAAAGTATGATAACAATGAATGCATCTACTGGCTCGTAACTACTGGTTTCCTAAACACTGACTAGTTGGAGTTATCTACTGAAGATTTCATCTCGTATCAGATCTTTGTCGAGCACAGTTACTATTATTCTTTTCTACAATATTCTAAATTTCATTACTTGTCTATTTCACAAATATCTTTCTAGTTATATCACGTTTATTCCTTTAAAAAGTTAAATTTTAAAGCCGACAAGGTTGTTAGCTACTAGATGTAGTTGCCTTCAGGAAGCTTTGTGTACGATTAACTCCGTGGAAGCTAAGTAGAATCGTAGAACCGTTTTTAAGATATTTTTATCTATTCAAAAGAAAAGTACTTTGGTTCATAAAAAAAAAAAAAAATTTGATGTTGATATTTCATCTGATTAACGGAGAGCAATCCTCTTTTGTACCCGGATCTCGTTTATGTGACTAATTTGATCTAAATCTCCATCAATCTTTGATCCATCAATTTGATTATTATTGGATCGTAAGGTATTTTAATTTGTTTTGAATATTAAGAGTTTTTTTCATTACTTGTTACAAATCAAGTTTATAAAATCCTTCTTCACTTCTTAAACAAGGAACAACTGTAAATATTTTTTAGAAGATCTATTTATTCTTATTATATTTTAGGTAGTTTAATTTATCAAACTTTTTTTTGTTTTGCTTATTGTATCAATATTATTTAGTCAAATTTGTTTTATCAATATACCGTTGAATTTATATAAGTTTGTGGAAATATTTATTTTAGTTTTGAAACTGTATCACAGTTTAAGTTTAAAGAGGTCTGAGGTCAATGATAGAGTGTCTTAGGGCCTTGTTTACCATCGGTTTATTTCATAAATAGTGGAATAGTTTATTTAGAGGAATAGATTAAAATGAGTCGGATAGAAATGACGGAAGACTGGATTCTAGAAGATGTTGCGGCCATCACCGGAAAGGACATTAAGGAACTCAGGAGGTCCAAAGTCAAAACTAAATCGACTCCTGTCAACCGTCACAAGTATTTTCGCAGGCCCGGTAAAAGACATAATAATGATTTTTGCTTTTCGTGCAGAGAAGGAGGTACTCTGATCTGCTGTGACGGCTGTCCCAAATCATTTCACTTGTTGTGTTTGGACCCTCCTATGGAAGACGAAGACATACCCGTCGGAGAATGGCTTTGCAAAACTTGTAAGCTGGGCAAGGCGCCCACTTTCGACCGGGTCTTCAACCTGGATTTCTTCTCTAAGAAACGCAAGAAGAGTATCGAAGACGACGACTCGGAAGATTCTAAAGAAGCCAAACTGATCAGATCGGTGTGGACTCAGCTCATCACCAACGCTATGGAATCCGATCCCAAAGAGTATAAAAACCCTTTGGACTGTCGCACCATCCCTTACATATTCCCCGGGGACAGTAAAAACACCAAGAGGAATCACTTCAAGATGAAGCCTCCTCACTCAACTCAGTGCTACATCTGCAACAAAGGTCTGTCTAAACAATCCATGATAAACTGCGATTACTGTGAGCGCACTTTCCACCTGGACTGCACCGACCCTCCTTTGACAGTCCCACCCAAATACTTTTGGATGTGTCAATTTCACATAGAACCGTGTTTGGAACAGATATTCTACAGGGACGAGATGCCCAGCTTGTCTCAGCGTATCGCTCTCTGGGACATGTGTAGAAAACCCATAGATCAAGAAACCGTGAAATTGGAATTCCTTCGGAATGCGGCGAGGGACAGGGAGAATACGGTGCGACTTCCTACCGTCCCGGTGCAGATACCGGACTACGTCTACAACCAGTATAACAACCCGCCTGATATGATACCGTCTTTAAAAGAAGCGTTGAGATTGGTAGGATACGACCGGTCCGTTGAAACTATCCGGAAAGTGCCGACTCTAAACAGAGTAATCGTCCCTGACGACGATCCGTCTGAAAATGAGAAAACGTCTAAAGAAGAACAGGAACTGTGGCTAGCGACCGTTTTAGGTTTCCAAAAAGATCTCGTTTCCAAATTGAATAAAGACACGGTCAATGAGTTCTTCGAAAATAAAAAAGATAAGTTTGAAGCTCAAATTCGAGAGAGAGAGCAGGAAGCGATTGAAGAAGAAGTCGTCGTCCCCGAAGAGAGTTTACACATGTGTGACACCGTATCTAACCAGAGCAGAAGCTCCAGTTCGAGCGGAAAGATAAAAGTCAAGAAGCCTCACGATGAAATCACTAAGATTCTCGAAGCGGCCGTGGCCGAACTACCCGAAGCCGGCGAGTGTTTGAATATAATGAACTATTTAGACGAGGATTTCATCAACGTTCTGGCATTCCAGCGACTTTGCCAGCTGACCAATTACAGCAAGGTCCATGGTAAACTGATGGAAGAGAAGAATTTCTACGAGAGGAACATCTCAAGCGTGCTCGATAAAACTAACGTCCTAACCGATCCTCGACTAGAAAATTTTGTCGGCCACGAACTGGAAAATACTCTTGAAGGGGAAGAGTCTAACAGAAAAGACAAATCGGCAGACAAAATCGAAACCGTCATCATCAGTGACGGAGAGAATTATAGGAGGCTCGATAAAGAGGATTTAAAAATGATCATCGAAAAGGAGGCCGGAGAGTGGGGCAATGGTGAAACCGATGATCCGATCAACACCCAACACATTAAACTTGAACCAGTTGAGGAAACTGCACCCACTGTGCAACGACATTGCGATTCGACTGAAATGTTGAGCTCTAATACAGACGACTTCCCTTTAAAAGTTGACACTCCTAACGATGGGAACCAAGAGTCCGAGGACAAAGCCACACCGGAAATAGAAATAATAGAAGATTTAAAGCAAATCTTAGAAGGAGAGAAAGAAAAATCCGATATTAAATTTGACGGGCTTAAACTGGAAAATGATTTAAGGGGTATTTCTTCGACTCCTTCCGACGGAAACGACGATGAAACTAAAATCCTAGGTGTCTTAACAACCGTCGCAAGACAAACCGCATTGTTCCCTATATTCAAATCCGGTTTTATCATAGGTAAGGGGGACAATGTACACCTGGACTTGGATAAGATCGGCCATTGTAATTTCATTTCACGCTACCACGCCGTCATTTACATCGACAAGTTGACTCAACTGTGGGAGATAATCAACTACAGCAGGTACGGCTGCCGGGTCAACAACGTCCTCCTCAGTCTCGACGTCCCTAAGAAAACCTTGGACGGTCTCTTCGCCCAAGACGAAGACGAGTTCTGCACGCTTCACGAATCCGTAAAGACCGTTTTGCAGAGGAAGATCGATATCGAAACCGCAGAAGTCTTCAAGCTCGAGCGAGACCAATTTGTTAACAAATTCAATAAGAAACCGTGCAGATGCGACCCGCTGGAGATGCATTCCCACATATCGTTGAACGGTTGGAACAATTCCGTTCCGTTCGGTCACGGTTCGTTACTTCGCTTCGGATGTATCAATTTGGTTTTCGGAGACACCTCGTATGTGGTCTCTTAAATTTATATCAATATTGTTTACTAAAGATAACAGTTATCAATCGAGTTGGCCAACCCGATTTTAAAATTGTTATTATGTACCTCCGTACAAATATGTGAATGTGAAAGTCACAATTATGCGAGGCTTATGTTGAACAAGACTAAAGAAAAAAAAAATGAAGAATGGAGATTAATACCTTGCTCTCTAGCTTCCTCACAGTTCAATTCTTATCCAATTGTCGGATTTCACTTTTTAGCACCAAAATCATTAGTTATCTCCCTGTTTCGTTATTTAATTTTTATGAGGAGTTAAAATGTAAATAGCCCAGTCAAATTAAACAACCAGAAAGTGCTAGAGGTCCCCGAGGGGGGAGGGGGGTGAGGCACCTGTTCAAAGGTCGAGTTTCACGAATTTTTGCAAATCTATCTGAAACTATGGGTTCTTGCAAAGATATTATAAATTAGAGTAGTCAACATTTCCTACAATAAAAGTCCTGTTCATTTCTCATGGGAATTTATACTTTGCAAGATACAAGACAGATGAAAAATAATATTTTTTAAAAATCAGTATCATTACTTGTGAGGAAGGAAGATTGTAGCTATAGGGCCATGGATATTTGTAGGTACCCTTGGAGCTTGCTAACAGTATATAATACTTGAACCCAAGTTTTTTTTCTATAATGTTGTGCATTGTGATTGCATGTTTTGAGGACCTCCGAGTCCAAAAGAGAGTTTTTTTAAAAAAAATATCTCTCTGTGCATTAGTGCAAGTTGTACTGTGCAAAGTTTTTACTCTGCCTACTGTTTTGTTCAAAAAGCTTCAAAACAGTCTAAAAGAAACAGAAGAAGTATTTAAAATCCTTAATGCCAACTCTTTTTTTTTTTTTTTTTTTCTTTTGGGTTTTAGTGCCGATCAACTGCCAGGGTTATTACAGCCAACTCTATTGATAACTATACATGTATGTAATTTAATTTATTTTTAATCGTATCTCTCTTATTATGTGTGTTATATATTATGTTATATAAATTTTTTATCGATGCCGCCTTATACTGCCTCTATTTGCCGAGTGTGTTAAACTTATATCACTAGTGTTGTAGGAAAATGAAAATTAGCAAATTAAATATAGCTTAGCGATGAAAAGGATTAATCAAACAATAACACACTTTACTTTCATTAAAAGGTATAGAACAATAATAATTACTATGTCATCCATTATTACAATTTATTATATATTATTTATTTTATTTTGTTTGTCGATATGGCATACTTAGAAAAATCTGTCGAGTCTGAAATGATCTTCAAATGAGATTATCTGTCGGAAGAACTTTTGTACTGTTGAAGATTTATTGCTTTTCCACTTACTATCTACTGTGTGTAAAAAGATACAGATTAGGAATGTTAAGGAATAGGAACAGATAAGGTATTTGTAGGATGGAATCTGGACGCACTGGTGTGGATAGCACTAAGGGTTTGCAACTACAAGGATTGTTGGAGAGGTAGTTGCTTGTATTGAAGCTCTAACATGTAAATTTTAAATTGTTAATTACAAGTTTTTAAATACTGTATATTGATATTTGAGTATTGCATTTAAAAACCTGTGTGTGTAGTGGGGTTCTGGCTAGTGTGCGCTTGCTTTCAGTCCAGATGTTGAAACTCTTTTAGGTTATTTGGACTAGAGTCATCAAACTGTTTGAAATTAACAAAAAGATAAACTCAGGTATAAGAATGATGTAAACAAACCAGACAAGTGTTGAAGGGGGAAGAGTCGTTTACATTCAAATTTGGCATATTTCTTAGAAGTAGTTTTGGTATAATGTCAGACAATTTTAGGATTTTTTAAAAAAATATACATGAAGGAATGAAGTGGAGCTACGTATATAGGAGTGGACTAGTGGTAAAGCTGTAAAAAAATGCATTTTAATATTTACGTACACTTGGGCGGTTATTCTAATGATAATTTTAGGGCGCCTCGTTGTGGTATTTTAGTGGTAATTCTCCGAGTATGTTGAAGGGAATACACGGGTTCAAGTCCCGGTGCGGGGCTCTATTTTTCTCTGTATGTCTCCCGTAGTTATTGATAATTATAATTTGATTTAATGTTGTTTTTTGTTAGTGACTATGTTACCCGGTGAACATGGTTAGCTTGTAACACTAAGTATGGGAACCCGTACAATTGAAGAACCAGTCACACTTGATACGTTGAACAACATGGTCTCTCTCCCCCTTACTCAGTATTTATTGTATCGCATCTAATATTTAATCATCACTTCATTTCATTTCTAAAATTAAAATATATCTTCATCTCTAAAACTTAAACATTACTTTGCCTTCACTTACACAATTTTAGATAACTACCCTCTATATTCATCAATTTTACATTTTTTTTTTTTTTTTTTTACAATTTAGGACAAATTTTTTTCCACGAATTATCAAAGGAAGAAAAAGTGAATAATATACTGTAGATACAATTTAAATATATATATATATATATTTTAAAGTCATTTATACAAATTATTTTCAGGTGGATCTCTCTCATGTTAGAGTGCTTCCCAAGTGTATGTAAACAGATATAGCTTCAATGAAGTGATGTTTTTTTTCATTTTTCGATACCTATTTATCTATTTGATAAACTGTAGGAAAGCACTTTACCATACGGGAAAAGCGGTAGATAAGCATTTTAGGAGGAACTTACCCTGTGTCCGAATCCGAGGACTTAGAGGGAACGTAAAACCATCTTAAACTGAAAGTAAGTAACCTCCAAAGTCTGTGGAAAATTGAGCTTGATACATCTTTTTCATTGCAATAATTTTTATACATTAAATAAAATTATATAAAAAAATCTTGTTCAATACCTGAAACTAATGTGCTATTTTTTAAGTATCAGTATCTCATGTAGATAAGAGTAGGCTTTGATATTATGAAGTACTATTTTAATCCCTTATTGTACTATTGTTAACGATGTATATTTTAATATTTTTGCATTTATTTATAATTTAAGTAAAAATTATTATGTAACTTGAAAGTGTATTAAATATAATATAATTAATCTCATTAGACAGTTGTAAAGAAAATATAATGGATCAAAAAAATTGTTTGTTATTTTAGTTTTGGATGCCTCGTCTGATTGTATTTAGACGGTCGAGTCCACTTGTCAAACCTCGACTCGTCCAGTCTATCCTTCTAAATCGACACTTAGGCTGTTGAAAGCCTTGTATTCCCCTAATTTAGCTTGGCTGTTATCATCCTGTTTTATTCAAATTCTGTAGCCAGCGTAGCCGTTGGGCTTAAGGTACATGTTATGTCTGCTCTGCTATCAATAAATGGAGGTGACACAAGGTCGTGGGTTCTATCCCTCGCCCTGGTGCTTTGATTTTCATTTGTGAACGGAGGCAGGACCAGGGTGAGGGAATCCTCTAAGGCAGTGTTTCCCAAACTATTTTAGCCCACGGCTCAGTATAATAAAGTAGCAAGAAAGCCACAGTTCATGTATAATTTTTATGAAGGGCCCATGTCTAACAGTTCTACTGGGCTCTCCACTGAAGAAGGGGTGTCTGCCCCCCCCCCCCCCAGACAATTTTTTAAAATGACATGTCTGTTAATAAATACGTGATGGTAATACGCCTCCGAGTCCAGGAGATAAAGATTTGGGTGCCCATGCTTCTCTGCGGGGGAAACACAGTGTGTTAAAACTTGAAAGGCTGTCAAGTGACCGGGCGGGGATGGACTGAACACCCGTCAATGCACACACTCAGACAGCACTGCCATGATATTTTGTAATTTTCAAAGTACTTATGAACTAAATTAGAGATCTTGTGGTCTCAGGGAGGTCTTTGCAAAACAGGAATTGCTCAACAGTAGATTTTTCATTAATACGGTAAGAGCAGTACCCGGATGTTCTGATTTACACAGCTTACTAATGACCTCACCAGATCCACTTTCTCTTCGGCGTTAGTGGTGTCATGTCAAGTGGCTGCAACTCAATTTTATGGTGTCAGTTAAATGGACTTAAATGATGTCTAACAGCTAGGTTCCATCAAGTGCATTGTCCTCATTCAGAAACTGACCAAGTGTTAATTGATAAAAATAAAAGTGCAGTTTTGCTCATGAAAGTAGGATGAAGTGAGGTTATGGACTAAAGAAAGAGCGCACTTGGCCACAATTATGTAGATATCAGTTGATTATTTCATAGACTTATAATTTAGCATGGGGTCTGCAATTTGACCCTTCTTCACGGTTGGGTTTTTGTTGGAGATATAATTTCTTTTTGCTTGAGCATTGTCCTTGTGGTAGAAATATGTGAATTTAGAAGAGTGAGCAAAATGATTTTACTCACAAAGAATAACTGACATCAGATTAATTGCCAAAACAATACCTTACTGGGAGGATTTGTATACAGAACAAAGTATATGGACCGATTTTTTTAAAAAAATAATCAAATGACACAGGCCTTAAGTCTCGTCCAGACTGCAGAACTGAACAGAGGAAACGAGCCGCATGTCCAGACTGAGATGCACAGGCGCACCTTAGACTGGGCATGCCCAGACTGAGATGCGCAGGCGCACCTTACACTGGGCATGCCCAGACTGAGATGCGCAGGCACACCTTAGACTGGGCATGTGCAGAGGCCAATGCTCGGCTCGTTTCAACTTTATAAAATAATACGACCAATTTATAAAATAATAAATACTCAATTTAAAAAGATTCAACCCCTCATGTTCTTTTATTAATAAAATCGGTTAATGATTGCGGGCGCTAATTATGAAAGGTTAAAGTCAAAAATTAAAGATATGTGTAAAATCTGGCACCAACAATGGTACAAGCAACGGAGGTAAGAAAAAAGTCTTAGAATCAAACTTTTAGATCTTTTAAAATCATTAACCGTTTGTGCAATCAGTTTTTCAATGCGACTTACTGTTAATTGACAAAAAAAACTTGGATTTCACAACCGTAATTTAACATTTTTTTCGGAGGGAAAAAATGAAAGACTTCAACTTTTTAAAATTTTCCTGTCAGTTTCACAGCTTTAGCTACTAGAGTGCCAAATTTCAAGGCTTTAGCTACTAGAGTGCCAAATTTCAAGGCTTTAGCTACTAGAGTGCCAAATTTCAAGGCTTTAGCTACTAGAGTGCCAAATTTCAAGGCCTTAGCTACTAGTGTGCCAAATTTCAAGGCTTTAGCTACTAGTGTGTCAAATTTCAAGGCTTTAGCTACTAGTGTGCCAAATTTCAGGGCTTTAGCTACTAGTGTGCCAAATTTCAAGGTTCTGGCAATTCTGGAAGTCACTTATAATATTGATGATGAGTGAAGTGAGTCAGTAACAAAATTCAACTTTAACATTCTCCCCGTTAGAGAAAGGCCTAATAATAAAGGGCTCATTTCTTCTCACTGTGTCTTAAAGCTACTGAAAGAATAACCTAGGATTCAAATTCAAAAGCCCATCTTTAGGGGAAGCAGAGATATAAGGGTAAAAAAAACCGGGTGAATCGGTTCAAGTAGATTCACTGCATACTTACTGGAACGTGGCCTTGATCTCAAATAATGTACCTTGTACCTTTATATTAAGGCTCCAATACCCACCGAGATCAAAAGTGGGCTTCCTAATTAAATCAATAATAACATTTTAAAAATAAATAAAGAACGCAAAGTTGTGCCGCCAAGCGATTCTCGACCGTATCATCTCCTACAGTTCAGCCAGAACATCAATTCTACAACGAAAGAACAAATAGAAATATAATTATAAGGTGGGTTCAGATAATAGTTGACCACATCAGAAAATCAGAGGCCCATTCTTATATAGAAGTTAAAAGTTCTTCTTATTTAGAAGTTAAAAAGTTATATAGAAGTAAATTTTAGGTGGGTTCATAGCAAAGCCGGATGGAATATTACTTTTTCTACTTTCTACCAGGTTAGCCAACAGTGAGGCATGAAATCTGTCTAGTTAAGACTCTACACACCAAGCTCCCAAGTAAATAACTGCCATTTTCTATTAGTGGTTCTTTTTGTTTACGTTTTTTCGAGGCCGTTTCTCTTCTTTTTTTCAAACGATTCTAAAAATAAAAGCCAAGGCGATTCTACTCATTAATAATCAGGTAACAGTTTTCATTTCGAGTTTGCGAGCTCCTTCTCGTCGTTTCAAAACTCATTTATCTGTGTTATATCCGAATATATCTGTTTTACTAATCGAAAACCAATTTCGTTATGAACAGGAAAATCAAGTCGCTGCCGATTAAGATGGAAAGTCCGAGGAAAACCAAGCAAGAAGGTAAACAAATTCCCATTTAAATCTAGTCAGGTTTTTATGTGTTTACATTTTACTTCTCCGTAAATTTCAATCGACGGACGTTTAATTTAATTTCGCGTAACTTGTTTCAACAAGTGATTTTCGGTAAGCAGTGCATTATATTTTTACGGTGTGTAATTGTTCGTTGTGGTTTTGAATGGGTTGTTTAGGGTGTTTCTATAAGAGTTAATTGCTCCTAGTTTACATTTGTTTGGTTTATTTGTACTATTTAGTTAAACATGGTAGTTTATTTGAATCTGCTGGTCGTCAGCGTAGTATTGATTTTTCCAACATGGTAAGGGCGGCTGTTTTCTGTCCTCTTACTTGCACCGATAATTACAAAAGCCTGCTTTTGTAATTCCCCGTGGGAAATACTACTGTAAGTGTAAGTTTACTTGGCTTTATCATTGGTTGGGACTTGGAGGTAACAAGACAAATCGGTTAGACTGGCTGCTGACTGGAATCAACGTGTTATTCGTATACATGTGCATATGAGTATGCTACGCTCTAATATGTCGATTTAACAATTTACTTTCAGTGCTTGTTCAATTTAATTTGTTTCCAAAAGAAGTAAACATTTGGACGCGTTAAAATACGGTAATTTCATTTAGTAATGATTTATAAGTAGTGAAATCACATGTTATCAAGCTAGGTATGTTCTTATTTCTCCCGATCATTTAAGCGAGTCAAGTTGCTTCAAGGTAGGGTTACTTAGCGATGTTTACATTTTTAGAAACTTTGTTAATAATCTCGTTTTATGAATGAGGACCTCGAAACGAGTCAAAATACATTGTTTTAATTAAAAATTGTTCTCATAATTTAGTTTAGTGCCTTCCTAGAATATGGCACCGAAGTAAAATAGCAGACATAAGGCAAAACTTTAATTTAGTACACTCTGTTAGTAATAATGTTCTATTGCAGATTATTTTGGGACAAAGGAATATGAAACTTGTATGTTGGTGTATAAGTGCTAATATCCTTTAGTCTAATTTACTATATGGTCAAAGGGATCTTATCACTTTTGTATAGACAAGTGTGTTGTTCCTTGGTCCCAAAGCACTACTTGACTTAATACCCATTTGTCTCAGGGTTTGATCGAGGGCCGGACCCATTTAAACTCACTGGGTTTTTTCGGGCCCAGCCTAGCCCGGAAAACTTGTTACATTATTTTATGTCTTTTTTCTTTAAATGGTATAATTTCTGTTCCTAGAAGTTACCTAATCTAGAAAATGATTCATTAGGCGATTTGCAGTTGTGAATGATGCCAGAAAGTGTTATTTTCTTTTCTTTTTTTTTTTTCTTTTGGGTTTTAGTCCAAAGTGTTATTATTACCTTATTAACTAGAAACCTTAGAACCATTTCCTTATTAACTAGAGATTGTTTGAACCACTAATAACTGATCACTAAATAAAACCCAGTAAAAACAACTGTGCTCCCGGATTGATGGATTATAAACAGCTTCCGATTCAGTTATTAATTTGCAAAAACTCCCCATTAAAGGAAAAATAAAATGCAAACCAACTGAAAAACTGTAGTAAAATAATCTGGCAACTGTATGCCATATATTCCTATCACAAATGTATTAGGTTTGGGAAGGCCCGAAGCTGTCATTGCTTTGTTTGAGGTGATTAGTTGCTCTAGCGACATGATAAGGCCTTGTCTTCGTCTTTCCTCGGCCGGTCCCTCACATTCTTCTACTTGATGCTGCACCGTTAACGGTTCACCACAGTTGGGACATCCAGGACTTGCAGGCTCTTCTTTAGATTGTTACTCTCCTTAATAAGAAAACAGAGGGGAGTAACAATCTAAAGAAGGTGTAAAGAATCTTCTTCTTTAGACTGTTACTCCCCTTATAAAAACAGGAGAGTGATATTCCTTTGTCCCAAAGTACATTGGTCTAAACATAACTTTTTCTTAATACTTAGAAGTACTGTCTTGCCAAACCTAGGAGTAGGTAACTATGGGTTTTCCTTGTTTGGCCAGTTGGCACTCTGTCATTTTTATTCTCGCTTGTCTGCTGAACTCTTCTGGCAAAAAGAGTATCCTTCTCTCGCCAGAGAGCCTATCATTGTTGTGTGACCATGTAATTGAGGGCAAGAAATGGTTGTTGAAGGCGCTCAGGGGTAAAGACTGAATGTTGGGAGATGGCACCGGCTCGTTTCGTCGTATGTCAACGTGCCCTGGTACCCAGAGAAGCACAATCTTTTTCCTTTTTTTTTTGCTTGCTCTGTTGTCTATAAGAGTTGTCTCATTAGATCGTCTTCAGTGAAGATTTTCTTTAAAGCTGTTGGAACACTAAGGGAGTGTTCTAACAGCTTTTCAACCATGGATCTTCTTTTGCCAGTCTCGCTGCATATAAGAATGCCTATAATTCGGTTGTACGTACTGTTGCTGTCTTAGGGAGCCGCCACTTCCTTCTGATATCTGAGGACACCGATCCACAGCCCACTCCAACTCCTGATTTGGTCCACCGTCTGCCATTTGATTTTGTTTTTAATTAGAAAAATAGTTTTAAAATATTTCTTAATGAAGTAATGTCGGTGGATTTGTTTAGATAATATGTAGAAACTAGGTATCCCGCTGCTGTGTGTATGAAGCGAGCGCCATCGTCTGAATTAATTAAAATTTAACATTTAGTCTGTTGTAGCATTGGCAGCATAGCAGGAATACATTTTATAAAATGGTTTTATTTGATCAGAAGTAGAATTTTGTCCTGTTAAAAAAAAATGTATGTAAAAATGGAAGAATTAAGCTGAAATACAGTGAGGGTGTTTCTAAAAGATTTATGAATTTGAGTTTTTGTTGTCAGACTTGGAAGTGACGGGAGTGTCGAGGTCCGGCAGGGTGAGGAAGAAATCGTCCAAGCTGATGGATTTTGAATCACCTGATGAAATCGACATCAAATTCAACAGAAAGAAAGAAAAACAGGAATTTGCCACTCCTCAATGTAAGTATTGCTAGCGTAGTTAACATCCTAGGTAGTAATAAAAGTTTTAAATTTGAGCAGAGGGCCCCCAAATCACTTAGTGGGGGGAGCAGAGGGTAACAAGTGATTTATTTTTTAAAGTTATCAAGCATTTTTTTTTCTAGAAAAATTATTATTAATATACCGTTCGTATGATGCCAAAGTGGTATTTTACCTTTTACCAAGGTTTTACGTCAATTTCTTACAATGTTATAACGACTGAACTGAAAGTATTTGAGAAAATTGTGTTTTTAAAGCAGTATGATGTCGACCGTTTATCACTTTCCCCGCCTAGTCCAAGTCATATAAATTAGTCATTTAGACAAAATGAAAATGTCCGGCTGTTATCAGGAGCTTGTCTGTTGCTTCGGTGCATCGTATGATTAAGGAAGATCGAATCTTGTTTCAAAATTCCATTTTTTAAATTGAAGCACAAGTCCGGGGAAAGTGTTGTTAGACTGGATAGATCAGCTCACACATCGATAAAAGGAAATTTACTCCTAATTCTACGAAATCAGTCTAATTTCACTCAAGTTATTGTGCAAACTTATTATAGCAACAAAAAAAAATTAAAATTTGTTTTCATCTTCCTGAATAACTAGAAGAACCGGTGAAAATTATTTTAGCTGTTAAAAATTGGTGGGTTGCTTCGACCCCTTCCTAACTACCTACCTTTCTTGTAAATCGAATTTACAAAAACTCTTTTTCTTGTGCAAATGAAATAATGAAAGTTGTTATTGTTGCAGCCTCGAGACAGCCGAAGAAGCCACCTCCGGCATTTCAAATAAAGCAGGAAGATTTACTCTTAGAAGAGGTATACAAAGCTTTTTAAACTTATCTATTTATATTTTATTTTACAATAGGTTTGTTCCAACAGAGCCTCGGACAGTTCTAGAACTGCTGGGAGCATGTGCAGTATCGAAAGACCGTTCCTACACGCTTCTTGGACGGTTCTGGAACTTTTAGTCCCGTGTTCCAACAGAAAGACAAACGGTTCTGGGACAGTCCTAGAACCGTGAAAACAGTTCCCGGACTGAAGCAGGAACTCGACCAGAACTACTAATACTAAGAACTACTTGTAGGTTACACTACTACTACTGTTCAACTATAACCTAACATTAGTTTTCGTTTCTTTTCTTGATATTTCTATATGTTTCCTAGCGTGTTTTGTTTCTCTCTCCACAGTTAATATATTATACTACTTCTTTCTTCTTTACGTATTATATTTTATCATGATAGTACATTGGAATAATAAAAAAAAAATTATATTTTATATTATTTATTCCTCTTGATAATTAAAATTTCTCATAGCGACTTTGAGTCCTTTATAAGAATTACCTCCGATCTTTTTGTCTGTACATCCTTCGATGATTTACAGTCAAGAAAAAAAACAGATAAATTGTTCTTATAATTTTCTTTTTTGTAGATTTGAACCCTTTATTTGCAAATATTTCTTAATGTGTGGTTGACCTTTTCTTATATCAGGCTTTATTTGTAATAAGCCAAGATAAAATTCACATTTTATCATCCGAAACTTGATTCCGAGATCTCTGTGAAGGAGGGGTCTTACGAACCCGGGGATATCATTAAAATCCATTTCTTAAACGTCTGTGTATGTACGTTCGTATGTAACTAAACCTTTAATAACATATAGCTTGAAGATATGTCGTATTGAGATGCGGTCTGCGGCATTTTTTACAACTTTTGTCGGAAAAACTGATGGCGACAAACCCTAACATCGTAGCTCACGACGTTTCGGAGCTGTAGTCACTTAAGCACGAAATAGGTCTGTCGACGATAACTTCAGTAGACATTATTTGATTTCTATTTTGTTTGGGGTATATATTATGTGTCCTATTTGGTAGATTGTACCTATACTTTTTGGGCACAAACTGTTTTGGAGATATGGGCATTTTAATGTTTTTACTTCCATGAAAATGGGTGTAAATACTGAATTCTCTCTTGATCGCGTATTGACTCCACAACATTTCATGGAAGTCATGTGTGGGATTTCCACACCGGTACTTTTTATATGATTACATTACATACAAACAAATTTTTAATAGGCAACTGAAACTAAAAGACAGGATTCTTACGAGCCTGACGAATCCCAAGTGTGAGAGCAAAATATAATCATTCAGAAATGACAGTGTGATAAATTTGTAACTTAAACGATTTGCCCTAATGTGCATTCTTATAAACTTTGTTGAGTTTAACAATAGAATATGTTCACGTAAGTAATCCATAATCCATTTCTGAGTGAACATAAACAAAAACAAAACAAGTGGAGAGATACGAAGAGGAAAATAAAAACAAGATAAAAAGAGGTAACATGAAGGTAGCAGTTCTGAAAGAGTTCTAAAATCGTTCCAACAGGCTCCTCTTTTTGAATCAGTTCTGAACCAGTCCTCATAGACGCATGCACATTAAAAACTCCTGATCTGGTTCTAGAACTGTTCTGGAATTGGCTGTTGGAACAAACCTAATTAAAATGTGACTTGGTGCCTTGTAATGGAACCACAGATACCTTTGTAAGTGGTTAAGATATTTATTTTACATTGTTTTGCCAGGAGCTCGCACGTCCATTTAACATAAAGGATGATTCGGAAGAGGAGAGCGACGTGGCTGCGTTTCCTCAAGATGAATCCAGTTATGATTCTTTCGGTAAGTTTCCTATCCAATTTAGTATTTATTTATAATTTCTTCTTTTTTTTAAAACAAAAAATATAAGGGGTGTTATAATAGGCCTGTGGGAATGTGTAAACATTGCAGCTTCTATATTATAGTAGGCTGGAGGGTTTATTTGGAATGAAAGTCCTTCGAGTGATATTTATTTTTATTTCATCAGAGCTTAGTGATCACTGAAGAAGCTCAGGTTCTCATGGTGAAAGCTTTGATGAAATAAAAATATATATAGTCGAAGGACTTTCATTCCAAATAAACCCTTCAGCCTACTATAATATTTTACAAGTCCAAAAAATAAAATCTCTTCCATTATAAAAGTAATTTATATTATTTTGCTGAAGTCATACTATTTTTCTCATATTTTTTTCTATAATTCTAAGAAATTGTGAATAAATCACTTTTTTAATTACTAATGTTAATAAACCCAGCCTTTAAAACCTTTAAATATGCTTGAATTTTACATTTTAATGTTGCTGGACACCCTGTAAAGTTTGACTGGGGCTACAGACATACACACATCCACACATACACGAAAAAAGTTTAGGCCGGATTCGGTTTTCAGAATGTATAAAATGAAAAAGTATCCTTAAATTTTTCAATTCTGACCAATGTACAGACAAAACTTTAATTTGATATATATAGATAAAGCTCAAGGGACGAGAGGGCTGATGAGCCTGTGGATTAGGATAAGGAAGGAGAGGAGAGGGGGACACAGGGACGAGAGGGCCGACGAGCCTGTGGATTAGGATAAGGAAGGAGAGGGGGACACAGGGACGAGAGGGCCGACGAGCCTGTGGATTAGGATAAGGAAGGAGAGGGGGACACAAGGGGGTGTTTTATGAAATGTTTATAGATGTGATGTTTTGTTGAGATGAGGAACTCAACGACGTGGACCTGAGTCACCCGGACACTGAAGGTTTCCAAGCTATAGGCAACGACTCCTCAGACGACCTGGCTCCTTCACAGGTAACTTTATCTATCTGGCTCATTTCAATTAGTTGTTAGTAGTGTTACAGTTTAGTGGCGTTCAATCGCTTCGTAAATCGCATAGTTGACAAACTAATATAAGTTTTAAAATTGATTTTAATATGTAGACTTTTATGTTTTAAGTATCTGTTGCGTTGATTATGTAGTTATGTTGTTATCTAAGCTTTACTCATATAGTTACAAGTAGTTTTAAATTGACCAGCCTTAGAGTAGTAATTAACTGATCGAGTAATTTTAAATATTGCCATTTTGTTTTTGCTCACGCATCCTTTATGTAGAGGTGGAGAAAAAGTTGATTTCTTAATAGATGTATTATAAACTATAGCTTAGTACCACTGTAATATTAGATTATTATAATTGTTTTTCTTTTCCAAAATTAAAAAAAAATTGTGTAAAAAGAGATTTTATGTATAAAAAAAAAAAAAAAAAAAAAAAAAAAAATGTTAGTTTTTTTCTGCAGAGAAGAAGCATCGGATCAGATCTTCTTTGTAGGGACTTTGATTACTATCCGGTACATTTAAAGAATAATTTATGCAGATGTGATAATAATATAGGTAGATGAATTGAGAAAGTTAAAATTTTTTCCTAGGAATTCAGGTACATAATTCATATTATTACTATTGTGTTGTACCTTACAGACTGTTGTCCTAACCGTCATGCTGTGTGCCTCGCTCCTACACACCTGCATACTGGCCTCAGTGTCGTCCATGCCTATTAGCCTTACTAGGAGATGGTATCATCGTTACCGTTACCTGTTATCATTACCTAGTATAATGGTCTTCGTTTGCATTAGTGGAGTAAACAGTAGAGTAAACTTGCTTACCTTTTAGTACCGCAGGGACAAAAGAAAAAAAATTCTGAAAGAAGAGAAGCTCAGGAAAAAAGATTTGAAGCAAACGATGGATAGGAAGAAGAGATGCTCTGAGACGGTGTGCTCTGCTGCTCACCCAGCTAGCTACGGAACACCCTAGGCAAGTTGAACCGTGCTTAGTGTTGAGTCAACAATAAGCACGCTTCAACTTCCAACAACAAGGAGTCAACAATCAGGAGTCAAAAATGTTGACTCCAGAAATGTTGAAGGGGGGAGTCATTAATACGAGAGGACATGAGGGTGGGGTCTACTCCAGGTGACTTCTCTATACATCTGTGTAGTGACTTCCACAGAGGTCTGTAGTCACATGACCCCTGTTGGTGTGACTACCAACTTTTATCTACTATACTGTGTTCTACTGTTTACTTTACTTACTGTCTCTTTTGCTATAGCGAAGGTTCAAATGTTTAAAAAGTAGAGAGGAAAACTGATGATTCCCCCCACATAACCCCCTCTCGTGAAAATGCAACTAGGATTCTTGAGTTTGTTGAGTGTTCTAATGATTACTCCACTTTAGACCGGTTTGAGTGATACAATCTGTAAAGTATGAGTATTATTAAGGAGCTGATGATATCTCAACATGTCGATAAGATCTCAACATGTTGATGAGATGTAAACATGTCGATGAGATGTCAACATGTTGATAATGCTCAGCTCACATCAGCCCTATTATTTTCTACTTTGCCACGCTGTCCCCACAATAAAACTGGTAAACTGAGGGACGGTTTTACACATTGCATTGTTCTTTCCTTTTCAGCAATGATAACAGAGAAATAAGGACGACTTTGGCTTTGTACATATTTCTTTTTAGGAAATATTTTCAGAATCTTTCAGCCAAGTGTCAAGTTATTATTTAATTTTAAATTTAGTCGAGAATTTCAATATACAATGGGAAGTTAAAATGCGATAACCTTATCCACATTGTAATATTAGTATACAAATTATTTCCTTTTTTAGTATAAAAAAAATAGTTTTATCTGTAAAATATTACTAAATCTCCATCATAGTCTATTTTATCTTAGTAATTGTTTTTAATCCCTTAATGTGCATAATAGTTTTATTGTTTAGATTGCTTTTCAGCTTGATTACGGTTTCAGTATTTTATCTTTGTTTTTTAGTGTTGTTTGTATTTTTTTTGTTATTTACGTTCTGTTTTTTAATTTTTTTAAAACTATTTAAACGGGTGAAAGTAATATTTGTGTATTGTGTTTTTGTTGATAGCCTCTTTACATGGGCGAGAGCGATGCCAAAAAGAAACTTGTGATAAAAGACGGTAAAATTATGAAAGCACAGAGGAAAGATAAAGGAGTAAGCATTTTCTTTCTTACTTTCATTTTGTTTTGATTTTTTTCTTTCCGATTCTTCAATTGCATCCAATCTTGCTTTAATTATCAGAGCTTATTTATTATTATTATTTAATTGTTTAATACCAGCACTAATAATAATAATTATTATTATGATTAATGTGGTCGTTTGGAACAAGTTGATTCCTCCGTGTGAAATTAGAAGCAAAACGTAACGTAATTTGAACTGTAAGAGTTATACTTTTAGTGCAAGGTTTTATCTGAAATTTATATCATATAAAATGACTTGACTTTTGTGAAACTTTCTGTAAGTAACCACAATAAATAAATAAATAAAAAAAAAAAAAAAAAAAATCTCTCTTCTAGATAGCAGCACCTAACTGAGGCCGGGCTTTCTTTCCTTTATAGGCTTTCCACAGTTTATTATTAGGTAGCGCAGCTTTTCCAAAACCTATTAAAATATGAAGTATATACGGCTTGCTTGTGTATGTAAAATCTAAGTTTCAGAATAAATAAGTTGGATTTCAGATTTGAAATAAAAGTGTGGTATTTTTGATTGAGTGGACGGTATGTACGATGTGTGCCGTATCTCCCGTATTAATAGTTCACTAAAGAATAGAAGAGGGTTTTATTTTGCTGGAAACTCCCTGTAGTTCACTGTATTTTTTGTATTCATCAAGTGCAGTCCATACTCTGCAGGTGCAACTGCCTCAACTTTAAATTGAGTTCAACTGAAAAAGCAAAAAAAAAATAAAACAATAGCTAATATTAAACGACTGTCGACACAGTGGCTGTTTTCATACAGAACAACGGGGCAGAAGACAGGAGACGTGTTTTGACTGAACTGATGAGAGACAATTATTGTTGAAATGTAATATTGTTTTGACAGCAACAAATGAGTCACGGACTCATACCCACCCAGAGGGGAATCTCTTGTCTACTTCTACCCGTTCAACTCTAAGTCTTATAAATAGAATATCAACTTTATGCAATATGCCTCGTGCTTGCCAATCCTTCTTTTTCTCCCTACTTTTTGAGTTCAGGGAAGAAAAGACTTACTTAAGTTCCTCTAAACTAATCCAAAATCATAACTTTCTCTCCCTACTGGAGATAATAGTTATTTATGCACCTAGGGAGTAAAGTAAGCCATTATTCCCTGAGCGAAAAAAGTTGGTTCTTTAGGCGAAGCCAAAGGAACCATGATACCTAAATCCCGAGGCAAAGCCGAGGGAATTAGACTCTTTAATTCCCGAGGCTGCGCCTCGGGAATAACTCTAATTAACTCCCGAGGCGCAGCCGAGGGAGATAATTATCACGAGGGGAATAATGGCACTTTACTCACGAGGTACATACAATATTTTATCTCCAGTAGGAAGAAAATACACATTTTCGTCCATACCACAGTTTTTATTTATTATTTTAATAAATAACAATAATTATTAGAACTTTTAATAGCAGATATAAGAGATTCAATATTAAAAACAAATAAGAATTGGAATTAAACTCAAATAGAAGGTTATTTAGATGCAGGTTATAATGTTGTAAACAAAGATAAACATGGCCAAAAAAGCGCAGTGCCGCCAACCTGATTTCAACAACTTCATTACATTAGCCATACATTTTCTACTATTTATGAAATAATTAAGTTGCAATCTTTACTTTTTTGCCCTACTTTACTTTTTCGCCCTACTTTTACTTTTTCTCCCTACTTTTTGAGTCAGGGATGAAAAGACCTGTTTTAGTCCCTCTAAACTAATTCAAAATCATAACTTTTTTTCCCTACTGGAGATAAAGTTATTTTTCTAAGCGAGGATATCTAAATGTCCCAGATTCCTGCACCTCCCCCCCCCCCCCCCTTATTACAATACCCCCTTTTTGGATTATATAATTTGCAAAATTCCTTATTAGTAATTGACTCCTACTACTGAAAAAAGCTGCTTTTAGGTTTCTGTACAAAGTACAAAAAGAAACCTTATATATAACGGCTTTGTCTGTCTGTCTGTCAATTGCTTGTTTCCACGGGCGTCGTCGCCGGGGGGGGGACAGGGGGGACGCGTCCCCCCCCCTATGTTTGAGATTGAATTAAATAATTTAACCAGAAAAAGTTTAAAATATCTAACTCGTTTTTACTTGCCTACAAATATTTTAGCATTAATAATATAGTATCCATTGTGTGTCACTTCAATACCAGTTACTGTTAATAGTGAAAAACTGATATGGAATCTGAAGTAAGTAAGTAGCCAAAATCTGTTATGAGTTATCAAACTACACCGGTTTCATTTATTTTATGACAAAGTGTTAAAATCAATTTCACCTGAGAGGTGCATAAAAATGCTATTTTAAATGGTCATATTTTTAATATTTTCTCACTCACATTTTCTCCGGACCCTCCTCCCAGAATGTCGCCCCAATAATGTACTGCTGACGACACCTATGCTTGTTTCAATTCATAAACTACTATAGCTGGGAACATGAAATTCGGCACACATGTGATGAGTAGTTGGACAGGTTGCCTCCTATTTACAAACCATTTTACCACTAATGGAATTCATTTGGATACCTGTAGATTTTTGGATAAAATATAAGACACACTTTATTTTTTTTAAATTAACATTGTAAAGATCTAAGTTATTGTGTTGTTGCTTTTTTTATCCTGGGACATTGTATTACACAAATAACTTTTCAATCGTGCCATTTTCTCATATTTTCTAGTACCTTATAAGTTGCATGTTGCATGATTGTTTATATTTAGTAAAAACTAATTTGAATACATCGGTCAGATCATTCGAATATTATATTTGTTTCATTAGCGATTTATTAGTTTTAGCATTTTCTATATTTTTTAACCTCCCTTTTGATTTGATCCTTTTCCCATCCAGTTATTGTTGTTTTTACCAAATATTTAACTATTTTTCTAATTAGCTGATTTATTTATTTATCGATGTCGATTAGTTTTAATAAGCTATGACAAGGAAGTGTGCTGGAAGCCTTATCGTGTCCATTTGATTAATTTCTTTAAAGGGATTCTGTGTACGACGATTAGCTTGACTATCTTAAAGTGACGTCCACATAAAAGAAGTGCCGCGTTTCATTCCAAGATAAATGGATACAAAATAAAATATTGGGCTTGTGCAATAATGTGGACATAATGGCTGTAATGTTATGCTGGTTGAGACCCGCCACAACATGAGCAAGTAATGGCTGAGAGTTAGAGGCAGGTATCTCACCTTCTCGGCAACTCAAACAGAACATGTCTGGTGGTCGGTGGTTAACATAATGTTATATCCACAGGAGTTGCTCAAAATAACCTTTCACTACTAAGCTTATAACACAAGCTGGCCACACTTTAAATTTCAACAGACCTTAATTTGTAGATAATAGCTAAATTATTTATTTTATTCTTATGGACAATTATGTGTCGGTAGGTAGTTGTTTAAATAGTTTTATTGAATTTGGCTGAGGAATTGAAATGTTACTGTCGGCGTGCAAAGTAGCATGAAGCTATTTTGTGACTTGATTTAGTGAAATTTAAAACTTCTTTTTGTTATCGTCCGTTTCCTGCTCGGTTAGAAAAAGAAAATAATAATTATTAAACTGGATATCCATAAGGTTTTGTGTGATTATAACTTGTGATATCAAAGTTTTTGTTTGTTTTTATGTAGAAGGCGCGATTTACTCCGTATTTATTATGGTGCAAAGAGATGCGTAACGAACTTCATAAGACTCATCCGGGACTAGGTAAATGCTTTTTTATTTTAAAAAATGAAACGTAGGTACATTTTTCGGGTCCGTAGGCAAAACTGGGGTCCCTTATAATTTTCTGCCTTTGTCTGTCATTAACGCCCCTGTGTCCTGATAAAATATTGAAAGCTTTACTGTTAGGTTATGCGTCGTAACACAAGCACAGGAAAAATATAGGGAAGCCCCAAAATCATTTCCTTAAATTGTATTTATCATGTCCCCTTCTTTTTTAAATAAATAAACAATATATAAATTAAACAATCTCAGTTATTCTTTGTCAACAAATTATTAAATAATTGTAGGAATTTTTCATGTCACTAATTTATAAGAAGAACCCCCCCCCCCCCCCAAAAAAAACATGTATCTGAGAAATAGTTTGATATGGAGACTTGAGTGTAGTTTCATTGAGTGTTGCATTGGTAAAAATGCAGTGTAAGGCATTCGTCTGATGTAATTTTAATGAACGATTCAAAGAGTTGTACCTAATACAAACTTTTAAATGGCCACTGGTTTATTAAATTGCCTATGGACCCTTTCTGTGTACGCGACCCCTTACTTGCTAACTTTATTTTAATTTTTTTTTTTTAAAAAAACAAATGATTGCTCGGTTTACTTTTTTGTTGTTTTTTTTTTCTTTTCTTTTCTTTTTTTTAGACTTTACTCAAATAAACAGGAAGCTTGGTCGAATGTGGTCGTCGGTTCCTATGAATGAAAAATACGTGAGTTTCTATAAACCTAATAATAACAATAATAAAAATAGTACAAATATCGAAAAACTACACATCTTGCAATAAGTAAATAAATAAACAATGCGGTAAGATGTGCTTCCACTGCTAGAAGCATCTTGAAGTTTGTTAACCATTGTCAAATCCAAAAAGACAAACTCGTTGCAAATTTCACAAGAAACATACAGAGTAGCTTATAATGTGTAAAGTCTATATTGGCTCAGTTTGTCTAATATGGAAAGATTAGAAAGGTTCTAGCGATGTTAGGTGGGAGCACCCAGTAGTCGTTGCTTGAGGTTTTATTAGTCACCACTCACATGAGCCTTGTTAACTCCGACTTGCCAGCAACCAAACTCCTCGGCGTTTAATAATATCTCCGTAATAAATTAAATAGCTTCAAAACAAAGAAACTCTTTTAGTAGAATAGTATTCTATTATTGTGTAAATGCCGAGCGTAGACATGGTAAAAAGTGAAAACGCATTTAAACAATGTGTAATTTTAACATGATGTCTTGCTATATAACTAAAAGTACATTTAAACAGATAGATACCACAAACACTTCTCAGCTGAAGCTTTCTCGTTCAAAAATTCTGTCAATGTAAAATAGGGGAGATTTTATGAATTGCTAAAGCTCGTGTTGGCCTATAATTTTCACACCCTTGTCTGGAAGTTGTCGATGTTGTAAAATCTTCAAATTCATAAAAAAATCTTTAAGTTAGAGGATCGTCTTTTACGGGAATAGCAAGTCGAGATTTCATTTTCATATTACCGTCGCTATAAGAAATACGTTTACTGTACTTTAACCGGTTTAGACGTGCTTTAGTCGTGTCTTCCTGGACACCCAAAAACACGTGGCACTTTAACACTATAAAAACTGCTCTTACACATCCAAATGTTTGCTGGCTGCTTATAATTAAAATTGAGGGGACAACTGTTTGGAACTAAATAAAGATAAACCTGATATACGAGTTATGGGTGACAGGAAAGTAACCGTCGGAGAGATGATGATATCATGTGGTTGCCGTCGGCCGGTAACAGCCGGCATGGCTTCATTCACGAGGTCCGATGCGTCAGGCGCTTCTACTTTACCATTGGACCCGAGTGCGCGGCGTGTGTAAGGTTACGTTTCGAGTCTTGAGTTTTTTAACTTTTTCTTTAAATCTAAAGAGATGGATGCAACTGAAATTTGTTCCGACTGCAAATTATCTATTAAGGAAAAAAAAGAGAGTGTTGCTTGTGACATATGTCGGATATTATTTCATATAAAATGTGTGAAGGAAATATCGCTGACGGAACGGAAAGTCCTTGAGTTAAAAAATGGAAGGTACTTACGTTTTTATTGCGCAAGATGTAATGAAACAACATTACAAAGCCTAACTTACACAATGAATGCAATAAGAGATGAAATAAAACAGTTGAAGTCACTTTTTAACGATTCACATTCATGTCAGTGTATTGAAATAAGCTCGACGATCGCCACTGCGGTGGAAGAAATAAGTGCGAATCAAGTAGCAATCAATTCAAGAGTTTCAATTTTAGAAAAAAGTGATAAAGAACGGAACTCGCGAGAAATAGAAACTACTGAAAAGATGGACTTCGTAGATATGACGAACGTGAAGGAGGTCGTAAAACCGGCCCCGATCGGATTTGAAAATGACAGCGTTTCCAAGAAATTGGATTCGAAAAATAACGACGCAGATGCAACTGAATTTTTAAATAAGCTTAAAGCAGATTCACATTGCGCTAAAGAAGTGAATGATAAAGAGATACGAACTTTTGCTGAAATTCTTAAAACCTCTAACGAAGAAGACTACTCTTCTGATAAAGAAGATTCGGACAAAACTCCTTTTAACAAGGTGAAGAATAGAAGACAAAGAAAGGGCAAAAACAATGTATTTGTGATTGGCACTGGTGACGATGTCTCAACAGACAAACAAGAACTGAAAGGTAGACAGAAAAGATGTTGGCTGCACATTAGTCGAGTAGAAAAAGGCGTCAACGTTGATCAAGTCAAGTCCTATATTAAAAACAAATTAAAAATAAACCAGGAAGATATTATTTGTGATCTAATGAATGAAAATTCAATATACCCCACTTTCCGAGTTGGAGCAGATTTTCTTTATTTAAATGAGCTTATGGATCCAAATTTTTGGCCAAAAAATGTCAGAGTGAAACGTTTTTTATGGAAGGCATCAAGGGGAGAGTTCCATGTATGAATAAACCATCACCTAAGGATATTGAACGCAATAGTTTAAAAGTTTACTATGTAAAGGAGGGGGGAACCCTTACCTGTGTAAAAGATACTACAGTCTCTCAAAGACAGACAAAGTTACCACAATTATTTTATACTAATATAACTTCTTTGAAAGATAAGTACTTAGAACTTGAGCATCATATAAATGAAAACAACGATATAAAACTATTATGTTTTACTGAGACATGGTTAAAGAAAGAACAAACGGAATACTATGCAGTTCCAGGCTTTAAACTGGGGTCAGCATATTGCCGACCTGACAATGTACGAGGTGGTGGCTCCGCTATATATGTTAATAATAATTATGAAAATTTTGAAAACTGTAAACTACTTGAAGATATGGCAATAATGTCTGACTTTGAAATATCTGCAATTAAATTTAAGAAATCAAACACTTTAATAATATGTTTGTATAGAACACCAGATAGTGATATTGAAATATTTTTTTAATAAACTTGAAGAATGTCTTGATAAAGCTCTAAAAATGGCAAAATTTATTTATATTGTTGGTGACATAAATATTAATCAGTTACTTAAAGAGAGTAAGGATACCACCAGATTAAATAACATCTTAACTGCACATGGTCTATATCCTACATGGGATAAAGTCACAAGACCAGCAAGTGGAACCTGTTTAGACAATATATTTACTAATATACCTGGTATAATAACGGAACAATCAGAATATCAATGTTCCGATCATATATCCTTACAGTGTCAGATCAAAAGAATAAGTAAGAAGACTAAACCAGAGCTAAAGGTAATCAAAAAAAGAATTTTTACTCAAGAGGGCTTAGAAAATCTTAAACACAATATAAATAGTGATATATTTAATAAACTTATAAAAGATAAAAACTGTGAAGAAGCCTGGGATTTCTTAGTGTCATCTATCAGCTCTGCTTCCCTGAAAAAGAAATACAAATAAATACACAAAATAAAAATAAGAAAAAGATATATTCACCAAAATTAAAGAAAATAAGAGAAACTATACTTACCTTGACTTCCTTGAATCGAGATATTTCTTCTGCTATCCTGAAACAAAAAATGAAAAAAATGAAAAAAACATATAAAATGACATTAAAAGAAGAAAGATATAAAATAAATTCAGAATATGTTAAAAACAATGTTAAAGATCCTAAAAAAATATGGAAATACATTAATGATGAAACCAGTTCTAGTAATAAACTACAATGTATGTCGGAATTGAATGCTAAACAGCTAAATGATCATTTTACTGGAATAGGTAAATCCCTCTCAGATAAACTTGGAACCACAGTAAAAAAACCATCTAGTTATATGCAGAAACCTAACTTGAATAGTTTATTTTTGTTCCCCACTGATGAAAAAGAGATCAAAGATATAATTTCTAATTTAAATTCATCTACATCAAACGATTCTTTTAATATAAATAATAAACTAGTTAAAGCTATTAAAGATGTTAAAGATGTTATTGCTAAACCACTGAGTGAACTTATTAATTTATCTATGACTGAAGGTGTTTTTCCAAATTGCTTAAAAACCAGTAGAGTTATCCCTATATATAAGAAGGACAATCCAAATGATCCAAACAATTTTAGACCTATTTCCTTAACACCGATACTTGGTAAAGTTTATGAAAAAATAATAAAAGAAAGGTTAATAAGCTTCATTAGTAAATTTAATATTTTAAACAAACACCAATTTGGATTTCGCAAAGGATTATCAACAGCAGATGCCGTCAGAGCTATTACGGAATATATCTATGAAGCTTTTGAGAATAAAGAAGAGGTAATTCTACTTTCATGCGACTTAACAAAAGCATTCGATTGTGTTTGCCACAAAATTCTTTTAGAGAAACTTTACCATTATGGAATTCGTGGAATACCACATAGTCTTATAGCATCCTACCTAGATAATAGAAAACAGTATACTGAATTTAGAGGTAAAAACAGCGAACCTACATCTATCACTCATGGAGTTCCACAAGGATCCGTATTAGGACCATTACTGTTTCTACTATATATAAATGACCTAGGTGCTTCTAAAGGAATATGCATTAAGTTTGCAGATGATACAACGTTTGCCCTAAAATGCAATTGCAGAAATTTTCTAGAACGTGATATGACTGAGATATTAGAAGAAGCTAAGCTATGGTTTACCACCAACAAATTAACCTTAAATGAAAGTAAAAATCAAAAATTGTTATTTACGTTAAAGAAAAAAGAAGAAATATACTTACCTGTAAAGCTGCTGGGAGTCCAACTCGAGTCTAACTTGTCTTGGAAAGCTCACTTGACAAAACTTAAAGGATCTTTATCTAAAACATTATATCTTCTGAGAAGATTAGCTTTAACTTTTGAAACCAATATCTTGAAACTAGTTTATTACGCCCAGGTTCACTCTAGACTGTCGTATTGTATATCTGAGTGGGGGTCTTCTCCGCACAGTAATGACATCTTTATCTGTCAAAAGAAAGCTTTGAGGATCGTCTTTAGTGAAAAATGGAATGAGACCTGCAAGCTGCTGTTCATCAAACATAAAATCCTTACTCTTCCATCCATATACATATTAAATCTGCTAACTACAATCCAACCTTACTACCAGCAACTAATTCAGAAGAGTCATACTTATCCAACCAGAAATGCCAATAGAATCAATATACCAGCTCATCGTCTCCATCTGACAACACTATCACCGCACCATCAATCCATCAAGCTCATAAATAAGCTAGACATAGGAATAGTTAATCTTCCACCAGATAATTTCAAGACACAAGTCAAGGAACTTCTATTAAGTAAAGCTTTTTACTCGGTTCAAGAGTACTTAGACTATAACTTTTAGTTTAAAATCTCTTTTGACGTAGTGATGGCCTTGAACGAGGCTTACCACTGATTTATTATTATTATTATTATTATTATTATTATTGTGAGTTGTAGTGAAGATCCTTTTAGGGTAATAATAAAAAACGTCGATTATCTACGGCAACGTTTCGGCAATCCTGCCATTCTCAAGCCTGAAATATAGTTTATTTGCTGTAAAAAGTCGTTCCATTACCAACAATACATCAAGAACTAACTTACAAGTGTAAACTCATACCTAAAAATCGGTGTTGTGAGGATCGTTAAGGTGGTAATACAAAAATTTTATTAAGGTACAATAATATGTTCCGTCGTCAACATTCTATCATCTCCTCCACAACATCCTGTCTAAATTGACTTAACATCAACTACGTCCGTAACGGGACAGACTAGAGATTCAACATAAAAAATAATAATAACATAAAAAGAGACTAGTAACACACGTATTTAAAAACTAACATCTATATAAATTAACAATCAATGGTAACTAGAAGAAGCCAACAACTCTTATCACTGATTACATATCACAGATTATGAGATCTCTTTCTAACTAAGAGATAACATCACTTTATCTAAACCAAAAACCATTACAGTACACAAAAGCTAAATTAATTGATATACTCAACAAAAGTAATTCAATTTGAAAAAAATAATATAATATACTCTGGTATAATCATAATGTGAAAAGAAGAGTCCCGTGGCGGGAATTATGATTTGAACAAGTGTAAATGCCACTATAGTATTTATTTAGTGATCTTGAATCGGTTTTTATGTTCACCGTGGATTCGGATCTAATCGCAATATTTAGAGCTTCTAGCATTTTTCTCCGATTAGACTTGTTTTCTATACCAATAATTTTGGTGTCATCAAAATTAAACTGATGGTTTGTGGCCAATGCATGTGAAGATAAGGCGGTATTAGAGTTGCCTTTGGATACATCATATTTGTGTTGTTTGATACGATTTTCAATAAGTTGGTTGCTTTCTCCGATATAACTTTTATTACATTGGCCACAGGGTATTTCATATATCGTGCCGACTGTATTTGCGAAAGGTATTTTATCTTTCAAGTTGTGGTAAATTCTACCTGTTTTATTAAGTGGCTTATATCCAAATTTTATTTCTGGACAGTCGAATTTATTCATCAGTTTTTGTACTTTGTCAGACAAACCTTTAATGTACGGCATGCTGACAAATTTGGTGGGAGGGTTATTGGGGGGTAAGTTGGAATTCCAACTTACCCCCCAATAACGTTTACTACGTTCACACATCGTTTTGAAAGCGTTTCGGATCCAATTCGTTTTCAAAACGATACGCGTTCTTACAACAAAAAATACAGGTGATCGAAATATTTGTTTTCGAAATCTCGTAACTGTGACGTCACGAGTAAAACCTTCTTTCTTGTTACCCAATATGTCCGCGAATTTTTACATTTTATTTACAAGTTATTAAACGTTTTTAGAGGTTCTTCATAGTTTTAACTTTTGTTTAAAAACGTTTTTGCAGTTAAAAAAAAGAAACGGAAGCTCACGAAAACAAAGAACTTAAAAAGTGGAAAAGAGTAAAATAACCTGAAACCTCGATCCCCTCCACGACCTGTTCACACGAGCGTTTTGAATTCGATCCCCCGTTCCGATCACGTATTTTTGGTGGATCGGATCTAAACCGATACGATCCGTCGATCTCCGTTCGTACAGCGTTTTGAACTAGCGGATCGTTTTCAAAACCGTTTCCAAAACGATGTGTGAACGTAGTAATTGTAAGACGCATTACTTACAGAAGTTGACGGGTTAAGAAGTGATTTAATTTCGGCTTTTAGAAGGATACGCAAATTTTGCTTTTAGATTCTTGAAATAATCAATATTCAAACTTTTATATTTATCAACGACCCCCAGTAGATCCTTGGAATACTATAGACACCTTTGAAATTTTCCATAGACCCCCAAGGGGTCCACATGGACCCCGTTGGGAACCCCTGGTCTAGAGTGACACATATGTATATACTTACATATATACATACATACATAAAAAAGTGTTAAATTTCAGGAATGGAATAAGAATGGTATAAAACGGATTTCCATGAATTTGAATTCCAAAAATTTTGAAGCCATTGCAATAGCTTAATTTTTTTCGAAAATTCGCTAAAAGAAAGTATTGTGATGACGTGAAAATTTTTTTTTGTGATTTTGATGAATTTACATGTTTTGAGGTTCCCTGAGTCCGAAAAACCAGTTTTAAAAAAGTCTGTCTGTAGAGCACCGACTACAGCCAGTAGTCGGTGCAGACACGTGGAGCCTAAACTCCAGGGCTGAGTTAGAGACCGACAGAGTCGGTTACATTCTAAACATGCATTCTAAAATGTATTGAATACACTCGGCAGGTGAGAGAGACGCTGAATAGGGAGACGGATAATCGACCTTCTACTCAATGTTTAAAAATAAATCAATTAGTGAGTGATAGTGGGGGGGGGGGGGGGGGGGGGTGAGTTAGTATGGCGTTCAAATACAGCATCATTTCTTTATGATAAAGTTTTGTTAGATTTATTGGACCAATTTGTTTTATTTGCACCATTATTATGTTTGATATATGTTGAGATATTTGTTATATCCCCTCCTCTAATCCGATATCCTGACAATATCTGCTTTGGTTTTTTTCTGCTATTGTTTTATTTTTGAGTGTTCTCAAGTGTATTATATATTATGTATTTGGTTAAGGTTGGAGATTGATATTTGTTACAGTCGGTAGCATATTGAATACGGCCTAAATAAAATACGTGATAGTGTGAGATATGTAATGAAGAGTCGTTTGTTTCCTAACTTTGCTGTTACCAGACAACTGATTCACAGTCGTATATTTGTATTGAGCTCATCATTTGTTATTTTTGTAGCTGTATTGTGTAGCCTGTTAGTAGTTGTGAGCATGGTTTTTATTTTTGAAATATTTGAATGAGTTATTGTGTGACTATTTAGATACGAGTGCCTCTATAGACTTTTTTTTCTTAAAATTTTAAATAATGATTTAAATATAAATTAGTGTTTTTAATATATATGAATTATTGAAATATAAATAATGTTGTTTTATTGCCAAAGTTTAGAATTGACTAATTTAAATGAGGGGAAATCTCATACACTTATCGTGTATTGCAGAAACCGTATTAGTTTTTTTTATTTTTTATTTTTTTGTTTGGGTATATCAATTATTTTGTAATAGTTAATTACTGTAATAATTTTAATAATGAATGTCGATTTTGTGTTGAGGTGATGTGTGTTTCTAACGGAGATTTTACAGCGCTGAAGGTTCTCTGAATATTTTAATCCCGTAGCATAAAAACACTAATATCGGTTTCTCGTAGCTTTCTAGCTATGTATTGGAATTGTCGTCTCCGATACCGACTTGTAGTAACTTAGTATTGCTTCGAGTTGTTTTCCGAATGCGTTTAAACATGTTGAGACTTTGCGACGTCGAAGCTGTGTAAATGACTGTTTAATTTGATTTAGATTTGGAAAAGGCGGGCGAAGAGGATGGCTACCAAGGCGGAGATAGAGGCGGAGAACGTGAGGAAGTCCAATGTGAACAAGAGCCGCTCCCCCCAGAGGAAGTTCATGGTTGCCAAGCCTCAGCCCCCGGCCAGACAGAATACACCTAATGTCAATGTGCAGCCCATCTCAAATTTCGAAAGTACCAGGTCATATATTCATTTTTCGATACATTTGTTTCCAAAATATGACGGTAGTGATTTGATGAAATAAGTGTGTCGATAAGCTCGGAAGCGAAAATCAGAATAAACAAATTTTATTTAGACAATTAAAGAAAAGTTAATTTTAATCGATATCGTTTAGAAGAACGTTTACCAGTTATCTTTTGTGACTTATTTTAATGTGAGATGAATGTCTGATGTATATTTTCCCCGATCAATGTCAGTTTGATTGTTTGCAGGACGAACACCAAGGTGAATCTGCTGATGGACGCCAATTCATCGGTGTTCAAGCAAGTGGCTACGACTCCTCTAGATGTCGCCGCCCACCTTAAACTGCTCGGAGAATCGCTGACAATCATAGGAGAGAGACTTACCGAACACGAGGTAGTCAACTTCAACAGTAGTATTCTAGCACAGTCCATACTTAGACTACTATTATCTGTAATGTATGGTTCCCGTTCAAGATAAATGATTGCAACAAAACTTTGAAAATACAGATGAAACCATCGATTTAGTCTAGAGCAGGTTTTACTGCAAACAGGCTTAACATTTCTTGTTACAACTTATTTGATTTGTTTGCTGTTAAAATAATTTGAAGCTCGAGTGATAAACATGACTTGTCTAGAGTTTATCAGATCCGTTTCGCTGGGATTTTTTTCAGGGCCACCAAATGAATTTTTTTATTTTTTTGATTCCGTCTATTGGTAAGATGTGGTGTCCGTGATGGTCTTGAGCCTGCCAAAGGGTTTAAGCAACTATCTGTGTTGGGTTGAGTGTGCCACACTTCACCTGTACTTGTATGACTCCTCACTTAGAATGTCACATTTCATTGAAATCAGTTGTACTTTAGCACAGCCGACAAACATACGTTTCATTAAAACTAATTACTTTATACTTTTTTATTAACTTTAGCTATTATAAAGTTTAAATCTTGCGATATTTATAAAGAAGAGTGTGAGAATTGAGCTTTTAAAAAATAATTATAGCTCAGTTAAATGTTAAAATCCCTTTATGGAACGTGTTATACTTGTGAATCTCATATGTTGTTATAAGTGACTGATTTCAAGTCCTAGTTCAAGTGGTTCTTAAGATGTAGTAAAATGCACAAACTGTGCGCCATCTTGAATTATAATAGGGGGAAAAATCCTAGCTTAGCAGACGTATGTATCATCGAAGAAACTCACTAACACTCGGTTGGTGATTCTAGAGCCTTCAGTTTCTGAGATTTAGTAATGCATCGGTGGCTTAAACATATGTATTTTTTTATATAATAATATAAGGTTGTCATCTTGAATTTAAACATTAGATTAAAAAAATCCAGGAAATGTGTATGTCATAAGTCATAAGAATAAAGTTATCATGAGACAACAAAGAAACTTTTAAAATCCCATCCCTCTGAATGAAAAACTCTGATAAGAAGAAGAATTCAGATCTTATATTACTATAGAAACCAAAAATAACTTAATAATAATAATAAATCCAGAGGAAATAAGAAAAATTATGGCAAAAAGGAGAAAATTAAAAAATTGAGATGATAGGAAAGTATGGAGTATGCAGAATTATCTAAAATAATTAGAAAGATCATAAAGATTTAGAGCAACGGTAAGAAAGTTAAGGAGTTAGAAGGAATATATGTGCGGCGCACACATTTAGGAGGTTAGGACTGTATGATTAATAATAAAAGAAACATATTTAAGGATTAGCTTAAATCACAATGTGAGGCATGGTTTATTGGTTGGAATGTCACACAAATAACAGGGAGAGAAGGTAACCCTCTTACTCAGAAGGGTCTCAGAGAGCAACTGGCGAGGTTCCAAAGGCCGACTGTAGGGGTGTTCGAGAAGAGTGGGGGAACAAACCACCTCGACAATCCCTTCCATCAGTCTACCAACTCGGACCCGACCAGAATATTTGAATGAAATTGAAGTATTAAGAAGTATTGGAGGAGCCCGGCTGTGGGGACAAAGAGTATTGTGGGTGTTCAGCACTGTCAAGCCAAATTAATAAGACTCAAAGTCATAATGCAGATGAATATCTGGATATTACAGAGAACTTGACAAACAAAATATATACTAACAGCAAGCAAGCATTGTGTTGGAACAGATGTTATACTGGAAATATTGTTAGATAATGCGTTGCAATAGTAAATACAAAGAAAAAAGTACAAGCAATGGGAAAGGATGGATTAATAGGAGAAGATCTTTGTGTGGGTGGAATGTGTGGCAGAGCAACTAGAGAACTCCTCTTTCACACACCCTAGCTTACCCAATAATCATCTTCTTTGTCTACCTGTTGACTATTGTTCTCCCAGTGCTCCCCCCTCCCCAATATTCCATTTTAATTTAATTCTTGCAGTAAACTGCTATTTATTTATTTTTATTATCATTTTATTACAAGCTTCTTTAAACCTACGACGAATTTGACTTGTTTTTGTGTTGTGTTTAGGGTCAAATTGCGGTATCCGGTAGTTTTTCGCTGCTATTGGACTCTCTACTATGCGCCCTAGTACCTCTCATGTGTCTGACACAACAAGTACCTGAGCTCAACTGTATCCCACAGGACATTCTCTCCCACTCGATGGATAATGTGGCGTACATCATGCCAGGCTTCTAGACTTGAGTTTCCAGTTAGTCTCTCCCGTTATAGAGACTAGCTGTCAGTACTACTTCCTCCGACATTTCAGAGTCTTAACTGTTAGTCAGTCAGCCCGTCAGATGTCGGAGTGTTAATACTTGAGTGCGGCAGTCTTTGAGACTTGCCAATCTAACGGTTACAACAATATTCTCCGAGTGTTTGAAGTTTAACTGTCGTATGACATTGTTTGAAAGTTTAGGGTGTAACTGTGAATATGGAATTGTTTCAGAGTTTCGAGTATAACTTTAGTAAAGGTCTATTCACACACATCAGTCACTGTTTTGTCAGTTCCGAGATGTATCGGTCTCAAAAAATAATATATTCTTTCTCCAAACTTAAACGGCACTGTCTACACTGAGCCCGGTCGTTTGGAATTGTACCGTCAGTCCCGTCTCCCTCACCGAACCCTCAAAATCACATTTCTCTTCGACGATATTTTAGTTTTAACTAACGTGTTCCGTGTTTACTGTTGTTTTGTTTTTCTTTTAAAAATGGGTCATGGAAAATGAATTGAATGCCACCCGGTACTGTATGATTTGTCTGATGTGAAGTATACGGGCCCTAATTAAAGCGTTTATATTAGTTTGGATTTTGTTTGTTGCTGATTGGCCGGCTGTTGTCGGCTAATTAGCCCTCCTCCTGTCCTCCGACCAAGCTGACACTCAGTACTTATTAGATTCGGTCTCGGTTAATAATAATTATTCCTTGTTAATTACAGAAAAAATGACAGACGGAGTAAAAAAGCTGATGTTATGTTAAATGTGAATAGAGCGGTGATTTTGACTAAAACTGAACACAACGGTTGTGATTCGGTTCTGCGACTGAACTGTGAAGTGAGTGATGAGTGTTAGTAGACCTTAAGTCGGTATATGAGTCATTCCTAAGTGTAATATACAGTTACAGTTTTAAATGAAAAGATAGCTCCAGACATGTTTATTTAGGTTTTTATTTGTATTTATTCTGAATATTTGCAAAAATAACTTTTATAATTTGAATTGTAAGAATTGATGATGATTGAAGAATCAAAATTAATGTATGGATTTTTTGTTTTAAATCGACATTTAATTAATTCCTTCTAAAAAAAGGGATGTTATTATTATTGTTGTTATAAAAATGATTTTGTTTTTATAATTGTATGTTAGTAAATATAATTTTACTTTACGATTAATTATTGTTGTCACAGAAAAAAAGAATTAATTGTAAAATAATGAACTCAATTTTTTCATAGATTGTAAAATTTTAATTTATTATTTATCGAACGATCCGTTATCTTGTTAAATATTTGTATGTATAGTTATATAAATATATGTTGTAGATTTATAATGATTTAAAAATTGTGTGCATAGATTAATAAATTTGTATTGTTTTTTATATACGGTATGTTGATGTTTTAATTTGTTTTACTTTATTTCCATTATAATTATTGTTGCCGATGAGAAGGAAAAGGGGAGAGGTGTTATACAAATTCTTAGAGTTACTAAATATTTATTTAGTCTTGTTGCATCGGTTGAATTAAATTGTCTACATAATGTGTCAGCAAGTCTATACACAATATAATTATGCAAGCAGACAAGGATTTTTTAGAATGATATAATGATTAAATATTAATTTGACAAGGTTGTTTGTTGAATGTGTACAACAAATTATAATGAACTCGGTGGTGAGGTGAGTTGAGACAGAAGCAAACACTAATCTCTAGTTTGCCAACACTTGGCCAGTAAACAGTTTTTATTTGTTTTGTTGAAAATCAAATTTGGGTGTTTCATGATATAGTAAGGGTTGTGGCGACCACCGCCTTTTTCTGCCTTATTGTCTCGTCAGACATTTCCTGCAAATATTATTGGATGTATATATTTATGAATAAACTCAAGGTTGTTAGAGGCCATTGTACATGCAGTCTAACATGATCCTAGGCGAATTGGAAGGGGCCATTGCTCTCTTACCATAGAGATCCAACTTACACACTCTGCGCTCCCCTTCTTGGGGGGGGGGGGGAGCAGCCCCCTCTTCTCTCCTTAGGCCTATAAATACCTCTGTATTCTCTTTTGTGTACTCGACTTCACCTTTAGGGTTTCCCCTAGAAAAAACCCTTACAGTTTCGTTCCTGTAATCACCAGCGACATAAAAACGAAGGACACTATTAGCAGTTGTTAGCCATCTTTTGTGTGCCATTTTTCCAGGATTTCTGTTGGCTAATTCTAGGGAACAGAAACCATCAAATACATCGCTTTTTCGATGTATCCGCTTTATTTATTCGCAGAAACGTATAACGATTTCTGATGAAACACTTTCCGCTGTGCCAGATGAAAGGCTAACAAATCCTATGTATTTTGACGAAGGCTCTTGTACAAGAATAAAATGCTCTTCCCTTACTATAATTTTATGATGTTTGGCTCTCTTCTGTATAAGTTTAATAGTGTCATCCTTCCTGCCATCAAAATAAAGCCTTTCTAATATTATGGTTTCTTCTTCCATTTTTTGAAGACTCAATTCTTTGCTTTGTGAATATTTATCTATTATGTTGGTTTGACTAGTACTTGGTATTAATCCTGAATCAAAAAGTGAGGCCGAAGCAATCATTGCTGCTGCTCTACTAGAAATGTGTGTTCGCTGAGCTATTTCGGCTACAGTAGTGATCGGTAACCTAAGAAGTTAAAACCTTTAATCTGTTTGCATTTGATGTTGAAGGTACAAGTTCACAGAGTCAAGTCCTTTCCAAGTATTTTTTATGCTTGGCAAACCTTTCGGCATTTTTGATCAATGCACTATGATGAGCCTATGATATCATCGTTCTCCTAACTGTTCTTAGATCTATAAAAAAAAAAAACCTGTTCGTTTAAGGGCACTTTGTTATATTTTGCACCACAAGGACTAATTAATACCATTTTTACCTGCCCACTGTTATTTTCCGTTAAACATGTCTTAAAATCTGAATTATAAATATAAAACACTTTAAAAACAATAATATAAATTATTAGCATGGAAGGAAGTATAAGGTACCATATTTAAAACCAGATATTTACAACCTGACTTGTTTCATGTAACTAACTTAATTTCATAATCTGCAGCAAACTGATCAGAATTAGAAAACTCCCCCCCCCCCCCACTTAATTTTTTGCAATTGCTTCAAATAGCTGAGAGCTACATATTTTTATATTAAATCTTATATTCTGTCATCTAAGACTAAAAATAGCTTAAAATATTTAAGTAAATATAAGAAAATAGAAAACACCCCCCCCCCCCCCTCCAAAATTTATTTTAAAATTTATTTTAGAGGTGCAAATATAATATTTATATTAGAATATTAATTTAATACATCTTAAGTCATCAAAAAACTAAAAAGAGCCTTTTAAAATTTGAAGTAAATTAAAAAAAATGGAAATCCCCCCCCCCACAATTTATTTTGGTGATAACAACCTGTTAAAATGAGTTTTAAGTCAACGGTGTAGCATTAAAACACTTAAAAAGCATGAAAATCACTATTTTTAAGGATTACCCCAAATATCAAAATTTCAGGGCTGGTGTGCTCTACCTAGGGGTTGTTCAAATGAGCCCAATTTTTTTTCCTGGTGTTTTCATACCAACAGTTAACTTTTTAGCCCATCGTAGTTCAGAATTTAAAAAAAAGTTAAACTCGACCCACCCTAGCCCCCGTGTAGGGACAGTAAGAGAAGAAAAAGAAAAATGTGTACAAGCAAAGAAGTACAGATACAGAAAAATGAAACCGATACCTAGGACACAAGTGTAAACAAACCTGGTTGTCACACGTCAATTAATTTATTTCTTTGTTTACTTTTCCTTTTTCGCTGTCATCCTATATTAATCTTTTAATAAAACAAGTATGGCGCGCTTCACGTAAGTACGTGGGGGCGATAATCGCCGGTTTCTGTACATTAAAGTTAAAATATTAAGTGTAATATGAATATGGGTCATTCTCCGAAGAAGTGCAAATTGTTGTCCAGAAGATTTTTTCATTATCCGTCCAAGCTGAGGAGGGGGGGGGGAACAGTTTAATTTTCAGGGCATTTACATGTGCAAGATGGGAGTAGAAACGTAGTTTTGCTATTTGTTTATAGGTTAGAAAAAAGATCGAAAATTTTCATTCCCTCACCTTGTCCATAACCTGACCCACACAGTTGAGACATCTAAAAACCCCATTTCTAAACATATTTTCAAGGTGTAATCGAGGTTACACCTAAGGAGGGTCCCCAAGGTGCCAACTATAAAGTCTTCAAGAGTTTCCTTGTTATTGGGTAAGAGAAAATCAATTTAAACTGTCTGTCCCATAAATTTATATTCATTCCCTCACCACACAAGTTTTGAATATTGGCGGGCAGTGGAAAGGGATAAAAAGACCGCAACAACACTGATTCATTTTCTTACAGCTGATTGAACATTCCCGCACTTTTGTTTTCCCGCCTTTTCTTATTGTTTCGTCTCAGTACAGTGAAAAGTGTGTTTAGTAGAGACTGTGTTTTTATTGCTAATCATTCCCTCGCCTTCAATAAAAAAGTAAATAATCGAGATTTTAATTATTTTATTTATTTTTTGTATACATTAAGCTATTCAACACATGTTTTATTTATTGTTTTGTAAATACAATTATTAGGAAGTTTTTTGAGGCGGAATACATTGAAAATTTCATTCCCTCACCAATTGCTATTGATGGAATAAAATATTGGGCGAAGGAACGAATTAATTAAGATTATCTGTAAACAAAAATATATCTTTACTATAAATATACGTAATTAGATTTCTCGATTAAAACATTAATCATTAAAACATTCCAGTGGAACTAAAGTACCTATCAGATTCAAATTCTTGGTGGGGGAGGGGAGCTATAGTATTTTTTTAAAAACTACCTCGTGCACCTATATAATCCACTTAAGAATCACATTTTTTTTATGTGCGCAGGACGCATGGTGCTAGTGGGGAGTATCAAATACCCTCTTAAAGGAATGGGGGAAGGGGTCTAGGGAGGTATCTGAGAAAAAATGTGTCGAGGAAACACTTATTTTATGAGATACGAATTTATAGTGGAAAAAATCGGTCCGAGACAACTCAGACAAACTTTCTCATATACGAATTCATAATTACATAGCCCAGTGTGAACATTTTATCAAAATTTATCATAAAAATAACTTCTCCTGGGCGGGGAATCGAACCCGGGCTCTCTCCGTCCGCGTTTTAAGCTATTTTCTCAGGAACTAGATTTTCCCCGGGAAAACGGCTTATATCGTTGGATTCGTATTTCAATGGACTACATTTCAGAATTTTTTAATCAAAATCGTCGGAACCGTTTTCGAGAAATAATTTTTTTTCCGTTTTTTTCAGAGTTTTTGGGGGGTAGCGCCCCCAAATTTAGAGCTAAAATTCATTTCTCGATTTCGCCTCGGGGTATGATTTTTCTGAACATGTATGCCAAATTTCGTCAAAATCGGCCCAGTAGTTTAGGCTCCAGGCGTCTGCACAGACGACAGACGACAGACGACGGACAGACATTTTTTAAAAACCACTTTTTTGGACTCAGGGGACCTCAAAACGTGTAAATCCATCAAAATCGAATTTTCGCGCCATCACAATACTTTCTCTTTATATGAGAAAGTAAAAAACCATAACTTTGTTGTACACAATAAACACATTTTAAAAATTCTGCCAAAACCAGGCACAATTTTCAAGGATAGGAAAACCATTTTAAAATTCTCCTTTCCTTTGAAAGAAATAAGAGAAAAGGCATAGTAATAATAATGTAGTAAAATTATTATTATGTTGTACAGGTTGTTTGTTTTATTTTTTTGATTGTTGTTTAATTTTATTTAATATTAAATTTTAATGGAAACTGCAAGATTTTTTTTAATCGAAAGTAGAGCCAGCCTATTTTAAGAATAATGGAATTTACCCCACTCAAAATTTCGAAAAAATTGATAAAATTAGTTAGTAACAACAAATTTGGGTGCTGTCGACATGACATCGCATTGGCATGGAACCAACTTAGTATAAGGACTAGGGAGGAGTGTCCTCATCAACTGTTTACTGTTAAAATAAATACTAATTTTACATTGAAGCAATAAAAACCTTTACAGTCAATCCCATGCAAGTTCTCCATTGTCATGTCATGTAAAAATAAATGTATAATTTAAATTGTACATTTAAATTGATCTATTATTTAACTAAATGTGTATAATACAATTTATTTTGTTTTGTTTTTGTGGTATTTTTTTAATATTTTATGAACATCGGTTTGATGTTTCTATTTTAAATTTCATAATATTTTATTTATTTATTTAATAAAACAATTAAGTTTGTTCGTTTTTTTCATTACCTCTTAAATAAGTTTCTCCGTATAACTTCATTCCCACCCCACACTATTCATTTCCTCACCACATTATTCATTCCCTCACCTCCAATTTTTTTAAAAATTTCAATTGCTAGTGAGGAACATAAATTCCTGCTCTGCTGGGTATAAAGAAGTGTTGGGTGTGTACAGAAGAGTAGTATAAGACGTATGGCTGTGATAAATTCAAACTTTATTTCTATACTATTTTGCAAGTTGAAATTTGCACAATTTGAGAGAATGACCCATATAATTGCACTAATTTTAATTGTAATATTCTTTTTTCTACTCTTCAAGACCTTTAAATTGATGTATAACATGTTATGGTAACTAAAACAATGTTTTGTCACCCGTCATATTGGCCGCCATCTTGAAAATTTTAATAATTGCATATTCTTTTTCTACACTTCAAGACCTTTAAATTGATATATAACATGTCATGGTGACTAAAAACATGTTTTTATTCACCCGCCATCTTTAAACTTTTAAGTGTAAAATTTTAATAATTTCATATTCTTTTTCCACACTTTAATACCTTTAAATTGATGTAAACATGTCATAGTTACTAAGAACTTTTTTAGTTGCCCGCCATATTGGCCGCTATCTTAAAAATGTTACGTGTGAAATTTTAATAGTTGCATATCCTTTTTCTTCATTTCAAGACCTTTAAATTGATATATATAACATGTCATGGTGCCTAAAAACCGTTTTTTAGTCGCCCGCCATATTGGCCGCCATCTTGAAAATATTAAGTGTGAAAAATCCAAAATGTGTCCAGTTGTCCCAAATGTCGAGATGCACTGTGTGCCAAATTTCATGTTCCTAGCTATAGTAGTTTATGTATTGAAACAAGCAACGGACAGACACTGACGGACAGACAGACAGACAGAGCCGTTATATAAGGTTTCTTTTTGTACTTTGTACAGAAACCTAAAATCACAAATTTGAAACCCGTCAAAATGAAGATTGAAAATATGGGACATGTCAAAACAAATAAAATAACTTGCGGATTTTTTCCGAACTAACTTTCCATACAGCAAAATTTGCTGAAAACGAATTAAATTCTGCTGAAAGATGGCAAAAAGTATTAATATATTGCATTGTCATCTGAGCTATTCGAAAAGTTTAAAATGTCTAGCTACTCGGGAAGTTAGTTAAAAATCGATTGCAAGATTTGTACTGGACAAACAAACAAACAAGAAAACAAGCTAATAAAAACGTAGTAAAAATGACGGGTTTAGTGATAGAAGATCAGTGAATCTTACGGACAGGAATAAAATCTAACAAAATGTGGAATATCGGTAGATATGACCGACAGACTTCGACCATTATGCCTAGAAAAAATCAGGTAGCGGAGCGCTGAGACTGTCTTCGGGCCACAACCTTCTACGTTCACTAAAAGCGCTACCGGCCAATATTTAGTATATATATAGCGGTTAAAAATACCGATGTTCCGGGCAGAGGGTAAACTTTTTTTTTTTTTTTTTTTTTTTTTTCACTCTGACGTACTGTCCTTCCACAAATAATCTAAAATTTTGATTGTGTTAGAATTTTTGGTACAAATGTCTGTAGTTTCACAACACTAACTAATCGAGTAATAAATTGAAAAATAAATTAAAACAAGTAAGGCGAGCTTCACGTGAGTACGAGAATACGCGGACAGACAGAGAGAGCAGTTTTATAAGGTTTCTTTTCTTACTTTGTACAGAAACCTGAAACTAATAAGTTAAAATTAATTTAAAAAAATTGTGTATCAAACTATAACATTGTAAAAGAGGTTTTTAAATGGTAAGGACAATTTATGAATAAATAAGACGTCAATGTAGTTCAACTGAAAGAAAGGATTAAGAATGCTGAGGCACCCCATTGATTGTTTTCACTTACGATGAAACTGTAATTTCAAAATATGTATGAAAAAAAATACGGGTCTCCTGTCTCCCACAGGAGACCCGTGGTTTAAATCCCGGTTTAAAAATTGAACTATTAACTTTTTTCTCAATATTCAATGCATATTTATTGCTAGACGCTCGCTTCAATGATAAAGGATATTTTTCTTTTAATTTTGCCATAACTCTGCTAATTACGCAATTTCTTACTCGGGCGTGTATAAGTAGATATCTACGTACGCTTATCAGTGTGATTTAATCATTTATATTTATTTAATGAAAGGCGTAAGGAACTTGGTTGCTAGCGGGTGTCCCGCGACTCCACACGTGTTTTTTTTATTTTTTGTAGGGTATCCAATGAAAGCTAAGATAAGTAAACCGTTTTCATCTAAATAAATACTTGTGTGTGGTCAGAAGATAATATAATAACTAGCTACTAGTAGGTACTCGTATAACATAATATTTATTTCTATTGATTTTTGTTAGCCAAACTCTTCTAATATAAATTATTCCAAATTTTTATGTGAGTTACTAAAAGAAAAATTGTAGGTAACATTTTCCGAAATACAATGGAATTCGATTGACTTATTTATCATCTGGCTGTAAAGAGAAAATTCCAAATAATACTTTTTCTCGAAACATTTTGCTTTAAAAAACGAATAATTTATTTAGTATGCAATTTTAGGGTCGACTTTAATGCTATAGTAGGAATAGAAAGTTGTTAATAGAATTAAATTATAAGTCAAGTTTTACTTTATGATTGTAACTACGAGCACATACTCGTATGTAGTTGATTGTAACTACGAGCACATACTCGTATGTAGTTGATTGTAACTACGAGCACATACTCGTATGTAGTTGATGCTACTCTAATATAATTATATATATTGATAGTACGTATTTTAAACAAACGCTTTTAGTAATATGTCCCTTATTATTAATAATAAAACTTTTCATACATAAGAAAAGTTGTATTATTAATAAAAGCTCTCTAGATTCCTAATATAAGTTTATTTCGTATGAATAATTAATATATCTGAGCATATTGCATACAACTACACTTTATTTTAGTCGATTCACACTCGACTTCTTTCATCATGACCATTAAACGGTAAATAAATTTTCCATTTATTTTTTAAACTTAACCGTTATTAAATCAATTATATAGATTTACGATGCTGTTAGAAGTAAGCTGTAATACTTTATCGTATATTTGCTTTATACTGAGTGAGAGCAAATATTTTCATAGCCTGAAAATTCCATTTCGAATTAACGCGAGTTACAATTTTTTTTCTACTAGGCCTGTTGTCTGTAGCATGTCGTGTGTTTTACGCGTGGAGTCTATACTACAAGACAAATTCCTATAAAAAATTGTCATAAGTTTTGTTCATAAATACTCGCATGGCACCCGAGGCAAGTTTCCAACCCCCACCCAAGGTTAGCAAAGTAGCGACGTCTACACTGTAGCCAAGTCTGCTCTTTGTTTAGTCCATAACTCACTTCACTCCCACTTTCATGAGCAACACTGCTCTTTAAATTCGATTGCTTGACTTTAGGCCAGTTTCTGAATTTGGCATACCTACTTGAGACGGATTTGGCCGCAATGTAGATATCGCTTATTAGATAGGCTGACTTTTTTGGGAGGGGATGTGAAACTTTTCCTTGCCATCACCCAAGTAACTTCTATGTGAGTGCACATGATGCTGATGTTTTATGCCTCATTGAGAAACTGGGCAAGTGTTAATCAAGGTGAAGTGAGGTTACAGCCTAAAGGAACGGCAGACTTGCCCACAACGTAGATATTACTACTTTTATAGACTGACTTTTTTGGGACGGGTTCCGGAATTTGGCACTTTTTCAAAGGGATAACATTCCTTTTAGCCGGCTCGTGGGTCTTGGTTTCTTACTAGGCACTGGAGGGAGTAAGGCCACAGTATTTTCACATTCATAGATAAGACTGACGAAGAATAGCACGGGTGTAGAGTATTATATATTAAATTCTTTTATAATGGGTACTCTTTTAAAATAGTACTAATAATCTTAGTAATAGTCTTTTTAAATAGTACTCTCTCAAAATAGGTGCCATGTGGCAGCACTTTAGTTTGGTACCCCCCATTTATTTTATTTAAATACATGATGAAATGGTATTTTATATAAATAAAAAATTAACAATTTTAATAAGGGAATGTTCAAAAGCAGTGGGGCTTTTGTGTGGGGTTGAGAAAGGGGAAAGAAAGAGAAGAAAAAATAGGGGGGTACCAAACTAAAAGAGGTAGGGGTGCCTCTTTTAGTTTGATACCCCTCTAAGAAAAAGGAATAATCTAGTAGGGGGGTTAGCCCAGGAAAATAAGGAATTCTCTGCCGAATAAATCCAATAAAGCTGAATTTTTGCACACACCTTTATTTAGGCATTATAAGATGGGGGTGAAAAGTCCCCATCGATATCGTGCCGGCGTTGTCAGATATTCAAGGTCAAAGGTCACGAAAATTGGTTTTTTGCCATTATCTCGCATACTATTAATCGGACGACAATTATAGTTATATAACAAATTGTAAATTTGATTATTATCTACAAGTTTGGTTCTATACCTCTTTTACGTTCGAGCAACCGTTTTAAGGTAATACGCCTCCAAAAAAGCATAAATTGCATAGACTAAACCCGCAACAACTATTCATTCGTTTCCACACCACCTTTGAGGTAGAATGTACAGCGCGTTTTTTTTTACATGGTTTCCCCGTTAGGCCTAATCCGTAAGGTCAGTGTTGCCTTTTTTATTTTTTAATATTATTTGTTCTAGAAAAAATGACAGGCTATATGGGATGTCCTCATCAATATTATCAAACATTTGGCTTGCAGGTGGATAGAACTCGGAATTTATAGTTGACAGATCCAATATCTTCTCTTATAATTGAGGCTGCAGTTTCTACAATGCGAAGGCGTTCTTTAAGTGGGTCAGTTTTCTGACTTTCGTACCATGCTTTTCCCAAAATATTCGTTTGAGTATCGCGAAAACAAATTATTGTAATTTGTCTTGGTTTTTTAGTTACTATAATATTTTCCCCGTACCGCTTAATTAACTTTCTCATAATCGTTGCGTCATCAGGAACATTATTAACAACTACTTCTTTCAGTTCCGCTTATGTAAATTGGCAGTCATCGTTATTTTCAATGTAATAAAATAAAATATTTCTTCCATTGATGATGTTACATTCATGTTTAATGGACAACCTTTTTTATGTTTTTTGTTTTGGTTAAAATGAAGGATTCCAAGCACTTTCCATGATATTTTGCTTTCGCAGCTACTAAATCATACTCAAAGTTTACACGATCTTTCACAAGTTTCGCTATTTTGTCGTTTCGTGCCTCGGCTGCTTTAATAACTGTGTCCTTAAAAGAAAGTGTACTTACTTGACAAATTTTGCGGCGATATTTTTTTTCTTTCTTCGTCTCTGCTGCCGCGTTTATTTCTTCACAACAAAACAAACACAAATTTTTAAAATCAATCAAGGGGATTTCTGCGACGAATTAGCCTCTTCATCTCGGCTTCTTTTGTGTACCTTGATGCTATTCTTGCGAGCATAGTTTTTACGACATTCAATATGAGTACTCACTGAGTCCACGCAACTTAAATATTCGATATTCCCATCGTCTCTACTAACATTAGCGTCTTTTAAAGATTGTAAGCCGCACTTAACAACCACTGAATCGCCATCCGAAAGCGATTTCTTGCAAATAAAACAAACATCCGCCATAGAAATAAACTGTTTCAATTAAAATGTTAGGTTAAAAATAAAGCATCCACGTTGGCCGAGAGCAAGAGCGACACTAGAGAGTTAGATTTATATTATCTAGATAGCGCATTTGGTGGCAGCAGATTAAACTATTTTTTTTTTTTATTATAATATTTTTTATGCATATATATTATATCTATATTTATTTTTATAAATAGTAGACGTTAGGAGAACATCTGACTCTAGTTTTAGCCCTCGTTAATGTTAATAGGTATCATTGGAAGAAAATGCACGGTCATAACACTTCTTCCGACCCTTCTTTGCCTTGTTCCTTCACTTAATATTTATATACATACTTTAATATTATAACATTCATTCTTCACCTAATAAAATAATTTTTGTTTCTATTTAAACATTTTTTAGTAGAATAATGTTATGTGTAAGAGGATGATATAAAGTGAGGTTCTAATCTACCTTCTAGAAAGAGTAACGTAGACTAATTGCTGCAAAAGGTTTAGTCTATACAATTTATGATTGTTTGGGGGCGTATTACGTGAAAACGGTTGCTCGAACGTAAAAAATGTGCATATACAAATTTGTAGAGAATTATCTAATTTACAATTTGTTATTGAAGCGAGCGTAGCGAGCTTCCTACATTTAACGAAATATGCTCCGTGTCTGTCTGTCTGTCTGTCTGTCTGTCTGTCTGTCTGTCAGTAACGTTCACGCGTGTGACGATAACTTGATTAAAAGTTGACCGATTTAGTTGAAATTTGGTATACATGATCCTCTTACTAATACTCAGGCTAAGTTCGTTGGACAGCGTGATCCGTCCAAGAGTTCGCGCGCAACGCTCGCGTAAACGAGAGGTTCAAAAATTAAATTGGAATTTCAGGACGGGAAAAGATTCTATCATCATCTATTCGATGAGACGAACATTTTTTTCAAATAACATTTTTTAGTAAAACCAACAGCGACACCGCTATGAATTAATAAAGATCGCTAAAACTATTAAAGCGGGCCTAAACGTTTAAAATAGAGAAAACAACCTTTTTACCGATATCTTACGTTCTAACGTAACGATTTTAATAAAACTTCATAGACACCATCTGATGCACAATTGAAACAGGCATGCAAAATTTCAATTTGATACATGCAGTAGTTTGTTTGTAGCAAAGAGATACAAATTATATATATTGAAATAGAGATGTGTGGTTAGTGGAATAGTAAGAATGCGGGGTGGTTCCCTTACTACTAGCCGCTGCACTACTACCAGACCCATTATCTATCAACTCATCATGATTCACAATAATCTTTTTTTTCAATATTCAATACATATTTATTACTATACGCTCGCTTCAATGATAGAGCCACGCGATGCCTAGTATAACTATATTTGTCGTCCGATTAATAGTATGCGAGATATTTGCGAAAAACCAATTTTCATGACCTTTGACCTTGAATATCTGACAACGCCGGCACGATATCGATGGGGACTTTTCACCCCCTTCTTATAATGCCTAAATAAAGGTGTGTGCAAAAATTCAGCTTTATTGGATTTATTCGGCACAGAGCCTCTTTTTTTGCCTTATTTTCCTGGGCTAGGTACCAAACTAAAAGAGGCGTATAGGGTCGCCTCTTTTAGTTTGGTACCCCCCTAAGATAAATGAATAATCTAGTAGGATTATTCAATTAAATTATTTAGGGCAGGAATTAAAATGGAAAAGTGAGAAACACCTCTCTAATGTCATACACAAAGGGAGTAGAAATGATAAATCATTTCTTGAGGATTTTTTTTTTTTTTTAATTGAATGACCTGTGTTATGTCAAAATAAGCATTGTTAATTAAATTTTATTTCGTTGACAGAAAAAATATTAGATTTGTCTAAAGCGAAATTAAAATAAGTTGAGTTTTAGAGGAATAGAAAGGTCTAAATTTCCGAAGTGTAATTCTGTTTAATGGAGAACTTGATGAGAGGGAGTTTTTCCAATGGATGCAAGGTAAGGTACTTAAAATTTGAATTGTAATTTTTGTGAAAGTTTGTTCGAGGTATTTTATTTCTTAAAATTTGAACATATTAAAATGAATGAAAATAACCTTGCATCGCTCACTCATATCTTCCGGTAAATATATCGAAACTGCCCAACATTGACTAAATAACTATTAAGAAAAAGGAATGTTTTGTCTAATGTACATTGAGACAAAGGAATATCACACTTTTGTATATAAAAGTGTAATATTCCTTCGTCCCAATGTACATTAGACTAAATATCCGATTATCGTTTTAGTTATTTAGACAAAGTGGGTCAGTCTTTTCTTTCCCATTTCGGGGAAAGAAAAGATGATCAGAAACAATGTTTTGTAAAAGTATGTAAAATTTACTCATTATATATTATTAATTACTGATCCATTTCATTGGAAATTTAAGATGACCTGGGTGTTTAAATTTGTTGGACATAGTACTAACTGTCCAACAAGGCAAGTCAGTACTATTTCCCACTCATTTACCCACCCAGGTCTTCTCAAATTTGCAATGAAGTAGGGGGGGGGGGGTACTAAACTAAAAGAGTGCCTTATAATGTTTAAAAAGTTTTGTAACTAAACAAGTCAAGTGCGATGGCCGGTTTATTTAGAACGCTGAGGCTGATCTGATATCGTTGTTTTTTACTGCTCTTACGTGCTCTCTTGTAGGTGGGTTGCGATCAATCTTCCGATTTGCCCGATGGGTAGTTTTTGCCCCCATCGCATTTTTGCCCCAACTGCAAGGGATTTGGTAAACACAGCAAGTTTTGAGATGAAGGTCTTTTGACGATTTCATGTGGCTTCTAGTTGAGAAAAGTGGTCCCGATGCCGTGATTTCGGAAAATCCTTCTTATCTTATCTTTTGTAACTTGGATGTACGGGAGATAAGCCTTCCATTGGTCTTCCGACCTTTCTGCCGGGGTGTCTTCATCGGTGGTCTCTTCGCGGCAGATGGTTCGTAGTATATCTTCCTTCTTAAAGCCATTTTTTGCTAGGGCTGGCTTGAGGTTCTGCTTCTCTTCTTTCCATGAGGTCTCGTCACTGATCCTGTACCCCCTTGCGACTAGAGAGTGGATGACAGCTTTTCTCTGCGTCGGATGGTGATGTGACGCTTCATTGGGGTACCTATCTGTGTGCCTGAGCTTTCTGTAGACGGCGTGTCCTAGAGTACCTTTGGTCTTCTTCGTCACCAGCACATCCAGGCAGGCAGCCCTTCTCTTTAATATCCTTGGTAAATTGAATTTTCCTATGAATTGAATTCATATGACGGAGGAAATCATCTTAAGTCTGTCTTCCGTTTTCCATAGAAGAAAAACATCTCCACCAGCAAGACGGTTTCAGAACAGCTGAAGTGCTCTATCTTCGAAGTCTTCTAGGAACACCAATGGGCGCACTTTCTATCTGCTTGTATTATTCTCCTTTGAATAAGAAGTATGTAGATTTGAGACTCATTTTACCAGTTACTTCCTAACTCATTACTTCCTGGTCGTCCTTATGGACATTTGCGAGCCTTTACCTTATACAAACTGATTTAAAAAAAATAAAATGTTTATCCACCAAAAATGACAATTTCAGAGACACCTTTTCGAATATTAAAAGGAGAAAACCAGACTCACCCACGCCAATACTCCCGACTTCACCCAAAGAAAACCTGACATTTCTTGTTATAAAATGAACAAACGGAGAATCTTTCTCCAAGGTCTCACCTTTCCTAATAGAAAAGATGTTATCCAAAATCTCAGGCGACGTTAGGTCCGCCAAGAAATTAAAGGATGGCTCTTTACTAGTAGAAACCGTTGCAAGAGTTCAGGCTGACAAATTAATGTCACACTTCTAAGAGTCCGTTTCTATCTGTATCTGTGGAGCCGCACAACTCGCTTAACAAAGTAAAAGGTGTGATAACATGTAACGACTTAGACTCGGAATCCTTAGACGACATAAAAGAAAACTTAAAATATCAAGGTGTTGTTGATATTAGAAGAATATATAGAAAACGAAATCAAATCCTAGAAACAAACCATAGCTATATCATAACATTCAACGTCTCATCTCTCCCTGACAAAATTAAAGTAGGATATCTGTCAGTGCCTGTAAGACCATACATACCTTTACCCATAAATGTTTCCAGTGCTTTAAATTCAACCACCTGAAGGACCATTGCCAGTCTGCGCCTAAGTGTCCTGACTGCGGAGACCCACAACATGAAAACCTAACATGTCCCAATCCCCAAAAATGTATTAACTGTGACGGAAAACACTCGGCACTAGATAGAAGTTGTCTTAGATGGATATTGGAGAAAAAAATTATAGAAATAAAAACGTTAGAAAAAATTTCATACTTAGAGGCAAAGAAGAAAGTAATGATCACACAACCAATGTCGAAACCATTCTCTTCTCTTTTTACCCCCAATATTAGTGAGTGTAAAGAGTGTGAATCCAAGAAAAAGAAAACTAGAGAGCAGGGGACACAATACGGAGTTAACAATATACCAAAACAAGACCCACAAATGACAAATCTTAAGACACCAAGTACCACAAAAATCATGACCATGCCAAAAACAACTCATACAGTCAGTACAGATACGACAAATTTCAGAAAGATTATCAAAGAGGATGAAGCCAGACCAGAAAAAGTGCCGGATAATAGGCAAAACTCAAAGATCAGTGTTAATACTCAGGCAGAGTATGAAATAATGTGGATCAACCAGTGGGACTCAGACTCTGAAGAAACTAACTCCAGTACCGAAACTGCAAGCAGAAAAACAAGATCACGAAAAAAGAAAAATAACAAGAAACAAACACCAACCAATCAATAATTAATAGTAATGCACAACAGCCTTAGAATTTGCTCGTAGAATTGTAAAGGCTACAGATCACGCTTTGAAGACATTCCACTCCTAGTCCATGAAACCCAGCCCCATGATGATTCAGGAAACACATTTACCATCCGAAAACAACCTTAGTGTACCAGGGTATGTAACATATCGAAAGGACCCCTCGCAGGAAACAAGACAAGGAGGATTAGCTTTACTCGCAAACTCAACTCTTTGAGTAAATAAGCAGAGAAATAAAAGTTCAGTCATGCACCATGACTTAATGAGCGAATTTTCAAAGAAATCTGCGTATTATTGGCTTATGATAATATTGGAAAATTTTGAATTAGAATTTGGATGGGTGAAAAAAAAAAATTGGTACACAGAGATACGGGGTACAAAAGTCAAAAAAGTATTTACCCTTCAAGATGCATGTCGTTGGAAAGCTCTTTAAGAGTACAGCAATTGTTGCTACGTACACTTTTGTCATATTTTCATATAAGAGGGGGGTAAAATGGAAAAAACATGTTTTTATGCTATTTTTGACCCTAAATAGTCAAAATATTACCCCTAAATGGACTTCAAAATTTCTGGCCAACGAACTCATCCTTTCTTTTGATATTATTGACATTTTAAAATTTGTTTGAAATTTTTAAGTCCACCCTAAGGGGAGATATCGTCTGGAGTGACACATATATATATATACATATCAGTAACATAATACGTGTTTTTTCACAATGCAATAAGGTACACAATTTGTGTTAGTGAGAGACACCAAGGGATGTGCACCGCAAGCGTGACACATAGGAACTGTTCCAATATTAGACTATTCGTCACAAAGATGTTGGCTCGGCATTACGCCATGTCCTGCATCGTTTCGTCGCGTTCGACTCATCAGGGGCCAGACGATGCCCCATGGTGACCTGACAATGCATTGTCAGGCCCCTGATGAGTCGGATGTGCGTGGCACATCCCTTGGTGTCTCTCACCAACAACAATTGTGTATATAAATATACATATATACATACATGCATAAAAAAGTATTACATTTTAGGAATCGATTCAGAATGGTCTAAAACAGATTTCCATGGAGAATATTTTCAAAAATTCCCATTACAAAAATTTTGAAGCCATTGCAATAGCTTAATTTTCTTCGTAAATTTGCTAAAATGACAATAATTTTTCTGTACTAGCTGTAAGCATTGGAGCTGCATATCCAGTTACTGTGTGTAATCTGTATATAGGTTGTGAAGTTGTCGTTACCGTGGCTCAACTAAATAATATTAAGTTTTTTGGTAGTATTCATACTACGGAATGATTAAATTTTACTTTGTGGCGACCGCCACCTCATTGTTCTTAATTGACCCGCGAGTCCCTTTTTGTATTAACTATATTGTTTGTATTTAATGTTAATAAACTGAGGATGTAGCAAGCGTATGGCTCTCCCGCCTGGAACATCGAGAGCCCAGGGGTAGTGGGACGGTCTGCCTCGATCCCCCACCTTGGAGGCTCCCAACTTGCGCGCGCCGCACTCCCTCCAGGGGGGTTAGGGTGGCAGCCCCCTCTTCTCCCCCGGGGCTATATATACCGGTGCACAGGCTGGGAAGAGTCATTCTATTCCTTCTCCTCTTACACTTAACTTACTCTTTTCTTACCTACCTCTCACCTACCTAACCTTACCTCCTGCTGAACCCTCACGTGGGCTGGGAACACCCCACGCGTGTCTTCGGCATTCCTTACCTCTCGCTGAACCCTCACGTGGGCTGGGAACACCCCACGCGTGTCTTCGGCACTCCTTACCTCTCGCTGAACCCTCACGTGGGCTGGGAACACCCCACGCGTGTCTTCGGCACTCCTTACCTCTCGCTGAACCCTCACGTGGGCTGGGAACACCCCACGCGTGTCTTCGGCACTCCTTACCTCTCGCTGAACCCTCACGTGGGCTGGGAACACCCCACGCGTGTCTTCGGCACTCCTTACTTCCAATCCTATAACCCAGTCTGAACACGCAAAAATAGTCGGGCCCTTCTGATACCACAGTCTGTTAACTAGAGCTCGACAAGTGGTGACCCCGACGTGATCTCTTACTAGACGAGATCTAACCTAACATAGTCTAACATGACCGACGCAGAATCTAAGGTCCAGCCGGACCACCTCGCTCAACCTGGCGACTCTCAGCAGGACTCAGTCAGCCCAGCCACCGCAGTTTCAACCGCCGCCGCTGACACCCAGGCCGTCAACGCCATGGTCAACCTCCCACCCTTCTGGGAGGAGGACCCGCTACTGTGGTTCGTCCAGGCCGAGGCAATGTTCAGCGTAGGCCGCATCATCTCTCAAGATCGTCGCTTCCAGATGGTCGTCGCCCGCCTTCCCTACAAGGTCCTGGTGCAAGTGCTGGACATCGTGCGAACTCCGGGTGAGGCGCCTTACACACAGATGAAGCAGCGCCTTACAGTCATCTACAGCCAGAGCCAGGAGAGACGCATACAGCGGCTCCTAGAGGAAACACAGCTCGGGGACCAGAAACCTTCGCAGCTTCTACGGCAGATGGAGGCGCTTGCCGGTGCTGCCGCTACTGCACAACTCCTCCGCACCATCTGGTTCCGTGCTCTGCCCACCCGGGTCCAGAGCGTTCTCGCTGCACTCGAGCAAGAGGACCTCGACAAATTGGCTGCTGTGGCCGATAAGATCCTCGAAGTAGACTCCACGCCACAGATTAGCGCCGCTACAGCCATCCCATTGTCGCACCTTGAAGTTGCTGAAATCGTTCGCGCAGAGGTGAACAACTTGCGGAAGGAATTCGACCGGCTGCTTTCGCAGAGGGGACGGCCTCGCTCTCGTACCCGTCTCAGCCCGGCGGGCCGCCGAGTCGACAGCCCATGGAGAAGGAGCAGCCCTACTACTCGCCCGCAGTTCTGCTGGTACCATCGGACCTTCGCAGGAGACGCCGCAACGTGCCGCCAACCTTGCACCTGGAGTAAGGAAACCCAGGGACAGGGAAACGAATCCGGGTAACGGGAGAGACGGCATCCGTTACCAACTTAGCGTTCCGTCGGCTGTTCATCACGGATCGCCAGACACGGGAGCACTTCCTGGTAGACACCGGGGCATCCTTGTCCATTTTACCACCCCGACGGAAAGGATCGCAGCAACCAGCCCAATACCGACTCTACGCAGCTAACGGTACCTCTATCGCTACTTATGGCGAACAGTATCGCCAGCTAGACTTTGGGCTTCGCCAACGGTTGCCCTGGACCTTCATTGTGGCCGACGTCACTCAACCTATTCTGGGTGCCGACTTCCTTACTACCTACAATCTGATAGTAGACCTTCACAACAGGAGGCTCGTCCAATCCTCTTCGGGCGAGAAAGTTCCGGGGCGTGCATGTATGATCCACGCCGAAGCTTTTTCAACCTTCCCTGGCGATGGAATGTACTCACACCTACTCAAAGATTTCCCCGACCTCACTAAGCCATCGAGGATGAAGGACAACGTAGTTACTGATGTGAAGCACTACATCGAGACGCATGGGCGGCCGGTGACCTGCCGCGCCCGTCGTCTACCCCCAGACAAATTCATCGCAGCTAAGGCAGAGTTTAACCGCATGTGCGACGAGGGAATATGCCGCCCCTCTAACAGTCCTTGGGCCAGTCCACTCCATGTCGTCTACAAGAAGGATGGCTCTCTGCGTCCCTGTGGAGACTACAGACTTCTCAACACTCGCACCGTTCCAGACAAGTATGGCGTCCCAAACTTGCTGGATTTTACCAACCACTTGGACGGTACTACTATTTTTTCAACCCTGGACATCAATCGCGCTTACTACCATATTCCAGTCGCCGAAGAGGATATACCCAAAACAGCTATCATTACGCCGTTTGGGTTATTCGAGTTCGTAAGAATGACATTTGGACTTCGTAACGCAGCGCAGACGTTTCAACGCTTTATGGACAGGATCTTCAGAGATCTACCCTTTGTGTTCGTCTACCTCGACGACATCCTTATAGCCTCACCTGACGCTGAGACGCATGAACTTCACCTGCGAACAGTGTTCCAGAAGCTAGACAGCAAAGGGCTTACTCTGAATCTCCACAAGTGCGTCCTCGGCCAACCTTCAGTAGATTTTCTCGGCTACCGAGTATCATACGAAGGTATTGAGCCAAGAAAAGACCGGGTACAAGCTATTCTTGACTACCCCAAGCCGACTACCATCAGGGATCTACGCCGTTTCCTAGGGATGGTCAACTTCTATCGGCGCTGTCTTCCACACGCCGCCTCCACGCAGAAGGCCCTCAACGGGTACTTACACAAAACCAAGAAGAACGACCGCACTCCCATCGACTGGACCCCTGAAGCCCTATCATCGTTCGATGCTACGAGACAAGCCCTGGCCAACGCTACGCGTCTGGCTCATCCTTCAAGTGGAGTGCCTCTCTTTCTAGCCTGTGACGCCAGCGATACGGGCATAGGTGCAGTTCTCCAGCAGCAGCGCGGCTCCGAGTTTGAACCACTCGGTTTCTTCTCTCGTGCCCTATCAAAGACTCAAGCCAACTATAGTACCTATGATAGAGAACTGTTGGCGGTCTTCGAAGCTGTTCGCCATTTCAGACCACTTATCGAAGGCCTTGCTTTTACGATCCTCACGGACCACAAGCCGCTGATTCACGCCATGAAACAGATGTCCTCAACGGCTTGTCCACGTCGCATCAGGCAGCTTAACTTCATATCACAGTTCTCCACCGATATTCAATACAGGACTGGTGAGAGCAACACTGTTGCTGACGCTCTCTCACGCATCGAAGAAGTCTGCATTCCAGACAACTACCAAGCCCTCGCTGACGCTCAGCTCAACGACCCAGAAGCTCAACAAATGGTTCAACGCGGAACACATAAGCTGGAGAACGTCAAGATCCCCGGGAGTGATATTTCCTTATTATGTGAAATAGACTCTGGAAATGCACGCCCTTACCTTCCGCCCAGCTTCCGTAAGGTCATCTTTGATAAACTTCACGGGTTGAGTCACCCGGGAGTCAGAGCAACCAGGTGCCTCATTGCTCAACGCTTCTTTTGGCCAAATATGAACCAAGAGGTGGGGAATTGGGCCAAATGCTGCGTTGCTTGCCAGACAGCGAAGGTACATCGCCACACCGTCACCCCACTGGGCACCTTTCAACCCGCGCAGAAGATGGAGCATGTCCACTTGGATCTAGTCGGACCACTGCCGCCGTCTGAGGGCAAGCTCTACTGTCTAACCATGATAGACCGCGCCACTCGCTGGCCCGAAGCGATACCTCTTTCCAACATGGAAGCTTCCACTGTGGCCAAGGCGTTCCACACCCACTGGGTGGCACGATTTGGCGTTCCGCTCCGCCTCACCACAGATCAAGGTCGTCAGTTCGAATCAGACCTTTTCACACAGTTGACTGCTCTCCTCGGCATCCACAGGATTCGGACAACCGCATACCACCCACAAAGCAACGGATGCATCGAGCGGTGGCACCGCTCTTTTAAGGCTACACTCATGACACATCTAGAGGAGCCTCGTTGGACTCGTGTTCTGCCCACCGCACTACTGGGCCTACGAGCAGCAATTCGGCTCGACGATGGCCTCAGTACAGCAGAGTCTCTGTATGGACAACCCCTCCGCTTGCCCGGTGACTATTTTCCACCTTCAACCTTTCAAACGTCAAACTCAGAGCTGACTCCGCTGAAACAAGATATGGCTGGCACCTATACTTCTCGTAGATCCTATGTAAGCAATGACCTCTCCACTTGCAGCCACGTATTTCTACGCGCTGACATTGTGCGTAGGTCATTACAACCTCCCTACACGGGGCCTCATCTCGTCATAAAACGCGATGAGAAAACCATTACCATACAACTTCCTGGAAGAACGGCTCGTGTAACCCTAGATAGGGTGAAACCGGCGTACCTTCTAGGAGACACGACGGCACCGGCGCAACATGAGTCATCCAACGACTCGCAGGCAGCTCCTTCACCCGATACACCACCACCGAATCATCAACTAACTTCCGGGGACTCTCAGCCAGCCTGCTCTTCAAAGGACCCTTCTGGGATTACTACATTACCTTCTGGAACATCAGGGCCGGTTTCCCCCACAAAGGATAAACCTGGATACCGCACCCGAAAAGGTCGCCTTGTCAAACCCGTGGTTCGCTTCTCGCCCATTGTCGAGTGCTTTAGTACACGCACTCTTTGATCTTCAAGCACCATCTCAGCTGTAGCTTCTTCGACCGTCGTCTTGTCACAGCCTCTTCGAAGGATTTTCGTCTCTGCGCTTCTGCAGCCTCTCGTCTTACGCCTCACGGGTCAATTGGGAGGAGGTCTGTGGCGACCGCCACCTCATTGTTCTTAATTGACCCGCGAGTCCCTTTTTGTATTAACTATATTGTTTGTATTTAATGTTAATAAACTGAGGATGTAGCAAGCGTATGGCTCTCCCGCCTGGAACATCGAGAGCCCAGGGGTAGTGGGACGGTCTGCCTCGATCCCCCACCTTGGAGGCTCCCAACTTGCGCGCGCCGCACTCCCTCCAGGGGGGTTAGGGTGGCAGCCCCCTCTTCTCCCCCGGGGCTATATATACCGGTGCACAGGCTGGGAAGAGTCATTCTATTCCTTCTCCTCTTACACTTAACTTACTCTTTTCTTACCTACCTCTCACCTACCTAACCTTACCTCCTGCTGAACCCTCACGTGGGCTGGGAACACCCCACGCGTGTCTTCGGCATTCCTTACCTCTCGCTGAACCCTCACGTGGGCTGGGAACACCCCACGCGTGTCTTCGGCACTCCTTACCTCTCGCTGAACCCTCACGTGGGCTGGGAACACCCCACGCGTGTCTTCGGCACTCCTTACCTCTCGCTGAACCCTCACGTGGGCTGGGAACACCCCACGCGTGTCTTCGGCACTCCTTACCTCTCGCTGAACCCTCACGTGGGCTGGGAACACCCCACGCGTGTCTTCGGCACTCCTTACCTCTCGCTGAACCCTCACGTGGGCTGGGAACACCCCACGCGTGTCTTCGGCACTCCTTACCTCTCGCTGAACCCTCACGTGGGCTGGGAACACCCCACGCGTGTCTTCGGCACTCCTTACTTCCAATCCTATAACCCAGTCTGAACACGCAAAAATAGTCGGGCCCTTCTGATACCACAGTCTGTTAACTAGAGCCCGACAACTTTAAATCAAATTATAATTATCAATAACTACGGGAGACATACAGAGAAAAATAGACCCCCGCACCGGGACTCGAACCACGTGTCCTCCTATTAATCCGTTAGCATAGTTATAAGAGCACCTGTAACGGATTAATAGGAGGACCCGTGGTTCGAGTCCCGATGCGGGGGTCTATTTTTCTCTGTATGTCTCCCGTAGCTTTGATAATTATAATTTGATTTAAACTAAATAATATTTTAAACCAACTTCCATCACCTTATATTATGGCAGGAGACTTCAATGCGCATAACCCACTATGGGGATCTTCTAATGACGACTGTAGGGGTAGGGAGATTGACCTCGGATGGCCTCGGTAGAGGGGACTTAGTCAAAAATTCATTGAACAAAATGACCTCTTATTATTTAATAACAATGAAGCAACCTATTTCGATGCACGTACAAATTGGACTCTTTAGCTTTGGCAATGGCTATAATAATTCTCGGTTACGAGTATTACCAAATATTTATTATCATTCGTTTACAATAAGATTGATATTTTGTTATCCTTTTTCCTAACTGTTTCTGAGAGTGATTTACTAGCAAAGGATATTGGTCTCTCAGACCCATCTTCCATAACATGTGAGAGCACTGCTCCAACCCCGTATGGGCTGGCATCTGTTGCTAGAATCACCTCCTTCTGGGAATCATAGTGGACCAATACTTGATCACTACCTATAAATCTCTTAATATTATTAAAAGATTTGCGACATTCTTCAATAAAGTCAAATTTATGACCCTTTTTTAAAAGTTGAAAAAGAGGAAAAGCAATATTTGATAGATTTTTACCGTAGAAATTTACTAACCCTAAAAACGATTTTACTTCCGATACGCACATAGGTTCTTTTTCCTTGAATGGCTGTCACTTTATCTAAGCATTTGTGTAGACCTTTACTATCAATTTTATATCCACAATACTCGACTGAGTCAACCATAAAAGAACATTTGTCTTTATTTAATCGTATGTTATTTAATTTCAACCGTTCCAAAATTTGTTCTAATTTTGTCCGATGTTCATTTAATGTTTTAGAAGCTACACAAATATCATAAAAAAATATGGCAATTCCTTCTATCCCAGATAGTACCTGTTCAATTGTGCGCTGCCATATAGCAGGGGCACTAGAAATTCCAAAAAGTAATCTGCAATAGCGATACAGCCCTTGTGGAGTGTTTAAGGTTAATAAATGTCTATCCTTCAGGTCCTATGGAAAGGTTGCACATCGATTATGCGGGTCCATTTAAGGGGCATTATTACTTAATTATTGTGGATGCATACAGTAAGTGGATGGAAGTTTTACAAGGAAGTTCAATGTCAGCAAACAAAACAATCGAAGGGTTGGAGGGATTTTTCGTAAGGTTTGGTCTTCCTCATGTGTTAGTGAGTGACAATGCGGCCCAATTTAAGGGAGTAGAGTTTACGAGGTCTTGTGCCAAAAATGGAATAATACAGAAATTCTCGGCACCTTTTCACCCCGCCAAACGGTCAAGCAGAGCGAAATGTGCAAACGTTCAAAAATAGCCTGTTACGTATACTTAAGGGTTAGCAGGGAAATACAAGGGATGCCTTAAATAAATTTTTGTTCAATCATAGGTAAACTCCACATTCGGTTACAGGAATGTTCCCAGCTGAACTTTTTATTGGACGGAAGCTACGACCTAGGTTTGACCTCCTGATAAAAGGGAATAGTGGGGAGGAAAGTCAAGGCCGAAATGTAAACGAAAGAGGCAAGGAATTTCCAATAGGGGCAGCAGTAGCCATTAGGTGTTATGATGGCCAAAATGAATGGGAGTTTGGTAAAGTTAGTAAACGAGACGGTATGCTGCACTATCTGGTTGAGGTGGGAGGTAATGGTAAACTCCAGCGCAGACATGTCGACCAGTTAAGAAGAGTTGGGGAAAGACTAGTAAGCGATTAAGGGGGAAGGTGTTATATCAGAGAAATATGTCATGTGTCAAATTTAATACTTACTACTAAATCCAAATTTTATTTGTTCCCAGTATATATTAATTGTAATGATTGGAAGGATGATTTTGAAACTGTGTGTGAGTTGTACGCAGACAAATATGTGGATAATATGGTGTTAATTGGTGACTGCAACGTTAGAATAGCAGAATCTCAAAGTATGCCTGAACATGTAATATTCAAACACCTTACTGTAAAAAGAAACTCAAAGGATAAAAAATATGACGTTGTCGGTAAGAAATTCATTGAGTTCTGTGACGACAATGATCTGTGTGTGTTAAATGGTAGAACCAAAGGAGACCCACAAGGAGAAATGACATATATTGGCCCCAGTGGTAGCTCAGTCATAGATCTATGTTGTGTGCCTTATCAATGGTTAAATTATATTGTAGATTTTAAAGTTCTCCATCAACCATATTCGGATCACTTGCCCATAGAATTAACAATTAATTTATCGCGGTCTCTACAACCTGATTGTCACCTAGTTAAACTTTTACCTAAATTGAACTATACGGAACTTGATGCAAGTAGATACAAGCTAAGGTTAGAAAATACTGCCAAGTTGTGCAACGCGATGCCTGTTGATCCTCAAGAACATGTCGATCTTCTGATCGACATGATAAAAAGTTCGGCTGAATTAGGATCGAAATTAGCTGGAAAAAACAAATCCACCATGTACAAAGAACCGTGGTTTGACAGCGTTTGCTACAGGTTAAGGCAAAGGTCATTTAAGCTGTTAAGAGTTTGTTGCAAAACAATCTCGCCATTCACCAGAAATCTTTATCTCAATGCAAATAGTCAATACAAATTAGTTTGTAAACAAAAATATAAAGCTTATTATGAGAATCTAATTAATAGTTTAGAGCTAATAAATGATACTAAACAATTCTGGTCTGTAATTAATTCGTTTCGTAGGAAAAAGGTACACACGGTTCCTAACTGTACCCCTGAAGAGTTAGTAATCTATTTTGAATCGCTATTAAACCCATCGTTATCCAACTTTAATTTTGAAATAGAATTTTGTGAACCCTATTTGGAAAACCTCGAGCTTGATAGTGATATTACACTGAATGAATTAAATCAAGTCCTAGCTGAATGTAAAGCAAACAAAGCGCCTGGCAGAGACCGAGTGCCCTACGAATTTTACAAAAATGCTCCTCCAGTATTTCTTAATAAGGTTTTAACACTATTCAATGAACTATTTGAGAACGGTGTAGTTCCATCCAGTTTCACCAACGCTATCATCTTTCCACTCCACAAAAAAGGAAATCCAGATTCGTTAGAAAACTACCGTGGGTTATCATTTATCGATACAATCGCAAAACTATTTTCTGGTATCCTAAAAAACAGGCTTGTAAAGTGGGTAAATGATAACAAAATCCTAAACGAATGTCAGGCAGGTTTTAGAAAGAATTATTCGACTCTAGATCAGCTTTTCACACTGACGAATATTGTAACTCTAACGTGGCACCGTCGGGAATCCAACAAAAAAGTTTATGCGTTCTTCGTCGACCTATTGGCGGCATTTGATAGTGTAGATAGAAAATCCTTGTTTTATAAGCTGTCCAGTTTAGGAGTGTCGACGAAGTTTTTAAACATCATTAGAGCCTTATTCCGTGATACGACCGCCTCTGTTTGGACAAAGGACGGTATTACAGACGAGTTCAATCTGTCGTCAGGAGTAAAGCAAGGGTGTTTGATAAGCCCTCTACTTTTTTGCCTATTTTTGAATGATCTATATGATGAACTCGATGGAGGAATCAGTATAGCCGGGTGTAAGATCAAGATGTTGGCTTATGCAGATGACATTGTTCTATTGGCAGAGAACGTCGTGACTCTAAGAAGAATGGTGAAAAATTTAGAAAATTATTGTTCTATGTGGAAGTTAACTGTAAATTTAAAAAAATCAAAAATAATGGTGTTTAAACCTCATGGAGGGAGGCTTGCCAGGAGTGAAAGATGGTTTTTTAAGGGTGAACCAATTGAGATAGTAAAAGAATATAATTATTTGGGCTTAGTCCTGACGCCGTCGTTGAATCTCAAACTAAATTTTGAGGAAAAAATCAGTAAAGCCAAGGGTGCGTTAAATAATGCGGGGATGATTTTATGGTCTAAACATGAGTTTGATTTCAGTACCAAAGTGAAGTTGTTTCACGCAGTCTCCAGATCGGTGATGTGTTACGGCGCTCAGGTGTGGGGCTGGCTTCAATTCGAAGCAGTTGAAAAGCTCCAATACTTTTTTCTAAAAAAAATATTTGCCCTCCCGCCTTATACACCTAATTATTTTTTAATGTTAGAAACAGGTTTAAACAGCATATACTTGTATACCTATCGCCTTCATTTAAAATATATCAGTAAAGTCCTAAGTATGGATCCGTCTCGACTGCCTTTTAAAATAGCAAATGAAATTATCTTCAAGAAAATTAGTTGGTATAAAGAATGGCTAAATCTTCTCAATACACATAACATCATTCTTTCAGAGAATAATCTTACTGAAAACCAATGGAACGAACTCTCTCCTAAATTGTTGAGTGAAATTAAATCAAGCGAAGTTAGACAGTATTTGAGGTCGACAAAGAATAGCGCCAGTCACCCTGTATATAATCATTTGTCTTTTCCTCCTTCCGATAATTATTTGTGCTTCAGACCTTTTCACGCCATCAGAAAGATTATTAGACTTCGTGCGGATATGGTCAAATTAAATTATAAGTTCTGGAACAAGGATGACTCACCCCGTTGCCCAGCGTGTGGCATCCAAGAAAATGAAGATTTATATCATTTTTTTGCTGAGTGTACGGCCTATGCTGACATTAGGTTATCTTTTCTGGGCAGCACGGAACTATCAGCTCAATCTGCCTTAAGTTACTTAAATGGTGCTGACTGGCCAGCAGTAGAGGGGTTCGTATCCTCCTCTTATAGTCGCAGACGAACCTTATGTTAAAGTAAATTCATGGTTTTTCAAGTTTAGGCATACAAAACTTTACTTCTAAAAATTATGATTACAATAAATATTTTTAAAATATGTATAGATTTAGGAAATTATATAGGTATATGTTTTTGTGTATTTATGTCTGCATGTATAGTTACTATTATTACTATTACATATTACTATTATTATACTATTATTATTAGTTACTACTATTATTATTATTAGTTGTTATCTATTATTCTTACATGTTTTATTCCTGAAGTTAATTTGTTATTAGCCTTGTAATTATTTAAGTTGTTTTGTTGTTATTGTTGGTTTAGTTACATAATTTATTCTTGTAGTTATCAGACTAATAAGTATGTTAAAACTCTATTACTGATATTGTTTTACAGTTATTTTTTGTTTTTTTTCTCTCTCTCTCGCTTAAAAATGTTAAACGTAAATTATCTAGCGTTCTTAATGAATTTTATACGACTAAAGTGGTTGTTTATTAAGATTAGGACCTTTATTTATATTCTTACAACACTTTTATTTAAAGAAAAAAAAAAAAAAAAAAAAAAAAAAAACTCGTATTTATATGAAAACAAAATGTGATCTGTTATTGTAAGGCATGAAATGTGTAAATCAATTTGTTACAAATTTAGCTTACTGCATGATTATTTAGTTACTTATATGTTTAGATAAGCGGAACTCTCCCGACGGAAATTCCAAGGGTCAATAACGTTTCTATTTATGTTCGATGTCAAATTTATTTAAAATAAACGTTTCTTTCTTCTTCATGTGTCAAATATATCAATGTAATGTTTAGTTTAGTTGTGTGAGTTCGTAGCTTCAGAGGAGTTGGTTGTACCGCTGTCTTCGGGAAAAGTTCTTGAAAGCGTTGTTAATTCATTAAAGATTTGCACGAGCCTGTGTCTAACATAAATGCTTCCGTTCTCCCATTCAATTTAATTTGTGTAAAAAGTTTCCTACTCTTGTCGGCTGTGGTTCCTACTTGCCATACTGATGATTCCGTAACAAGGACGGAATCACGTCTTGAAACTCCTTCATTTGTTTGCTTCTCCAAATCTTCTACACATTTTACTCTAGCTGTATTCGTGTTACATGTTGCGGCCGTATGGCCTTTTGTCTTACACCGAAAACAGGTTGTATTTTTGAAAAAGCAGTTGCTTTCATCATGATTTTTCCGCCCACATCGGAAACACGTTTTAAACTTATTTTCTGTTGTTTTTTTATTATCAGATCTGCTATTGTTTATATTTCTTGACAATGCCTTTACTTCTATGACTTCATTTCTGATTTGCATTTTTGCTAAATTTGAAAAGTTAGATTTTGAAGCTAACTTGTTTGCTTTATAAGCATTCGCCAATTCTATAGCTCTGGGGTATGTTAAGTCTTTAGTGTTCAATAGTAGTTATCTGATTTCATCATTTTTCACTCCAGCGATAAATTGAGTACATATTGCTTCCGGTAGCCAATTTTCTGGAAATTTACATAAGCAAGATAATTTATTTAATTCTACCTGGAAATTTTGTAAACTTTCGTGATCTAATTGGGATCTTTTGTGAAATTTAAGTCTTTCGGCAAATTTATTTGGTTCTGGATGAAAAATTTTTTGTAAAAGATCTAAAATGATTTCGAAAATTTTACTTTCTGGTGTGTATGGTTCGCACATATCACATAACTTCGAGTATGTTTCTTCATCTAAACTTGTTAACAAAACTAATAACCACTTTTTTCTTGGTATTTGATAGAGTTCAAAACTGTTTTTTAATCTTTGATAAAATATTCTCCATACAGATGTATTAGGATCGAAACTGGGAATTTTGAAATTTGAAGGAAGATTTACATTACTATTATTACTGTATTCTTCCGTGATTTCCATTTCTTCAATTAGATTTGCATCTCTTCTTCTCCTTCTAGCCATTGTAATGAAACGACTGCGCCACTATAATAATTCTCAGTTACGAGTATTACCAAATATTTATTATCATTCGTTTACAATAAGATTGATATTTTATATTTTAACTCACACAACTAAACTAAACATTACATTGATATATTTGACACATGACATATTTCTCTGATATAACAATGGCATTACCACTGATTTCAGATATCATACACCTGATGAGATATCACCTGATGAGATATCACCTGATGAGATGTCACATCAGATGATACACTGAATTCAGTGTATCATCTCACGTATATGGAAGTGATCATTTCCCATTATTTATAACCTTATTTCCAGCGAATCCACGACCTAGACGAACAGCTGGTCTTTGAAAAACGCGAATCCACGACCTAGACAATCAGCTGGTCTTTGAAAAACGCTGATTGGGAGGCTTACGAAAAATACTTGACGGAATTACCCGTATTTCAGTAATTAGATAAGCACAAAGAATCTGAAGAACTGTTAAAATTCATAACTGCATCATCAACGCAGCTAATACTTCAATCCCCCAAGTAAAGTTAGACAGAAGTCACCCCTTAGTTCCGTGGTGGAATGTTGAGTGCAGACAAGCCCTCAGGGACAGACGTAAAGCGCTACGGAAGTTTAAAAAAATTCCTACTCACGAAAATCTAATTAAATACAAGAAAGCAAGATCAGAAGGTAAAAAGATCTTTTCTCAGGCAGAAAAAGAATCCTGGATAAAATTCACGTCTACTCTCGTCACAAAGGGGTTGAAATCCGCATCACGAAGGGGTTAAAATCCGCGTCACGAAGGGGTTGAAATCCGCGTCACGAAGGGATTGAAATCCGCGTCACGAAGGGGTTGAAATCCGCTTTACGAAGGGGTTGAAATCCGTAACATTTTACAATAATGATGACAACAATAACATATAATAAGATGACAAATAAACTTAGAATATATATATATATATATATTATGTATATATATGTGTGTATGTATGTATGTATGTATGTGAGTATGTATATATGTGTATGTATGTATGTATAAATATAAATTTTATTTTCAATGTAACAATAATAGTTAAATATATGTATGTATATGTAAATGTAAATTGTTAATCTAGAAGTATGTCTGAGTATGTAGAACACTTGTAAAGAGAAATAAGAAAATTTAAAAGAGAGGAAAAAAGAAAAAAAAAATCATCTAAATTATATGTATTTGTTATAAAGAGACGGGGCCCTCTGTCTAGTCTTAATTGAACTACTAAGGGCCCTCACCTTAAATATAATGTAACTGATATATATATATGTATATGGGACTAAACTTAAAATTTAAATTATAACTGTTAACTATTTTGTATTGCAAGAAAAATCAGAAAGGTGGAAATATAATTATTATATATTATAAAGAGAATATATCCCTTATTTTATCTAATTCTATAATGAGAGACCCTGGGAGAGTTGCAGATGGTTTTGAAACACATTTCTCAGAGGAATCCCTAATAAACTTCTGTAACAGCAAATAGTAATGTAAATACCATCCCTAGTAATACCACTCAACGCTTTCTCCAGATACACGTGTGTAAACGACACACTGCAACATAGCAAATAATAAGGTTATTACTAAAGAATAACCTTGAAGCAAACCTCCAGCAATACAATTATGTAAACCTATACATCATGCTAAGCCTAAGCCGGCCAATATTTATTGCCATACTGTATAATATAATACTGATTTCTGTAGATTTTCGGTCGATATTGATACTTGTAATTTTATTTCTAGTAGTCCGAAATATTATAAGAGTCAAACACATTAAAGCAAACTGTTTCTGAAAATACGACGAAATTAAAATGGAATATTTATTATCTTGGCTTTATAGAAAATTAAAAATATAAAACTTTTATCTTCAATGAAATAGGTAATAATTTACAGACTACACAATGTTAAGACTGACTCGTTCTGTAATAATAAAATAAACTAGTTGATAATACCATACGTATACTTCCACTCTACTTTGAAATTCTTGTAATTTGGAAATAGTTTTTCTTCAATCCGATAAATATTTATACGAATTGTATTGTTTCTAATATCTTTATACAGTATTTCCATGTGTTTAGGATATACGTATAATTATCGATAAAAAAAAGTTATTCTTTCGGCCACATTAGAAAAATATAGTTATAAAATGGATTCTTACCGAAACCGATTTGTAGAAAAATCAAATGAATAGTTGATGTGCAATAATTATCTACACACGGTGGGTTTCATACGGCTACAGGAAAGTTGGACTTCTCCATTAAATATGCATGTAAGCCATCCACGTTCTCAATGTACGTTTTCTTGCTTAAGGATGTTTTTGTATCCAAGCAGTCTATAGAGATTACTAGTGTCGGACATTTCAAGTCTACTACTGGCACGCCCTCATGGATACCATCAGACGGTATCGTCATCGGTAAATCAGTTTGGTCTTTTCTTAGAATTTCAACGGCATCCGATACACCTTTTTAATGTATTTTGTGATATTGTAGGACGTTTACTGTGGGTTTGTCTTCTTATTAGATACAGATGGACAAGATACTTGAAATGATACTTGGTCTACGCATTAGATAATTCAAGTCATTAGAATAATATTAAAGAAGAAGGGAGACAGACAGACAAGAGACTCATTACAATGTTCCGGATCAGGGCTGAGTCGTGAACAACGAAGCAGAAATTCCATTTGAAAATGAGGGGTTGATGGTCAAATTCTCAGGGGGTGCATGACTGGGTCCTCAGGAGGGTACATGACTGGGTCCTCAGGGGGGTGCATGGCTGGATTCTCAGGGGAGAGGTGCATGGCTTGGTCCTCAGGTGGGTGCATGGCTGGGTCCTCTCCTCAGGGGAGAGGTGCATGGCTTGGTCCTCAGGCGGGTGCATGGCTGGGTCCTGATGAGGGGAGAGGTGCATGCGGTCGCATGCTCTTTAGTACTTGATGTTACAATCACGTATATATTTAGTATATCAAGGGTTAATGACAAGTAAAATGAAATTCGGATTTCATCGACGTTTTTATTTAATTGATTTCCTGAGAGCCGGCGTGGCCGTGTGGATTAAATTATTTACCATGTCTGCTCGGCCGTCACTGAATCTAGGGCGGCAAGAGATCGTGGGTTCGATCCCTCGCCGTGATGCTCTGATTCATACGGCTCACTAATGATCGATCACACCATACTAGCTTCGGCGGTACAATGCCTACAGAGGTATGATGTGTGAAATGGCTGCAACTCTCTACCACGGGGCTAGTAAGAAGGGCCTAAATGCTAGGTTGGAACAAGTGGTTCGTCCTACCCGTCTAGTACTAGTACTACCACCTTTCTACTAGCACCTTTCTACTACTACTACTACTATTACTACTACTACTACTACTACTACTTGATTTCCTTCTCCACGGTTTAATACAACTGTAGGAGTTGGTCCAAGAATAAGAGTTATCTAGTGTGTGTAGGAAGAGTAAGTATAACATCATTTTTTTAAAAGGGCTTTAAATTCACATCTAAAACAGGGATCCCAACCCTAAAACCTTCTACAGTGAAACTCGTCGAATAGATCTTTATTTGTGTCCTGTAAATTCTAAATTCAAATTCTAATTCATATGAAGCTAATCAACTATTTAATAACAAAAAAAAGTTTACTAAACTGTTAACTACCAACTAAAGTTTTTTCTATTTATTTTCTAACAAAAACTTCAACAAAAAATAAAATCAATCCCAATCATAATATAATGTAATATTTATAATATAATAAACAAACATCCATAATAAAATGTAATACTTCTATAATATAATATTTAATAATCTAAACACTATAACATTTATCAGTCGGTTGATTACATCTAACTCTGTCTAACCAAAGTTCATCACCTTGTTACTAACTAGATATGATTTATTGTATTTTTTATATTTCTCTTTAATAATCTCATAAATTAATAATCTTTAAATATGTCTAATTATAATATGTTTTCGGTATGGTGCTACACTGTCCATGGCAGAGCCCCCGCTCTAGCTGGATAAGCTATTGAGGGCTCTCATTAATTCAAACTTACACAATAAATAAAAAAAAATAAATATATATATATATATATATATATATATATATGTATGTATATACAAGATTATCTGCTTATATTATCTTATGTGTATTATGTACATATGTACCTACATATAAAATGTTATTAAAAAAAAAAAAAAGAAAAAAAAAATAGTAATTGTGAAGTTATTGTAAAAAAAAAAAAGGAAAATCATTAATTAATGGAAATAAAGAATATTATTATTATTATTATTATTATTATTTCAAGGCTTTTCTGTGGGTTAATTATCCGAAACGTCGGTAAATCCAAGGCTTTGTTTTTATTTTTTTATTTTTGTCAAGTCCTCTATTTAATTTATGTAGTTATTGTTACAGTTACTCTACATTACCTCGAATGGAGTAATTTACTTTAAGTATAGAGCGGCTTAAACTGTTGCATCTTAAAATAATCCATGGTCCGGTAAAAAGTATAATCTAATTTATCTGTCCAGCCGGGAGCCCTAGTACCTCGGGTAGGAGAGCATAAACAGCATCGGGCGTGGTCACTACTTAGACTGGTGACTACGGGGATCTGGGTTCGATTCTCGGTTGGGCCCCATGGGGAGGTATCGTAAGGGTTTCGACCTAATAAATAATTGTTAATCCGAGAGAGTATGGGCTTGCCTAACTGTCATCACACATGTGGGATGAGTCGGTTGTTCTACCCGTGTTTGTCCAATGGACCCAGCCAAATGAAATTATAGGTCAGCAACTGGAGACTGTTAGATCTTGTGATAATCTAGCAAAAGGGTAATCTAATTTATCATCCCAGACGTCAAGAAAGGGCGTCGGTAAAAAAAACAAACTTATAAAATAGTTATGGGCACACACAGCTTGCTTCAATTAAGGAGTTTTGGGGTCTTATGTTTTAACTTGGTCGAATAAACGTGTAGTAAAAGTTTGATGCTAAGTGACACATTTCGATTACTTTATTATTTCCACTGATCCCTTTGAATTACTTTGTGGTAGTCCTTTAGCAAATATAACAGCTGTTATCACCAAGATTAACCCATAATTGTGCATGACTGCAACTAAGACTGTCAATTGTTTGAGCACAACGGTTGCATCCCAAACCCTCTTCCCTCTCGTTTCTGGGAATACAAGCCGGACCCTGAATCTGGACTGATAATAATAACAACTACTGGGCAGTGACCCGTGCTAGCTTCGCTCGTCACAGCGGCCGCTACTAAGGAGGGAAGAGGGCTAGTCCCTCCGAAGGTTGTTGTGCCCTGCATTGTTATTATAATTGAAGCCTCTTTCATTCTATTTTTTCTAATAAAACTCGCTCGATCGATTTAGAAGGCGTCGGGTTCAAATTAAGGCCAAATTTATGAACATTTAAACTATGGACGTGCACCATAGTTATCACACGATTTTTGAGGCGCAGTCAACTTAAAAATTCTTTTAAAAAAGACCACGAATAAGACAAATAAGGAAGTGTCACAAGAGTCGGTGAATCCTGATGATTACCTTCCGTAACTAAAGCAGCCCCTACACGATCAAGCCGTTTGATCAGAACATCGCATCAAGAAAGGGTAGCAAGCATGATTGATAGTCTAGGAACCCGTTTGATGCTTGAGTCAAGCCTTGACGGAGATTGGTAGAAAGTTTGAATGAGTCAAGCGGCTTGACGGAGCGCTTGATAGTCTAAAGAAATGTTGATCAAATATTCCATCAATCACCTGCTCGACACCCCAAATCCTGATTCAAAACCATGGTATCTACACAATACTGATTTATTACAGTCCTGGAGGAGCAGTTCACCAGTCGAAAACTCCGCTACAAATGAGTGTTGATGAAAAGATTGATGGGATGCTTGATGCGCCCAAGGTGGCTTGAAGGTCGTGTCAATCAGCTTGACGCGATGTTTTGATCAAGCGGCTTGATCGTGTAGGGGCTGCATTAGATACAATTTAGACCACAAGCCGTGTACCCACATATATCATAGCATTTAATAATTGCTGTTACAAATCGCCATTTTTTTCGGGAAATAAGTAAAACGCCCTGACCGACATGCTGTGTTGATTATTTATCTTGATTGTCAAGGTTAATGGGATCTGACAAGAAAAGTTATCTAAAAATGAGCAGACTCATACTGACGTTTATGGGTATATGGTCTGAGAGAGGGAAGCCCGTAGTTTTCAGAATTATATGTGTATCGAATCTTCTCGTTAGCCTGACTGTGGGAATCTTTACGTTCTTGTGGCCTCTCGAAGAGGATGTGTTGACCTTCGGAGTGACTATAATGGTGACGGGCGCCTCTTTCTACAATGTTGTCAAGGTTTTGTGGTAAGTTGTTTATTATGTTTGTATAGTTACAAGATTCGTCTCGAAATAGAAATAGTTGCTGTTAACTTGCTCATAAAGTCTTATACTAAACGAGAAAAATAAATGTAAAGAAGGTTTCTCTTAATAGAATAGAGAATAGCGAGGGTCAACCAAACGAAATAAATGCTTTTACATTTACATACGTTAAGTTTATTTCTTCAAAGGATATCTTGATGAAAAATAAACGATTCTAACAAAACTATGATTTTTACCTTGAACTGATGCTGGTCATCAAAAATTAATTCAATTTGATGCACTTACAGTCGATAAGCCCATATTTTTATTTCTTTCGGTAAATGCATCGTATCTCACGCACGTTATTTCTTTTGCTGCGATCATTTAGACCACTTTCTTTTAATTATTCTTTTTTTTTCCCTCTAGAACTTTCCAGTTAAATTGTACTTATTAAGTTTTAAACAGTGGTGATATATCACCTTCTGGTTAACAAACCCCAGCTCAGCCTCACTTCTGTCATATTTTGACAGCTGGTTGTCAGGTGGGCGCCATTTTTTTTTTTTTTTTATCTAAGTCTACTTAAAGGCCCTACACACGACCACCCGACACGATCAAACTCCCCGACGGCCCGGGCCGTCTCTACAGACGACCACCCGACACAACCAAACTCCTCTCTTTGAGCGGAGGGGAGTTTGGTCGTGTCGTGTTGAGGAGTCGGCCGACAGCGATACACACGAACCGACCCGACAGGGATCGAGGGCGGAGGGCTCCCGACGGTCGGGTGGTTGGTCGTCTCGTACGACTAACCACCTAACCGTCGGGTCCGGCAGTTTTAGTCCGCCGACAAGCCTACACAGGCTCCAACTGTCGGGGCCAACGCCGTTCGCCCTGACGGTCGGGTGGTCGTGTCGGGTCATGTGTAGGGCCTTTAAGATGGAACCCATCCAACTCAACTTGGATGTCCAAGTTGACTTTGACACACAGTTTACATGATTAAAATAGTGTCAAAGTAGAGCCAAAACTGATTTGGTCCAAGTATACTTGGAACGTGTAAAGTGGCTTAAGGGTAGAAGAAAATAATTGGGATAGCAAAAAACCTACAATATAGATATACTAACACTTATTACATATTAAACACGAAAATCACATCAAAATGTTGTATTTGTGTTAAAAATAAAAAGCTATGTTTGAACTTTGCCATCTTGAATATCAAAAGATAAAAATTGAAGAGATAATACTACAAAATATCGACATATTGATACCTGAGCGAAACGTTTTCATGAAATCAGCGCAGGTGTTTTGGAGCTAAAGTACGTAATGCTTTCATATACAATACAGTGCAATCCTTAATTTGTACATTCAATTTTACAAGTTTATAATCCACCATGACATTACCTCAAATAGCGTTTATTGTAAAAAATCAGTACAAGGCTGAGGATTATTGAGTTCAAATTTATTTTTAATTATTTATTTATTTATTTATTTATTATTATTATTATTTTTTTTTTTTGTAACATTCACATGTACCTAATACATACATATTTATTTTGTTTATTTTATGATTTGGTAATTTTTTTTACTTTAATAGCTATTATTGTATATTTATTATGTTAGAATTTCTTGTAAGTAAGCTTCATAGTGGGCTCTGCCCAGTCTCTTTCACTCCTGCCTCTCTACAGCTACTCTTGCCCAGGTCGCTTCTCCACAAGTTCTCCACATCTCCTCATTCCAGTTTCTCACGGGTCTCCCTCGTTTCCTCTTATTCTCCCAGGGTGTCCACTCCATTAAAGCTTTTGTCCAGCTGTCCTGTTTCCTCCGTATGACGTGCCCTGCCCATTTCCACTTCCTGCTGTGTACACTTTCCACTATGTCTATGAGTCCAGAATTTGTTCGAAGCCACCTTTTACTCTTCCTGTCTTTCCGAGTGTAACCCATCATGTATCTTTCCATATTGCGTTCTACAACTCTCAGCTTCGTTACTACTCTTCTACTTAATCTCCAGGTCTCACATCCATAGGTAATCACCGGTAGTACTGTTGATTCCCATAGTTTTTTCTTTAACTCTTGATTTACTTTGCTCTTGAAGAAGCTACGGTTTTTCAGTAAAGCTTTTCAACCGAGATTTACCCTTCTTTGTATTTCTCCCCACTGACCTTCGACACTGATGTGGTGGCCTAAATAAACAAAGTGTTTTACTTCTTGCAGAGGTATGCTTGGAATATGGTCTTCTATATCTCCGTTTATTGTCAACATTTTACATTAATGCTTTCATATACAAAAGAAGTTAAAAGAAGAGTTAATATTTTTTTGTCTAAATTACTATTTTGACAAAGGGATAACCGTAAGTCTAATGCATTTTAGGACAAAGGACTATGATACCTGTGTATATAAAGACTTGTGTATATAATATTAAAAGCTCTCCATGCCAAGGTTATTCGTCTATTCACCTCTTTATCCGTTCCCATGCTTCCAAATTAACTATTAAGTCAAAGGGATATTATTAAATTTATGTACACAACTGTGATATTCCTGAGTCCAAGGAATATGTACATATTATTATCTATGTATTCCTTTGTTTAAATAACTATCAAGACAAAGGGGTATTTAGTCCAATGTACTTTGGGGAAAAAGAATATCACACTTTTGTATATATATATGTAACAACATCTCTTTGCCTTAATATCTAATTAGATACTAACTTGAATTATTACATATATTTTGGAGTTAAGCATTGCTCAATAAATCACGTGGCCACTGCCTCTTTAGACGTCGAGGAGGATTTCCGGCAATTAATGGTAATGAAAGGTTGTAAATTAAAGGATTGGGATGTTGGGATATGGAGTCATGGAAGGATTTGGGATTTGTATCGGAATATGGCTAGGTCATGGACGAAGGGAACTTCATGGTCACTGGGAAGGGTCAAGTTAGAAGCATAGAAAGGAGCGTGGCCTATTCTTCTTAGGATTTTGGACTGTAGGGACTGGATACGATATGAGTTGGAACGCTTGGTGCAACTCACAGACAGAGTTCAATACTTGTATGACCATATGGGCTTAATTATTGTGTTATAAATGAGGAATTTGTTATGTGTGCTGAGCATAGATGTATGGTGTAGATTTTAGATTGGTTCACATTTGCCATGTCTCAAACTAAACGTCATATGGACGCTTTTGTTTACATTAATTTTGATTCTCCACTTTTTAAACCAAGTTTCCAAACGTAAGAGATGTTCCTGAACATGTTCAGATACCATTATAGGTTATATATTTTAAGGATATGGGAGGTGAAAAGGTCATAGTCAGGATCATTATTATAAGGGAAGATGCTTTATAATGTATGAATGTGGGATGGGTTAAAGGCCTTGGGGAAGGATAAGGATGAAGAGGAAAACAAAGATGGTGTGTACTAGAATCTAGTACACACCATCTTTGTTTTCCACTTCATCCTTATCCTTCCCCAAGGCCTTTAACCCATCCCAAATTCATACATTATAAAGCCAAACTGTGGTACGCTTACCACTAGTGGTACGCGGGGTCGTGTCCAGTGGTACGTTCCATACAAATAATTGAAGTTGTTAGGAGTATATTCATCTCTTATAGAGGGTACCCAAAAATAACCGGAATTATTTTTTAAAAGCTGTATATTTTCAAATTTCTTGCAATACATCCTTATCTCCTTCAAAATACTCTCCATTGAAACTTATATATTTGTCCCAGTGGTGCTTCCACTGTTCGATTTTTTTTTAAATTTATCTGTAGGAATGGCTGCTTGCTCCTCGTTCGTTGTTTTCTTAACCTCTTCAATGTTGTCAAATCGTTGTCCTTTTATGCCTTTTTTCATATGTGGGAACAAGAAAAAGTCGCACAGAGCCAAATCAGGTGAGTAGGGTGCGTGGGGCAGCGGTACCATGTTATTTTTAGCCAAAAAGTGCCGAACAGAGATGGCTGTGTGTGCATGTCCGTTGTGATGGAAGAACCAGTCTCCTGTCTCCCACAAATCGGGTCTTTTTTTTCGAACACTGTTGCGCAATCTTCTTAAGACTTCTAGTAGCTAAAAAAAGGCGGGGCAAAACGAGGGAGCAGGGAGCAAACCTGATAACGTCACTCAAAGCTCACATGGAGTCTCTACCTGGATGTCAAGGTCATTCGTCCCCCGCCCCCCCGATGTAGATCAAGGTCATCCCCCCACCCCCGATGTATGTCAAGGTCTTCGCCCCCCGCCCCCGGTGTCGGCCCCCGATGTAAGGATCGCCCCCGTCTCGCGATGTAAGTAACGCCCCTCCCGGGCCCGCCCGCGCTTGTGTATCGCCCCCGCCCCTGCCCCTCGATGTAACTATCGCCCCCCGCCCTCGTCCCGCGATGTAAGTATCGCCCCCGCCCCCAGTTATTATTTTGAGTCTCTAGGTACATGTCAAGGTCAATCGCTCCGCGCCCCCAGTTATTATTTAAAGAGCCCCCCCCCCCCCCCCCCATTAAAAGTCGAGTGGGGTCTTAAATAATTCAGATTTAAAAAGTAATTATACTATGCAATATGCACTTCGTGCTGATCGAAATTTTGTTATTTTTTCGATATCACTTTCCGTTTCCGAGATATGAACCCTTTTATGCCTTAGAGGGAGAAAATCGGTTAAACTGAAGGTGGTAGGTGTCACTCCTAGTCCTCGATCAAGTAACAGCATGATACCACACCTGCATCCTTGTCCAGTCAGATGCACCCACTTTCCGCCAGGTGCAGTCACCAGGCGGCTCGGTCATCTCCTTCCTTGTACCAATACAGTTCCTTTTATCCTGCTTCAGTTAATTAAAGGTAATATGACTCATTCAATATAAAGATATAGATGTCAAAACCAAATAAAAAAATAAAAAATAAAATAAATAAATAAAAATAAAAATATTAAATTGGAGCGTTATTTTATTTGCTATCTCCTTAGTGTAAGTGCTTAATAAATTGTTGTTTTTTTACTGTTAGCTTGTAGATAAAACTTAAACTTATTATTATAGGCAAAAAATAAAGTCTTGTTTGCCTATAATAATGTTTGTATTATGTGCGTAATCATTCGCTATGTTGTTAAACTTTTCTGGATTCATACCACACCACCTCCTGCCTGTAGCTTCTAAGAGAAACCTTGTTATTACTTCGGTTTTGTCTATCGCACTCATATAAGCCTTGCTATTCTCTATTTTGGCAAACTTCTCTGGATTCCAACTACACCAGCTCTTATAGCTTTTAGGCATTGCCATTAGTTTTGTCCTAGCAACCTATGTAGAATGAAAAATAGTCTTCTTCTCTTTTGTCTATCTGGCTCATATTAGCCATGTTATTCTCTATTTTGGTCAACTGCTCTAAATTCCAACCGAAACGCCTCTTGCAGTTTTATTAGGAAAAATCTTGTTATCAGTTTTTGCTTAAAATGTATTTTTCACTACCATTTCGTAGAATTACTTTAAGGTACATATATTATGCTCAAGCTTATGTCTAAGTCCATTCGATAGATTTCGGACACTCCGATAAACGTATTGTAAAAGATTGCAAATAGGAAAAATCTTTTTATCGGTTTATGCTTTAAATGTATCCTTACTACCATTTCGTAGAATTACTCTAAGGTACATATGTTCTGGGTTACGTCTAAGTCCATTAGATAGATTTCGTACACTCAGATAAACCTATTGTAAAAGATTATTAAACATAACACAGCAGCTATTTAGTAGAGGGATTGATAACTAAAGATAGCGTTTATTACAATCGGATTTTTAATATATTCTATTAATTATTGCCAAATATTAATTAATTAAATTAAAGAGGCATTCGTGCGATAAGGTTGGTAACATCGAGAATGTTTGAGTTGACTACATCTTGCTTTCCATAATTACACTATTATTTCCTTTTCTTAAGTTATAGTCATTTTTATTTATACCAATTTTTATTGAAGCGAGCATAAGCGAGCTTCTTACATCCAACAAACTATGCATCTTGTCTGTCTGTCTGTCTGTCTGTGTGTCTGTCTGTCTGTCTGTCTGTCAGTAACGTTTACGCGTGTGACGATAACTTGAGTAAAAGTTGACCGATTTAGTTGAAATTTGGTATACATGATCCTGATCCTCTTACTAATACTCAGGCTAAGTTCGTTGGACAGCGTGATCCGTCCAAGAGTTCGCGCGCAACGCTCGCGTAAACGAGAGGTTCAAAAATTAAATTGGAATTTCAGGACGGGAAAAAATTCTATCATCATCTATTCGATGAGACGAACATTTTTTACAAATAACATTTTTTATTAAAACCAACAGCGACACCGCTATGAATTAATAAAGATCGCTAAAACTATTAAAGCGGACCTAAACGTTTAGAATAGAGAAAACAACATTTTTACCGATATCTTACATTCTAACGTAACGATTTTAATAAAACTTCATATACACCATCTAATGCACAATTGAAACAGGCATGCAAAATTTCAATTTGATACATGCAGTAGTTCGTTTGTAGCAAAGAGATACATTTGATAATAATTGAAAAGGAGATGGTGTGGTTAGAGGAATAGTAAGAATGCGGGGTGGTTCCCTTACTACTAGCCGCTGTACTACTTCTATACCCATTATCTATAAACTCATCATGATTCATGATTATCTATTTTTTTAATATTCAATACATATTTATTACTATACGCTCGCTTCAATGATAGAGCCACGCGATGCCTAGTTTTTATTGTAAAAATAATATATTCTAGCTACCATCCTCGTAAATCCATGTTGTTAGGCTGAATTCGAGGAAAATGTTTATTTATTTAACCGTTTATTAAAAATCTAAGAGGTAACAATAGTTTAAAAGTTTATTGACTTGATATATCGAAGAATATTTTTTCCTCTTTTGTTTATAAGTTACCGGATTAGTAATTAAAAAAAGGTCCGGCCTATTAGGCAAGTAAAAATGACACTGGATCCAGCCCTCCAAACATAGCATAGTAGCTTTATTTATTTATTTATTTTCATTATTACAGGTTGGCCAATCTGAGTGTCAAAAGTTAATGCTAATTGTAAAAAAAAAGTATAATATACATTAGCTGGATACAGAAAAATCAAGTATATTGTAGCCTTCCTCCTCGAAAAAACCATGTTCTTTGGCCGGGTTCGAGGAAAATGTTAATTGTTAGCTTACCTATATAACTTTATTGTCTTACTACATTTAATAATCATTTTCTTATTTTATAATTTAACAAACTGTTTTAATACAAACATCTGGGAGAAGACTTTATTGTTTGCCTATAATAAGTTTAAGTTATATCTACAAGCTAACAGTAAGAAAACAACAATTTATTAAGCACTTACACTAAGGAGATAGCAAATAAAATAACGCTCCAATTTAATATTTTTATTTTTATTTTTATTTTTTTAATTGGTTTTGACATCTATATCTTTATATTAAATGAGTCATATTACCTTTATTTAATAACTTGGGGAGAAAAACTTTATTGTTTGCCTATAATTGAGAGGGTCATGGGAGCCGCCTATAACTCACTTGAGGGATCGCAAGTTCGAATACCGGTCGGGAAACGAGATTTTTTATCAGAGACATCGACGTTTCGTCGACAGGCTACTGCTTTCTGGTACTCCGACTTTAATATCGGGTGTTAATTCTACCTGCTTTTTAATATGCGATAATTATTTATTAAAAAATGTAATGGAGGGTAAATTTACTTATTACTTTTCCTCACTACCTATGGTAGGAAAAGCATTGTTTTTAAATTAAGACCTGTCGTCGAAGGGGGGCCAGGTAGCCGAAGTAGGTGTGCAGAGAGTGATGACAAACATACAGATTCACCATCCATTTCTTTCTGCCAGTCCAGAGGTTCATGGTTCGAATACGGGTCGGGTCACTCTATCTTTTATACCATCCTCACGGCGCAAACATTACACAGATATTGCCCTTCGCTAGCACAGGAAATACTAAACATTTATTCTTATTTTTTTTATTTTGTTTTTAATGCCGAAAAAGGTGGCTGACTCGTCCCACGTGATGCGCACGCGCGGTCGACAGCAGACTCGTCCCGCGTTAGCGCAGGTCGTGCCACGTTAAAGCCAGGGGCCAGGCGGGACAGAGGACTGGGTCAGTTTTTTTTTTTTTTTTTTTTTTTTTTTTTTATGGCAGGGAGTTGGAAGTCATTTACGACATTACCCACATACGTATTTTACGGTATGTGGAGTGTCGGACTCTCTGGTGTTTGCAATGCAGCCCTACCGACTAAACCCCTCTCCCTTCCCCCAAAGGCGCGTCAGCCAATTATTCATCGGCCATTGGCGCCGGGACAGTATGTCGGTCCTCCAGTATTGCTACTCCACTAAGAATGTTTTAGTGTCTGTAGGGGAGGACCCTTTTCTATCACCCCCCTTAGTCCTCCTGGTTCCTTAGCACCTGTCTAAGGGAGGAGGGTTGCAATCCATCGATGCCGGTGCCGACATTTGGTTATTCGACCGGCCGAGACCGACGACCACCCCATGCCCCCCAAGGCTCCCCAGAAAAAGACCCCCCCCCTCATATGAGCACCGTTCGACCCGACTCCCCTGCCTCCGTCAAGTTCACCTTCGCTCCCGGCACCCACTCTCAGGGAAGCGCGTTCCCAAAAAACCCCAAGAGACAACGAGGCAGCCACGCCCCCAACCGGCTGTCAGCAGATGGACTGCCGGGGGGTGCTACATTGTCGACAAGCACCTGTCAAACGGACGAAGGTTAGCTCTCAGCAAAGACTTCTGCACTGTCCTCACCTCCCTGTGCCCAAAATTAGCTACAAGGGAACCCATCTGCCTCGTGAGCGATATAGTAAGCGAGGGGCAGATGGTAATGAGGACGGTCCTAAACTAGCTGAGACAAGAACATTGAACGACTAATCCTAGTATCACAGATAAACCTAATCCTAGTATCACAAGCTTCCTGATCTCGCCTCCCTTGTGAGTGAATCACAAAGGAACCCACTCTTCCTGCCGGACGAAAAATATAGCCGGGGAGAGTGGTAGCGAGACCAGTCCTAATCTAAATATTAAACCTAAGATTAAAATTACCTAAACTAGTATCACAGCTAAATAAATGCTAACCTAATATCACAGATTCTTAATCCTAATGGTAACTAGTGGTGTTCCTATGCTAAGCCTAAAACTAATATCACAAATTATCCGACCACCGCCTTCCCTCCTGTCTGGTGTGTAGTGGAAAGGAAACCCGCCTGCCTCCACGTGGAACAAATAAACGGGACAGGTGGTGACGGAGACCGGTACTAAATCTAGAGCTAAAATTTCTATAAACTAATTACCTAATCCTAAATTAAAATAAATAAATAAAACAAAGGAATCTGTCTCCCTACTGCCAAGAGTGGCCCTTGGGAACCCACCATCACTGCCGGACGAAATATATAGCCGGGGATGGTGGTAACAGATCCTATCCTAACCTAAAATAAATTACTAATTAAAACAAGGAATCTGCCTCCCTACTGCCAAGAGTGGCCCTTGGGAACCCATCATCACTGCCGGACGAAATATATAGCCGGGGATGGTGGTAACAGATCCTATCCTAACCTAAAATAAATTACTAATTAAAACAAGGAATCTGCCTCCCTACTGCCAAGAGTGGCCCTTGGGAACCCATCATCACTGCCGGACGAAATATATAGCCGGGGATGGTGGTAGCAGATCCTATCCTAAACTAAAAGACAAAACGAATCCCTAACTACCTGTGCTCTGCTGAGGGATCATATTAATTCATAGAGTCCTGCTCTTCTGAAAAAATGTGTGAACGTTTGACTCCTCAGCTAAGGCATTTGCCAGGTTCGCTGGGACCTGGCACTCCGTCCTCAGATTTGCTAGTGAGTCGCATTCTTCGATTATGTGACTCACCGTCAGCGCTGCGATCCCGCAGTGCCGGCATCGAGGGGCACGCTCATTGGTTAAGGGGTGCCCATGCGTCAGCTGCGTGTGGCCGCTTCTCAAGCGCGTGAGGACGACGCTTTCTCTTCTTGAAAAAGTTGTGTCTACTTGCGTCGTCCTCACCTAAGTTTTAATTCTTCATAGCTGGGTGGGGACCTGCTCCCAGGCTGATTGCCAGCTATGCCAGACGGCGTTGACTGCAGCCGTCTTGGCATCGTCTAGCCGGACGGGAGCAAGATCCACCACCTCTGAGCGGCCCCACGCTTGGCGGCTTCATCAGCCGCCTCGTTGCCAGCGATGCCGACATGCCCCGGTACCCACACTAAAGCCACGCACTTCTCTGAAAGGCGTAGGTTTCGTGCGTGGCTGTAAATTTTAATAATGACTGGGTCGTCACTAAACTTTTCTTGCAGGGCGTGGAGAGCGGAGAGCGAGTCAGAACAGATGACTACGCTCTCGTCGACTTTCTCCACGCACAGTTCAAGGGTCTTCTCGATGGCTCGAAGCTCGGCGGTGTACACACCTGCAACCGGAGACAAAGACCAGGATCTTGTCTCTGTTCTAGAGTGCAGGGCACACCCCGAACCCTCTCTTGATTTCGAGCCATCTGTGTAGAAGACCCTACGACCCTGGTACCGGGCTAGGATCTCGAAGAGTCAATCAATCAATCAATATATCTTTATTTCCACTTCGATCTTTAAGCACATTAATATACAAAAAATAAATTACAAATTTTACATACATATTCCTGTTTTTTTTTGTTTTTTAGTTTTGAAGTGAGAGCTCTCAATAGCAATGGATGCTATAGCGAGGGCTCTGCCTTTATTTTTTTATTTTTTTATTTTTTTTTTTTTAGTATATTTAAGATCGAAAAACCGCAAGTTAAAAAATCAGATACATATGAATACAGATAGGAAAAAATTAACAGTTACTATATAAATATACAAGATTTAAACAATTGTTTGTATAAGTAATGGATGGTTCTATAAGTATGTGAGGTATGTGTACACTATAGTTTGTATGTTGGTTTTTTTTTTTTAATTTTGATCCGAGTACGAGTCCTTGCTCGTACTCTGCCTGTGTCGTAGTTTCTGTCGGCAGTCTGGCGAGCCGAAGATAGAACGCGAGGTCCGGCCCCTCCCATGGGGGTAGCTCTGGGGTGACCCAACTGATCACCTCGTTCTCTGGGATTCCGGACCTCTGTCTCAGCTCACGAGCTCTTACCGGCAGTGGCCGAGTCCGCGTACTTAGCCATTCGTACTCGGGACTCAGCGCATTCTCTCCAAAAAATTCTTCATATAGGAAGTGTCCTGCTTTGGCTCTCACTGCCTCGGCGAAGGACAGGGTCATCTGCTCTCGGCGATATGGCATCGGCAACACTCCGGCCTCGACGTGAAGAGCCAGAGCGTTGTTTGTTGGGAAGGCGCCGAGAGCGAGCCTGAGTCCGTGCTGAAAGACCCTGTCTAGAGGCAGGAGCCAGGACTTCCGCGCTGAGCCGTAAACTCCACTGCCGTAGTCCATTTTGGACCGGACCAGTGTGCATAGAATTCTTATCAACTTGGTCCGGTCCGCGCCCCATCTAAGGTGAGCAAGGACTTTAATAATGTTAATGTCCTTTTTGCAGCGCTGAACAAGATCCGAGATATGTTCCTTCCATCTCAGCTGGGAGTCGAAGATCAGTCCGAGAAAGCGGGCTGAGTCCTTTTACTCCAGCCGAGCCCCATGAAGGAACAGCTCGGGTGCTGCGTGTTCCTTTCGCAAGCGGCAGAAGTGTACGCATATCGTCTTGGTGGGGGAGAAGCGAAAGCCGATGTCGTCAGCTTTCCCCACCACCACGTCGATTGCCGCTTGCATCTTCTCCCTGACTTCTTCCCGGTCGAAACCCGCCAAAAAGAGCCCGAGGTCATCTATATATTGTGATGCTTTGACCTCTGGCGGGATGTTTGAAACTATATCGTTGGCGGCGACCGAGAAGAGTGTGGCACTCAGGACGGACCCCTGTGGTGTTCCATTTTCTTGTATTTCCGGGTCAGAGAGCGTCGTTCCTACTCTGACCCTGAACACTCTGTCCGTTAGGAATCCATTGATGAAGGCGAACATCCTTCCCTGAATACCCCAAGCGTGTAGGCGTCTTAAAATGTTGAATCTTAATATGTCCGGGGAACTGGGTCAGATCCCCGGACATATTGGGCTAGAACCTCCCGTATATAAAATTGGGCCAGTACTGATCTGGGCTAGAATCCCCGGACATATCTGGGCTAGAATTCCCGTATATAAAATTGGGCTAGTACTGATCCGGGCTAGAATTCCCGTATATAAAATTGGGCTAGTACTGATCCGGGCTAGAATCCCCGTATAGAGGCTCAAAATAATAACTGGGGGCGGGGGGCGATACTTACATCGCGGGGCGGGGGCGGGGGGCGATTTTTGGTTGACGGTCTGACCTGGAGGAACAAACTCTGCATGATTTACGCCCTTAGCATCAAAAAAGCAAGTCAACATTGTTTTGATTTTCGATTTGACTTGACGACATTTCTTTGGACAAGGTGACAAGGTTGTCTTCCATTGGCTCGACTGTTGTTTCTGGATTGTAACCATAGCACCATGACCCATCTCCAGTAATGACCTTTGACAGAATATCTGGATCGGTTTCAGATAGTTGTTGTTTCAATGCACGACAAGTTTCAACTCGATTTTCTTTTTGATTGTCAGTCAGAACCCGAGAAACAAACTTGGCAGCAACCCTTTTCATGCCCAAATCTACCGTTAAAATTCGCTGAACCGAGCTCCACGATATCCCACTAATCTCTGGCAGTTAATCAATTGTCTGTCGACGGTCTGTGTGCACAAGCCCTCGAATTTTGTAAACATTTTAGTCGATTCAGGCAGTTGAAGGACGTCCAGAACAAGGTTTGTCATCAATTGACATGTCGCCATTTTTAAAACGAGCAAACCAATCGTACACTTGAGTTTTCCCACAGCGTCATCTTTGTAAGCAGTCTTCAACATCAACACAGTTTCAGCAGCATTTTTTCCAAGTAAAACACAAAATTTCACAGTTGCACGTTGTTCACATAATCTTGCCATAAAAAAAAAAAACGAGATACGGACAAAACAGCGCGAGAAAACTATCTCTGCAGACGAACAGAACAAACCATGTCAACGTACTAGGCGGCACTGAACTGGCAATGAGTTGCGATGCACGCCCTTCGCCCTTAGCGGGATAACTACGTACTGCACGAGGCACGCTCACAGCAGAGCTATTCCGGTTTAATTTTGGGTACCCGTATACCTACCTCAAAACCAAGTATAGAAACAGACTGTCCTGGGAGGATGATTTGCGTTCAACTCAGCCCCATCACGCCAGACATTATTAGTTTGAGCCAAGCCAGACGTATTCTTTTATTATGTTCTTTATGAATGTGTGTGTTTTTTTTTTTTTTAATACAATTTTATTAATATTATATGTTCTATTCATGTTATTTTATGTTCTAATTTGATGTTCCTTCATGAATGTTGTTTCTTTTTTTTTAAATTATTTCCTCATAATCATCCTCGCTACTACAGCTCTCGAAGAGCCTGGGCCTGCAGCACTTCGCTCCTCCAGAAGTCCCCCTGTTGTGCAACTGCCCTCCTCACTTCTATCCTCCTCAGATCTTTCTTCACCTGATCTAGCCATCTTAGTCTTGGACCCCATATGTTATCTTCCACTAGGTGTACCATCATGCAACTTTTTAGCTTTTAGCCGCCCTATTCTCTGGCATTCTCTCAACGTGACCTACCCATCTCAGCCTATTTTTCTTAATCTTAGCCACCAGGTTCGGTTTGCCGTAGAGAATATGTAGCTCATCAAGGCCAAAAATTCTTCTCAATAGCTTTCTCTCTCAACGCCGTAAGCAGATTTCATCAGAGTTTGTAAGAGTCCAAGCCTCCAATCCATATAATTCAACAGGCTGCATGACAGTTAGATAAACTTTGATCTTCAACTCTCGACTTGAGTCTTCTTTTTCGTATCTTCATTAAGGAGAAGTAGCACCTATTTCCTGCCGTTAAGTCTAGCTCTTACTTCCTCCGATACTCTGTTGTCATTAGTGATTTGGGTTCCAAAATATTTTAAGTTGTTAGTTGACTTAAATAAGTCACCTCCAAACAACACCTCTTCCAGAGGTTCTCTTCCTTCTCTGCGAGTCATTAGCATATATTCTGTTTTATTTTTGTTAATATTTAGTCCCAGTTCAGCAGATTCTTGCTTGAATGGCATGTAAGCCTCTTCCAGGGCTCTTTTAGATCTTGCCAACGCCATCTGGATACGCAAGACATTGAGTTTGTCAGTTAAACACGGTTCCTCCTTGGTTGCCAGGAATTTTCCTTACTGCTCTTTCCAACACGAGGTTAAAAAGAGTTGCTGGCAGCACGTCCCCCTGCCTTAGCCCTCTTTTAACCTTAAAGGAGGGCGACAAACACCCATCTATTTTAACCTTGCTCCTTAGGGTTAGCATTATTAATCTTAAAAATTTATTTGGAACATTAAACTCCTGGAGTGTATCTCTTAAATTGCACACTGTCATAGGCTTGCTTAAAATTAATATAGAGTTGGTGCACATCCACATTGAACTCGTAACATTTTTTTAAGATTTGCCGGATCGAGAAGATTTGGTTGACTGTTAAGCGATTACGTCGAAAACCACACTGATATTCTTCTTGAAGAAATTTGGATACAGGGCTCAAACGTTTTTGTAGAATTTTTGCAAAAATGTTGTAGCAAAGGCTTACTAGGTCCTGCAGTACTTGTCCTCCAGCCTCCAGAGCTTCTGCTGCTATTTGATCCTCTCCAGGAGCCCGGTTGTTTTGCATTTTCTTGTTAGCTTCACAGACCTCCACACTTAGCGGCTCTACCTCGCCTTCATTTACCGGTCCTTCCACTCTATGTACTACCACCCCTGCTCCGTTTTCCATTCCTCCTTCTCCGTTTAATAGTTCTTCAAAATATTCGTCCCACCTGCATAAAATTGGTTCTTACTTCCAATTAATTTTCCTTCGGCGTATTTGCAGAATACTTTTTCGGCTTGAAACCCTATCTTTTTGGACTTTACCTTTTGGTAGAATTCTCTTACCATACCTCCTGTGTAATAAGTTTCCATTTCTTACAGGTTATTTCTTGCAAAAACCGTTTTTGTTTACTCCTTTTTAATGTAAGAATCATCCTCAAAGTCCTACTCTCTATCCAGGGGATTGAAGGTAAAAAAAGAATAATGCTACAGTACTCTGGTCTGGTACAACTTATAATTAAAAAAGTTATTGCATTAAACAAAATGTAATATGCCTACCCTTTTTGAACCTTTAAAACTCAAATATTTTCAAGGGTTGGCCCCCGGACCCCCTTTCTTTTATAAAACCGCCCTGTTTGTTCCTGAATAAACATCAGTGGTACATGCAAAATTCAAGACATATTAAGTGGTAAGCCACCAAAAAAGTTTGGGAACCCCTGTACTAGATTACTAGAAATCGTCTTAACAATTAATAAATTATTATTATTTATGGACAGGTATTCTTACAACTCACGTAAAATGGGTTGGTTGGTGAATGAACTCGACAGAATGACAAAAGAAAACTTCGCCAAAGAGAAATCGTATCAAAATGAATTCGTCAAAGCATCTGATATTGCGGACTTACTCACCGTCTTATTGATATGCATGTGCTTAATAATATTCTGCCTTGAAACTCTTTACTGCCTTCTGATATCTAGTCAAGAATACAGAGTTATGTTCAATTTCTACAGTTTCGTCGATCCAAAAAGGTTTACAAATATTGTTTTGTTTTTAATTTTACATGAGTAAGTTTGTAGTGGATCAAGTTATCTGTTACATACATACAGGGGGTGTTTCTCAGCTTAGCATGACTGTCGTGGGGACACCGATAAGAGCTGAGAACACGGCCATGTTGCTAATATAATGATGCCAGGCTCAGCCTTGACAAGATAATGGTTCCCTTCATGGCATTGTGCTGAGAGCAACTTCATAACAGCTGTTATTATTATTTTCATTTCACGATGATTTTTGCCCTACACTATTGTGCCAAAATGGCTATCGGCCAAAGATATTTCGTAAATTAGTCGTAAAAGAGTGTTATAAGTTATAATACATATTTATAAGATTTCTAAGGATACAACTAAATTAAAATGAAACGGGTTAAAATTTGAAGCACTCTAGTTAATTTTGGTAGTGGAGTTTTGTTCGCTCCTCTAAACCTTTAAAAAACGGACAAGAAACTTGTCCGTGTTTTAATGATGCTTAATAAGAAAAAGTGATAGTTTCGTCTCATTCCAGACTGTTTATCTATTAAATTTAATACAGTAAAAAGAGAAAAGTCAACAATTGTAATAAACTAATTCATTTTCAATTTTATATTGCTCTCTTTTGACAATCACAAAATTTGTATTTATTATTATACTCTATTTGCTTTCAGGCATTATTTTCTGGCGTTTTGTTTTCAATATGTTTACATACTTTGGACGGTAGCCGGTGTTATAGTAAATTTTAATTTACTTCTGTCCTTTACCATGCTGATCGTTGCTAATATTTCAGTCTTAGAGAAATATGTCAAATCCGCTCCCGCGGAACTCAGCCGCACTGTCGACCTTCACACTGACATTATAAGGTTTCTTTGTTATTTTAATTAAATGTTTATTGTTGTTGATGTCACCATTGCTAGTTGTCACGTAATAACAGTGATATCAGCTCTGTCAATTTTGCTTTCTATTATACATATAGAGAAAGTATTGTGATGTCACCAAATTTCCATTTGAGATTTTGATGGATTTATACTTTTAAAGGAGTCCAGAAAAAGGGTTATAAAAAATGTCTGTCTGCTGCCTGCAGTTTAGACGCGGTGTTTAGGCTCCTCATGTATTAAACATATCGATATTAAAAATAAATAAATAAACTAACGGGCCGATTTCGATGAACTTAGTTTAATGTGTTTAGAAAATAGTTATTATGTAACTAGGCAGCAAAATGGAATTTTACTGACGAGTGATTAGATTAGCCTCCGAGCCGAAGGTGAGGACAGGCTATGATAATTAACTGCCGAGGCGAAGCCGAGGCAGGCAATGAATAAACGAGGCAGAAATGTTTCCTTTGATGCCTTGTTGCATACAATATTTTATCTACTTGCGGCAGAAAAAAGAAGCTGCTAAAATGTTATCTTTATTAATATAACATAGTTAATAACTATGTGTCTTATTAATAAAGATAATAACATATGTATTAACTAAAATTAATGTTCAAATAAGAAACTTGGGAATTATTACAATAAATGAAAAGCAAACTCAATCTATAACAACAAAGTACAAAACACACGTTTATAACATACATAACTTCTGAATGAATAATCCACGCAATATGAAATTTACTAAAAAATTAATAAAAGTGTTAAAGATATCTTCTATTGCTTAAAAGTAAAGAAGTAACTAGGATACATCAAATAAAGTAGCTAGTCTCATCTAGAATGACTTAATAAAAATAATATTTATGTTCAATGTTTACATGACGCTACAGTATAGTCAGTGACTTTTTTTTTAATTAAAGATCTACTAATCATTGAACTTATTTAACAGAATTAACAAATATAAACAAATTATTTTATTATTAAAATGTTTATTTATTAAATATTACTTATTCAACTATAATATACAATGTTATAAGATAGACACGCACTGCCCTGCTAAGCGAAAATGTCGTATCTACAGGATTTTTGGAAAAAAAAGTTTTGAGATAATTGACTTTAAACATTTCAAAGTTTGAAGCCTCGTTACTCTCATAGTATTTGTTCAATTGCTTATCAAGTAATATTAATAGATTCACAATTTTATCTTCTTTAGAGCCATGTTGGTTTTACATAAATTAATAAAATACATTTGTTAGGGCAATAAGATATATTGAAATACCTGAAGATAAGGCTTTTATAAACTAATTATAATGGTTGGGGAGAGTTAAATTCATAAGCCAATTCGCCGTATCTATATTATACTAAGCAAAAATGCCGTAAATGAATCTAAATATATTATGTACTCACTATTTAAAGGACTTTTTGTTTAATTTATAATTCAGTTACTAAGTAATCAAAATAAGGCTTTTGAGTTTTATTAAATTAGTGACTTATTAATGGATAAATTATCAATTAATAAAAATATTAACTGCCATTATAATAATCTATGCTGTATAAAACAGTTAATAAAAAATAGTACAATGAATGATCAAAAAATATTAAAATTTTATGTTAATATCATCAAAATGTAAGTTTCAAATGATAAAAATTGAGTTTCAATATCAGTGCTAATTTCTATCGAAGATGTTTGTAAGTTCCTCCAGAAATGTTGTCTATTTAGAGCAATAATAGAAGCATTTTCGCTGATAGTAAGTTTTAAAATTATTCCTTCTTTTCTTGATTCTGTTGTTCCTCGTGGTTTTGAATGTCTTTTAGAGTCAGGGAGCCCCATCTCAAATTTTTTTTTTTAAATGTATACTCTGCTGTGGCCCATCAAAATAATTTTTATAAAATATGTCGATCTGCCTCTTCCTTGCATTGACTTGAACGATGTCACAAACTGACGATTAACATTTTTTATTTTTACTGCGATAACAAATCCTACCAGCACCCAGCACAAGAAATCGTCTAGCTCCATCTCCTTAACAACACTCTTTTAAATTAAATCACTTCTAAAAAAACAATAAAACACGTGTCTTTGATGAGACAAAGACATCCACCCCTTTCAGTCTTTGGCTAGATACTGCATGAAACATCTAAAAACTATCGGTTACAACAGGGATTATCAGAAGCAAAAATGCCTTATCTACATAATCAGAAGCGAAAAAGTCGTAACTGTATTATACGAAGCGATAATGTCGTATCTACTGTCAGATACGGCGTTTTCGCTTCTTAATATTCACTTACGGCAATTTCGCTTAGTATATTACCTCTTTTTCACAATGTCGTATCTACAAAACCTTTTGTTTCTCTTATTTAGGACGGAGATACGGCTTCGGGACCATCAAAAACAGCAAAAACCACCCCCCAAAACCCTAATAATAACATAACCTCATTTTCGGCAAAAAATGTAGATACGACATTTTCGCTTAGCAGGGCAGCGCAGTGGTAAACACTGTTACTTTCTCTGCCTAGGCAGAGAAAGTATTTTATCTACGATTGATAAGAAATATAAACATTATATCTTTGTTTAGATGCGTAGAAAGTGATTATTTACGTACTTGCATTCATTGCGCATGCGCGTCTCATAGAACTGAACAATTCCTCTTCTTTACCACACAGTGTGCGGTAAAGAAGAGGAATTCTTCAGCTTGACGCACGATTAGCAAGTTTGTTTACATTTAACAAAACTAATTTGCAGTTCTTTTATTAAAATAACTGTTTATATCGAGTTTTTAGTGAAAAACAATAAGTGAATCAAGTGACTTTGACGAAAATGTGGAGAATAATACTCCTCCAGAAATAATTAATTCGGCAAAAAATACAACTCAAGAATTAATCCATCTTTATCAAGAGAGAGATACGAACTTACATACAGCAAGTTTATTTTTTTCTGTATTTATAATTTAAATCTAACAATCGTAGATAAAGTACGGTACGCAACTCGTGCGAAAACGGCATTTTGCATTGCTCGTGTGGTTTTACAACCCTCGCTGTCGCTCGGGTGCAAACTCCACACTCGCATGCAAAATGCTACTTTCCGCACTCGACGCGTAATGTACTATTATCTACTCGCGGCAGCAAAATTAAACATTACTTAACTGTTTTTAGGCTGGAAAGTACTATTTCCCTGATTTGACATTAAAATATTAAAAACAGGCAGGAAAGTAGTTAAAACAGCCAGGAAAATACTTTCTCTGCCTAGGCAGGGAAATACTATCTTATAACATTATATATTATAGTTAAATAAGTAATATTTAATAAATAAACGTTTTGATAATAACATAATTTGTTCATATCTGTTAAATAAGTTCAATGATTAGTAGATCTTTAATTAAAAAAAAATAGTAGAGTCACTGATCTATATTATTTTTATTATTGAAGTCATTCTAGATTTATTAGACTAGCTACTTTTCTTGATGTATCCTAGTTACTTCTTTTCTTTTAAGCAATAGAAGATATCTTTAACACTTTTATTAATTTTTTAGTAAAAATATAAATAAATATTTTATATTGCGTGCATTATTCATTCAGAAGTTATGTGTGTTATAAACGTGTTTTGTATTTTGTTGTTATAGATTGAGTTTGCTTTTCACTTATTGTTATTATTCCCAAGGTTCTTAATTGAACATTAATTTTAGTTAATACATGTGTCATTATCTTTATTAATATGACACATAGTTATTAACTGTTATATTAATAAAGATAACATTTTAGCAGCTTCATTTTTCTGCCGCAAGTAGATAAAATATTGTATGCAACAAGGCAGCAAAGGAAACATTTCTGCCTCGTTTATTCATTGCCTGCCTCGGCTACGCCTCGACAGTCAAATAGGTAAATTATCATAGCCTGTCCTCGCCTTCGGCTTGGAGGCTAATCTAATCACTCGTCAGTAAAATTCAATTTTGCTGCCTAGTTACATTTTAATTCCTGACTGTTTTAACAACTTTCTCGCCTGTTTTTAATATTTTAATGACAAATCAGGGAAATAGTACTTTCCAGCCTAAAAACAGTTAAGTAATGTTTAATTTTGCTACCGCGAGTAGATAAAAATAATTTCAACTCTCAATTTGGTAGTGCTGCCCTCATTAAATATTTTTAAATATATATAAATATGTTTAATACCTTTGCAACGTATATATTTATGTAAACATTTGAAAAGCTTATCCATTTAGATACGAATCTAACTACATGTATTAAGTCGTTTTCTCGGGCAATTTACGAGATATCGATGAAAATAAATCGGACTTTAGTTTTCTTTTCAACTGCACTTCTGCTTATTTCTTCTTTTAGCGAATTTTCGAAAAAAATTAAGCAATTACAATGGGTTCAACATTTTTGTAATGCGAATTTTTGAAAATTTTCTTCATGTAAATTCGTTTTAGACCATTCTGAATCTATTCCTAAAATTTTACACTTTTCATGTATGTATATATTTAGGATGCACTTATTGCAGTGTGAAAAAACACGTATTAAGTTACTGATATGTATATATATATGTGTCACTCCAGACGATATCTCCCCTTAGGGTGGACTTAAAAATGTCAAACAAATTTTAAAATGTCAATAATATCAAAAGAAAGGATGTTATCAATGGCCAGAATTTATGGAGTTCATTTACGGGTCAAATTTGGAAAATTTAGGGTCAAAAATAGCATAAAATCGTGTTTTTTTCCATTTTATCTCCCTCTTATATGAAAATGTGACAAAAGTGTACATTACAACAATTACTGTACTCTTAAAGAACTTTACAACGACATGCATCTTCAAGGGTAAATATTATTTTGACTTTTGTATCCCGTACCCCTGTGTACCATTTTTTTTTTTTTTTTTTTTTTTTTTTTTTTTTTTTTTTTTTTTTTCACTCATCCCAATTCTAAACCAAAATGTTCCTACATTATTATAAGCCAATAATACGCAGCTTTCTTTGAAAATTCGCTCATTAAGTCATGGTGCATGACTGGACTTTTTTATTTGTTTCACTTCATTAGTTATTAAATATTATTTAGCTATTAGTTATCACTTAGTGTGTCTAAATATATGTCAGAATAAGAGGATTAGTGCTCTAAGTTAAAGATATGGTTCATATAATAATATGTAGCAGCAATGTAATGCCGTGTTTTTGCACACCGCAATAAGGTAACACTAACACAAATTGTGTAATAATATGTACGTTCATATAATAAAACTTACAACTTAACTCTAGAGGTAATAATTAGACAAAAAACTCATCCACTTTATACCTCAACAAGTAATAAGTCTAATCCTTTTTATTAGAACTTAGTAATAGAATGTACTTATGTAATAAAATGTAGTTATGTAATGTAATGTAGTTATGTAATGTAATGTAGTTATGTAATTTAATGTAGTTATGTAATTTAATGTAGTTATGTAATGTAATGTAGTTATGTAATGTAATGTAGTTATGTAATTTAATGTAGTTATGTAATGTAATTTAATTATGTAATGGAAAGTACTTATGTAATAGAATGTCTGCATTAACTAAACATTTGTTACTTTAAAATTCTAGATACATCAAAGTAATGAACGAAGTGTTACAGCCTGCCATAATATCTGAACTGTCTGCCAGTTCCATTATCACATGCATGTGTGCCTACATGTGTGTCAAGGTAATTATAGAATGACCATTGTTTACATATTTTCTGTGTTTACATACATACTTGAGTGCTTGTAGTCGAATGGGAAGGACGAACGTTTCGTTGAAAACGTAGTGATCAGGCCGCTTATTTGGGCCCTCTGCATCATCCACCCTGTTTGGAGTCGATTAGTTTCACAGACCGACGTGCCGTCGTACAGAATACCGTCCACAGTGAAACGAAATGCTCGCGTAAAAAAATAAATCGCGTATCTTAAATAAATTGTAGTTATTCTTTGTCAAAAACAGAAAACTGTTTTCAAGGAATTTTTCATACGTCACATATTTTGTGAAACAAAAGTTTTCCCCGAAAATTTAAAAAAAAAAATATCTTAGGAGTGGATTGAGCAAGAAACTTGGTAGTAGTTTCATTAAAATAAAACTACTAAGGTTCAGAAGTTCTGCTGAAAAAACTTTTAAATGGTCGCCATCTTGAAACGGCTGGCCGATGATGATGGTTAACGAACTTGATCTATTTATTAAATTGCCCTTCGGACGATTTATTTCACTAATGCTCGCCTTCAACTGATATTCTATAATTTTTCGGCGAGCATCCCTATATTTCTATATATATTTTTTTTTTTTTCATTTATCATTATCTGCTATTATTTCTTTGTTGCCTTCGCAGTCGTCGAAAGGGATTGGATATATTATTACTGTTCCGTTTGAAGAGTGAAAATGATAAAATCAAGGAAGGTATAGATGAAAATTTATTCATATGTACAAATAAATATTGAACAAATACTTGTGATAAGAGGGTAGATTAGAGTCGTAATATAAAAATCCGACTTGAAAGTCTCTAAACCTCGAAGCTCTCTCTAAGCCTCGGAGCTCTCTCTAAGCCTCGGAGCTCTCTCTAAGCCTCGGAGCCCTCTCTAAGCCTCGGAGCCCTCTCTAAGCCTCGGAACTCTCTCTAAGCCTCGGAGCTCTCTCTAAGCCTCGGAACTCTCTCTAAGCCTCGGAGCTCTCTCTAAGCCTCGGAGGTCTCTCTAAGCCTCAGAGCTCTCTCTAAGCCTCCGAGCTCTCTCTAAGTCTCACCCTAGAAAGTAATTATTGTGGTTGAGTAGATTTTAGAAGAAGTAATACTGTGTTTAAAAATGGGAGATTTTAAATATGTGCTAGTTATTAAATATTGAAGATAATGCGGTATTGTTTGTTAGCAATATTTTACAAATTGATCGATACAATTAAAAACATAAACTTGATGTTTCTCACTAATGTTGATTTTGTGAGGTGTTTTTTTTTTTTTATCATTGGACTCATGTGTGGTTTGCAGGGGACGACTGTTCAACATAAATCCATAGCTTACATCATGATGTGCACGGAGGTACTCATTCCTTGGTTTATATGTTATTGTGGAAGTATCCTCGAAGAAAAGGTAATACACTAAAATCAAACAGATTAAAAACACTTTTTTACAAGATAAGATTGCTTACACATTTGTCTGTTTCGTACGTTCAAATCTCTTTATTAATACATACGGGAACCATACTTTACCCCAGTTTTTGTTTATTTTTGTCACGAATTTTGTTTATGTCAGTGCGATTACTAAAATGCTTGCTTTTCAACACACCATGTTCTGTATTTTGCAGTGGCGGCGCGTGACCTATTTAACAGGGTGGGCTAGTCATTTAGGGCACGGGTCTTCAAACTTTTTATCTGGCGGGCCGGGAGGTCTGACCTCCCCCCCCCCCCCTTATAGGGGGTCCGGGGGGTCCTCCCCCTGGAAAATTTGGAAAAATAAAGTTCAAAAACAGCATATTAAGCAGTTTTAGACATTAATACATCAGGTCCCATCAGGTTGATTTCGTGTGGAAACTTATATCATTATAAGTAGAATTATTTATAAAACAATTTATTGATTAGCATGTTACGTGTTTTTTTTTTTTTTGTAACACTCTCAATAAATAAATAGCTACTTGGGTTTATACGAATAATTAAATCAACAAAACATTTTTTAAAAAAATATTTTCCGCAGGCCCGCGGGCCGTAGTTTGGAGACCCCTGATTTAGGGGAAGGGTACGCGACCTTGGCCGATGTCCTTATAGCCCCCAACTCCTGCGTCTAAATTTAGCTGCACACTCATTGCCTGTAATCGTTTCCGGTCTACGAGCCTAGGATAGGAACACGGATGCCGTGCGATCCAGTTATTCTTTTATGATTACTATTTGAAAGAGAATTATTATTACAACACTTGACACACAGAGTAAAAATATACCCTGCATCATGCTTACTTAGCACAATTAAAATGAATAAAAATGCTAGGAAATTAACAATTTTCAATAATAGAATGTACGAATGTACTTCGGTTACTATCGGTTTTCCCCTACTATAACTCGGGCACTGCCCCAGGGTCGTTCCTATCTCAACAATGCTAGCCGGGAGGGGGGAGTGAACGAGGGAGCCCCCGCCTCACCCCCTCGCCTACCGCTCGTTAGGGCAACCTTGGGTATTGTCCTCAGCCTTCAGTCCGGCCCCGGCCCGGCCACGTGAATTAGCTTGGTCCCTGCTCCGGCGAGATTTCACGCTGTTTTTCTACAGCTTATTTTAAACGATCTGGATCTACGATTGTGCTATATGAACACTAAAACTATATATATTTATTTGTGATGACAACTAAATAGTTTTTCTTCTCTTTAAATAAGTTGTCGGGGCTTAGCCCCACCGGCCCTTAATGACGCGCCGCCACTAGTATTTTACAATGTAGAATTACGTTAAATCTACTTTCCACAAACTATCAGAATTTGTAGTACGTTTAAATTAAATTTAGGAGTCAATAAAGATATTATTTCTATTTCATATCACGAAGAAGAGAAAGCATTAAACGCAGAAGGTAATACAGACCTACTATCCGAATTTCATTGGAGGAGTTGTTATTAAGAAATGTCTGACGACGAACGGACAAGAGACCGAAATTGTTTCCTCGTGGAATTTTCCACTTTGGAGGCATAAAAAATGGCGTTCTTCAAAAAGGCTTATTTTAACATGTTTAACAAATAATTAGTTGTTTTGACTGAGATTTTGTGGTAGCACTTCATTATTATGACTAGAGAGGTTGGTAGAAAGTTACACAACAATATTGTCACCACAATTTTTATTACACATAAACTCACAAACGCGTTTCGACAAAAAGCATCATCTTCAGTGTGTGTGTGAATTCAGAATTAACCCTTACTAAGTTAACACACACACTGAAGATGATGTTATTTGTCGAAACGCGTTTGTGAGTTTATGTGTAATAAAAATTGTGGTGACAATATTGTTGTGTTACTTTCTACCAACCTCTCTAGTCATAATTTAACATGTTTACTAACAAAATTAGTTTTATTTCCGTGGCTTTAACCATGCATCACTGAAAGAATGTGCGCTCTCTAAGATGGGCTTGTTAGGCAAGCAAACAAATGACACTTGAGTCTCTTTAGGACGTTCTGTCTGTCGTTTCCGTTTGATGGTTTCATTTTTATTGTTCAATGTCGCTTGAACACTTAATATTACACCATCCTGCTAGTACCTGTACCTATATAGTCGTTTGTCTGATTTGCTAAACCTGCAATACAGTGTACCAGACTCATTCAGAGATCGAGTCCACTTAGATCTCTGTTTAAACTTTCTGATCTCACTCCACTGGCAGAACCGCTTCAAAGTTCAAATATCTAACTGCCCAAATTTTTGGAGGGAAATTTTAGGAGCAGATGGGAGTGTATGTGGATCCTGAGTTTTGGCATTGTGGCAATCCACGTTTTTTTTTTGCATATAAAGCCATTATTCATTTAAGTTGTTCAACTAGCCTTGGCATCCAGGTGGGAGAACTCTTTCTTCATTATTTCTGCTGGCATCCAGCCTTGGTGCTCTGCCCACACAAAATAAGACATTCATCTGAAACCACTCAGCCACAGCACTCCACCTCACCACACTCAGATAATTTATATATATAATTTCTAGGCCAATTATTATTATATATTTATTTATTTTTATGTACATATTACAAAACCTACAGTCCATTAAAACTAATTTACTTTTTTTGCTTAAAATTTATTATTTAATTTTTAATACCTATTAAACATTTCGTGGCCAGGTCAGGGCAAATCCCTCCTGGTGCGAACAATTATCATAATCTGTAATCTCTTATAATTTTTTACAAACAAGAAGGATAGAATCTGTTGAATGTGATCCGATGGATGCATGATATTGTAACGGGCTGTTCACAGTGCTTTGGTTTAGAGGGCTGTTACAGTCCTGTGTGACTATAGTGACTGCAGTAGTCACTATACAGTGTAGTGTCCTTTCTTGTAATCTTGCTACGGTGATTACCAGTCTAGTTGCTATGTTATTATCTGTTTAAGTAAGCAATATGTACATTCTTATCGTGTTATCTAGTGAAATTGTCTTCCTTATCGGACTGCGTGATGTGTGATATTCCTGCAAGATACTTTCAACTTCCTTGAACGTCTTTTTCCGCAAATTTTACACCCAAGTTAATTCAAAACACCGTCTTTTTTTTAAAAAAAAAAAAACCGAAGTTTTTACATATTTTATCGCTCGACGTTTATTGGCATTGACTTACGGTGAATTAACTCCAGGCCACCATGATGTCATAGCTGAAACCGTTTCGTTTAGGAGGTGTTAACAATTGATATAGAGGGGAATTTAAAGTTAAGAGTTTTAATTCGGAGAATAGCGTAGTGTCGAATGTGGAGTTAAATTTATCTTTGCAGATTCGATTTTTAAAATTTAAGCATATAGAAGTTGTTGTTATATCTGCAGACATCAGGGGCGTACCCTGGATATTTTTTCGGGGGGGGGGGGGGGATAGAATAGAATAGAATAGAATAGAATAGTCTTTATTAAATAACCAATTTAAAATCAGATATAATACGTCATTACTCATAACAATTTAATATACAGATATACATGAATATTTATACAGTACTGACACGCAAGAGGGGGGGGGGGGGGGGGTCCTCCCCTGGAAAAATTTGGAAATTTAAACTTCTTAATACGTTATTTTAACGCTTTTCTGAGCATTTAAATAGTGTGAATACAACATTTGTAAGTGCGTGTCTACAGTCTACTCCCTGGACCTCATTATAACCAACTTTTTACAACGAAAATCTCTATATAACGATTTGCAAATGCAGTTTTCCCATTTTTTGGATTTTTGTAGCATTGTGATGAAACTATCATAACAGACGTCGTTCTGTGTTCAAACTAGGCATCGCGTGGCTCTATCATTGAAGCGAGCGTATTGCAATGAATAATGAATATTAAGGAATTTACTTATCATGATTAATGTCATAGTTGTAAATAAGTGGAAGTGGAAGTATTTATTTATTAATTTTTTAATTCCTACATATACCTTTATAACCACTACACGCCTAACGCCTATAACAATCTTAACCGCCCGCATAGTAGCTTTTAAACTATTATTATAAACTATCACTTCGCTACACAAAAACTTCTGCTTGTATCAAGTTGAAATTTTACATGCCTATTTCAATTGTACTATAGACGATGCATATTAAGTTTTATTAAAATCGTTACGTTAGAACATAAGAAATCTGCAAAAATGTTGCTTTCTCTATTTTAAAGGTTTAGATCCGCTTTAATAGTTTTCCCGATCTTTATTACTTCATAGCCGTGTTGCTGTTAATTTTACTAAAAGATTATTTAAATCAAATTATAATTATTATTAAAAAATGATCGTCTCATCGAGTAGTTGATATTATAATCTTTTCCCGTCCTGAAATTCCAATTTTAAATTTTATGTTCACGTTTACGCGAGCGTTGCGCGCGAACTCTTGGACGGATAACGTTGTCCAACGAACTTAACCTCAGTATCATTAAGAGGAACATGTGTACCAAATTTCAACTAAATCGGTCCACTTTCACTCGAGTTATCGTCGGACACGTAAACGTTACTGACAGACAAACAAACAGACAGACAAGATGCATAATTTGTTAAATGTAAGAAGCTCGCTTCAATTAGAGCTAATTACATTTGGTACAACATCTTTCCCTATGACTGTACCCGTAAAATGAGTATTTTCCTCGAATTCGGGGTCAAAAGTTGACCAAATCTTAAAATTTCACTTTCTTTTGGAAAATATTGCCAATTTTTGGAGAGCTGTATCTTGGTAATTATTGGTCGTACATAGCTGGTTCTGGCCTCAACTTGTAGGAAATTTACTCTACTTTAAAAACATAAATGAATTGTTTACATTGAAAGAAACTCATAGTTTAGGAGATGAAAGAAAAAAACCGTAACAAGTGCGAACATTTTGAGTGCCACAAAGCTAGCACAGGTCTTTGGATGCTGCAAAATTGGTAGTGCTCCTGACAACATATTAAAAAATCAGAACTAGCCGTTAGTTTGGGATTTTATCGATTTATAGTGTATTATTCGACTTGTCTATATTTAAAACTGCTGGGACTTCATTAAATACGCGGTATCACGCCAAAGATTTTTTTTCATTTTCAAATATTCGGTCGCTAACGTCTAGTGTAGGAGAATGTTGTTTGTCAATAAACTAAGCATCGCGCGCTTGGCTTTCATTCAATAGACCATACTGAATTTTAAGAAAACAGTTGATCATGATAAGATGATAATATGATAGTTACTAAAAGACAGACAGGATGCATTTTTATAATGTAAGGTATAAAAATAGTTTTATTATCTACAGGATATTTTTTTTTTAAATTTCGGGGGGGGGGGGGGGGGGGGATTGATCCCCCATATCCCCCCCTAGGTACGCCCCTGGCAGACATAATTTAAGAGTAACTTGTGTTGGCAAGAAACATAGGTTTTTATCTAAAATATCCTTCCAAATAACTAGAAAAGCAAATTTGTTAAATGGATCGAGGCTGGCATTGACTGGCAATTATCAGGAACGTTCAGTTCCATTATAAATACAGTAGTCCCCCCATTTTTATTATTTAGTAATTTATTCCTACATATTAACCCTTGATGTGGACAGGAAAGCCTGCATGACAGCTGCTTCTATGTGCAAATAACTGATGAAGTGATACGCAAATTTTACATTTATAAATTGTTGTGTCCTTTTAATTTAGAGTGCGAAGTTAACGGACGCAGTTTACAGCAGCGGTTGGATCGAGCTGAAGCCCAAACAGAGGAAGGAAATAATGATTCTGTTGATCGCTACTAATCGACCTTTACAGATCAAATTAAGCAGAACTCATATCATCAACTTCACTTACTACACAGGAGTAAGTAACGTTAGCTTTCAAGTTTTCTTTACGTATCGATATAAACTGTTGATATTTAGGCCTCATTCGTGAGTTGCTTACATTTTCAAATTATAACAATGAAATTTCTCATAAAATAAGCGTGGCTGAAGGTTACCTGATGTGGAGCTGGTGTTGAGTTGCTTTGTGCTGTTATTTGGGCAGGTCTGTTTCCAGCGCTGTAATGCTGTTCATCGCTTCTAAATACATTACACATAACTTTTACTCAAGTGTAAACAATGAATTTATAAGTGATTGAATGAGTAAATTATTATTATATTGCACAGATGAACAAATCAACCGTACTACAATGGGTATAACAGGAAATAAAGAAATATCATTTGACGGTACTAATTTACTTGGCAACCAACTAAATGAGGTGTGAGGTGCGATATGGAAAACATCTGTTCTTTCATTCACTCTACATTTGTTTACTGAACAACTTGTAAGAAATCGGTTTGTCTAAATAACTATTAAAACAAAGTTAGTCATTACTCTTTTGTATGTGTAAGGCTGATTGTTGGAGACCAACAGTTGTTTATTTTATATTTTACCTTATTTTATACTGCATCATTTTGTGTTAACAATGGTGATATTTAGCAGACAATTTTTTCAAATCAACTCAACACTTTCATCAACTTAAAAATATGTTCAGCTATGACATCTCTTCACGTTACAAGTAACGTGAACATATTGTAAATTGGTATAACCTGGATGCAAACTCCTCAGTATGTAGTCTTTGCGTTTAGAAAAGGCATCACTCTCCTTGCTTGTGCTGGATATAACGAGCACAATTGAATTAATATTGCAACAATATTAATAATATTAATAAAAACAATATTAATAATAAACCAATATGATATATTCCATATATCATATTGGATGCATGTGCGCAAGCGTAAAGATTACCTACCTGATTCTCGGCAGGCTGACTGACCAGGTCTTCCCTTGAAGCCGATTCCGACATGAGCTCATGTCAAACTTAATTTAACGTATTTCATTCATTTAACATTTCAAGTTAGTCTCAGGGCCCTCAGCTTTTCACAAACATTTTACACATCTTTACTTTAATTCTCTTCGAGTCCGGGTCGAACAAGTCAGGAACTTACGCCGCGGCATGCTGTCGTACATTCCGTCATCGTCAACGGCCAAGTCCATTTAAATTATAATCATTTACCATTTATGACATTGTTAATTTAAATTTTGTGTGTGTGTGTGTGTGAATAATTGTTTTGGTGTAAAACAATTTTTTGTATAACTTAACTTTTAACTAAATTATCTTATTAGGATCCGTAGACAAAACCAAGGACCCTTATATTTTCCTGCGTCGGTCTGTCCGTCCGTCCGGCTACACGTTTCGTCCGATCACTTTGAAATTTGGCATGTATGTGTCTTGTACATACACACATATTTTAAAAATATAGCGATTTAAAAAAAATATTTTTAAAAAAACTTAGGGTAAAAAAACTTAAGGGTTAATTTTTTTTTTTTTCGACACCGTGAGGGGTATCATATGAAAAGGTACGTCGAGCTGATTACAAACATATATAATTCTTTAAGGGTATAACTTTGATAGGGCGAGCGTAGGCAAGTTTGAAGTGGGTGTGAAACGTGCCCCCCCCCTCTATCTCACTTATGTGAAGTGCAAAAAATCTGAAAAAATTCCTGAAAATTCTTCGACCAAAAGTAAAGATACCACTTTTTGAAAATTTCGAAAAAAAATAAAAATTTATTTTTTATTGACAAAATACGTTTTTTTTATAATTATGATGGTCTTTTCGATGTATTTATATGGTTGTAGTCCGTCCAGTTCAGTGGCAAAAAATACTTTATCAGATCCTTAGGATAGTTCAAAATAAGCTTTTTAGCATTTAAAAAAACCACTGTTTATACACTTTACAGTTTAACACTATACAGTGTGACCCTCGCTATATGCTGACACACACTTGACCTGTTTGTTTTGATTTGTCTGTATTTGCTTCGGAGCAAATTTCACACAATTTATCTTTGGCAAGTTAAATTTAATAATTTATTGTTTAATGTATAAATAGCTGTTGGTAATTAACATACTCGTGGCATAATGCCATTTATGATTTTCATTACAATTTAATATATTATGCTCGTTCGTTAAACCTATCCTAAGGCCCCCATACACTGTCAAAATGTTTGCGCAAACATTTTGACAGTGTATGGGGCTGTTTGATGTTTGCGCAAACATGATGTTTGAAGTGTGTGGCCTAAATTTGATTGAAATCAGGTTTGCGCAAACATTTTGCGCAAAATGTTTGATCGTGTATGGGGGCCTTTAGTGTTCGTTTTGATTTATTTTGCTTTTTAAGGTGGTCCTTTGGGTATATAACTTTCATTTATATATTTTAGTATAACTTTTCAACTTAGATCCTTATATTATAAGGTTTGAACTCTATGAACCTAACACTGATAATATCTCTTAGTCTAATTAAGAATAACATGTTCAAATGAAATGAATGTATTTGTTTTATGTTTCAGTTTATCCAGATGACCTACTCGTTTTTCGCACTGCTTATAAGTCTGGAGGAATAAAATGCAACATTTTTATTTACTTTTTATTCATTATTCAAATCTATTATCGATTATTTGAATTATGTTACTTCTTAGATGTTAGAATGAAATAGACAATTACATTCAATGAAAAAAAAAATATAATAAATGAAATATTGTTGAGGTATACATTGAAAATAGTTATTGGATAAAAATAATATCTAGGAAATTATAAAATAAAGTGAATAATAAATATACGTATCAAATAAACTAAATAATTTATTCACAAAATTAAATTTATGTATTTATTAGTAAATACATATATGATATTTGTTTTAATTAATAATAATCATATTTATAATAAATTAGACAAAATTACACTGTGTTGAATGAGAATTAAATTTAATTTATCAAATAAAATCGAAATAATATCTTCTTTTTTTTTCAAATTATTCCAAATATTTTTTTGTCTATCTTTTGTTGTATTTCGGGGGGGGGGGGGGCCGTTGATCAAAAATGTTTCTATATTTAAACATGTAGATTAATATGGAAAAGAAAATGTATGTGTTTGTGAGGGACAAACAATAGGGAGGGGAGACAGTCACATCATGTACTTGTACTGGATAAATCAGACCAAGTAGAACTTACTCGGACAGTGGGAGACTTGGCTCAATCTCTCATCTAACCTAACTTCTTACCCGAGACGGCTTATATTTTTGACATGAGTGTTTATTTGGGATATTAACAAATCATTATATCTTAATAACAGCCAAGTAATTAATTAATAAAAAAGTATAAGCACAATGATATTTAGCCTCTAGAATGGTCAAGTATAATTTATAAAATCAATTTATACTTAGATAAGATGTTGTGGAACTCCTCCATGTACCAGGTTTTAAACACGGGAACTTGTAGCGACCCACAACTTAGTGAAGCTCAACGAGCCAAATAAAAACATCACTATATTTTTTTATTCGGTTGTTTATTTAAATACATTTAATTAACACAGCTTAGAAATTGTTTTAATGAAAGAAAATATATTTTAAAAGCAAAAATAGAACTGTATGATAAGTAGATATGAGAGAGTTAGTGTATGATAAGTTATAGATTTTCTCGCTGTACCCACTAGTTATGTGTGCGACAAACTAGTAGGCTTTGAGAATATTTATTTCAGATTCTTAGACTATGATCATAATTTTTATGATTAGCAAATTGTAAGAACAATTAGAAAATAAATTAAATATCAGAGTGCCCGCTAACTATTCATTAATTACTACTACTTTGTGGTAGAGCGTTGGACGGGCTTGAAGGTCTCGGTTTCGACTACAAGTGACTTGAATGTACTTGTTACTTGTTATGTATTGTTAGCAAAGCGTGTCGGCGGCGCAGACTTCTAGTCAGTAGTAAGATTAAATGAAAACATCGGTTAAAATTAATAAATAAAATAGTCCTGACCCTCACCAACTTCCAAAAAAAATATTCCATATTTTGACGATGCCACCGCCATGTTCTCCATTCTCCTTATAAAATATCATGTAACATCTTACATTTCATAATTATATATATAAAAAAAAAAATGTATATTTTTTTTACACAAGTTTAATGAGAATAATAACAAGAAAAAAATAACCTTTATCTCCAAGAAAGTTATGTAGTTGAAATTTATGCTTTTGGATTAGTTTAGAGGGACTGAAGTAAGTCTTTTCTTCCCTGAACTCAAAAAGGAGGGAGAAATAGTAAAACCAGGGAGAAAAAGAAGGATTGAATACTTAATTATTTTATAAATGTAAAGAATGAATGGCTAATGTAGTGAAGTTATTGAAATCAGGTTGGCAACACTTCTTTTTCGACCTTATTTGATCATTGTTTAAACCTGCATCTAAATAACCTTCTATTTGAGTTTAATTGCAATTATTATTTGTCTTTAATATTGAAGCTCTTATATCTGCGTGCTAACAATTATTGTTATTTATTAAAACAATAAATAAAATTTTTGCATAATGGATGAAGATGCGTTTTATCCATACTGGAGATGAAATATTGCATGTACCTCGGTAGTAAAGTGTTATAATTCCAATTCCCATCGCGATAATTATCTCCCTCGTTATTCCCTCGGCCACGCCTCGGGAATTAAAAAAGTATAATTCACTCGACTTCGCCTCAAGAACCAACTTATTCGCTCAGGGAATAATGGCTTACTTTACTCCCAAGGTGCATAAATAACTATTTATATACTACGTTTTTAAATTTTCTGTTGTCACATTATGTAGTGTTGATAAAATGATTGTTATTGTTACATATATAATGTTAGTGACAAAAAATAGTTCCGAATTTATTTACTTCATATAAATGAGAACCAACTAGACACTACTAAGCAAGCATTTTCATTTGATACCCATATCATGGGCATGCTTAAAAAATAACTAGTCCCCATCTTGGGCTGTCCGCCATATTGGATTTTGAATGACGTCACTTAGCTAACCATGCATTGTCATCCAAACTAAACGTGTATCCAAAATTTCTATTCAATCGGTTGAGCATAACTGCTTTAAAATTTAATTGCAAGATTTGACCCCAACAAAAAAATGCATACATACAAACATTGCAAGTTAAATATAAGCTTTTAAAATAGTGTCAATCGGGATAAAATGCCGAAAGTGAAATTTTGGATCCAATATCGGATGTATTCACGTTTATTGGAACTCACGACCTTAAGGCTTTTATACTAGGATTGTATTCAACAATTGGAGCCACAATTTGACCATTTTTAATATGTTATAGTATTTTATTTTGAAGATTTTGCGAATTTTGTTCAATTTACTCTTTATTTACACTCGGCTTTTCTTTGACACTTGTTAAAAAGATATAAAACTAACTGTCCCTAATGAAAAAGTTTTACAATATAAGAAAAAAAAAAAAAAATATATAATAATAATAATATGTGCGCTTCAAAAAGATGTTTTAAGGTAAGTTTTCCAAGACGCGACTCCAGCGATAGCCGCTCAGCGACTATCGCTGAGGACTCCTCTTCTGAGTTTACATGTAAGTGTTTTCCTAGGCAAGCGACTGTAGCTATAATCGCTAGAGACGCTAGCGTCGATCGCTGAGCGATTGCAGCCGTCTGCTTCAGGAGCAGTCATAATCGCTAGAGACGCTAGCGTCGATCGCTGAGCGATTGCAGCCGTCTGCTCCAGGAGCAGTCATAATCGCTAGAGACGCTAGCGTCGATCGCTGAGCGATTGCAGCCGTCTGCTCCAGGAGCAGTCATAATCGCTAGAGACGCTAGCGTCGATCGCTGAGCGATTGCAGCCGTCTGCTCCAGGAGCAGTCATAATCGCAGTCGCTGGCGATCCAATCAAAAGTGAATCCAGTCTGTGGCCGTCAAACTGAGAGGATGAATTAAAATAAAAAATGGGTTACAGGACCTAATGCCTCAGAATATTTCCTTACAAATTAATTCCAAAATGGCGACGGATATTAAGTTAAAATATGGAGGAACTATTTGTCTTATAGAAAGATATAATTGGTGCGAACGTCAGCACGATCAGTGAAATACTTGCGAAATTATTTAAAGATTAAAGTTGATATTTTTAATAAAAGCGCAAATATCAAAACGAGATTTAGTGGAAATGTTTGTATTAAGAGATATAATTGGTGCAAATTTTGTGCAAAATTCAGTAAACGACGTGAAGAATTTCTAAAGCGACTATTTGTAGGTTGGATATGGTTGTTGGATGATGTAGTGTAGGCATCCAACTTATTCTTTAGTTATTTGTTAATTTTAATCAGGAGTCTAGGCTTCTAGAGCGTGGAGTCCAGTAAAGCACGAGTAGGTCGTCTGAAGAAACTGAAACATAATTTTACATAATATAACAATGGAGATAATATGGAACCTCCGATCTTAAAATTTATAAATATATAATATATAACATAAGTATAAACAGTAGTGGCGAGATAATGTGTCACATAGAAGTAGTAATAGGTTATTGGTGATAGGGGTAAAGGTGAAGTTGGATAGTTACCCCGGTGTACTGTTTAAGTCCGATGGTGATGGCCTCGGTGATTCTGAGAGCGAGGTTTCTCTTGGCTGCGACCATGAGGAGGAGAAGCATCTTCCTCTCTCTGGGCCTGGCAGCCTCCCAGCCACTAGAGTAGGCACTCAGGCTCATCCCTTCACTCTGTCAAACCATCCAATCATGTTTTACAAGTAATTAAAGAAATCATGTCCACGTATCATGCCACAAACAAACATTCAAATAATTTGAAAACCTTTCAACATTTGTTTCTTTGCTTTCTGCGGTTGTGGAGGGATGTATTAAGGCCGTATGTTATTGTAATAACATACAATTAATTATATTAATTATATTTCGACCCGTTCCAGGACGAATTTATGCGTAAAACATAATTACTGTATGAGTTAATAGTTTTACATGTCTAGGTATCATCATAAATATACGTATATCAAAATCAAATACCATAAACAGACTGACTCAGCATGATAAACCGGGATATTTTGCCTTAAGGGGCTCTCGAACAATGTTTCCGCCCGTCTTTAATAATATTTATATATGCTTAGAAAGAATTTTCTGAAGTTCCACCCCAAGGGGGAAATTAAGAAAAGGAGTTTCATTCAGACTGATTTTCTGAGGCTTCCTAAACGCTAATTTCTCAACCATTTAATTAAAAAACCCACATTGAACAAAACCTACTTAATAGCAAAGCAACCAGCTATTACATATTAAATACAATTATATAAAGGGTACTTTTTTACTTTAGCAAACTCCTATATCATTTTGTGTTAATAGTTATTTAGACAAAGGAATATATACGGAATAGCATAATATATTCCTTAGTCTAAATTACTATTAAGACATAGTATTTATTCCAATGTACCTTGGGACAAAGGAATATCACACTTGTGTTTATAATTGAGATCATATCCCTTAGTCTAATCAACTACATAATTAAGATAAAGGAATATTAAATATAAAACTGCCCCAGAGTCTCAATGTCTTGAGGAGACAAACACACAAACCTTTGAGACTTTTGTAGGGCAGACTAGTTTAGAACCAAGGGGGGGGGGGATGCTAAAGTAAAAAAGTGCCAAAAGGCTTATAAAATATAATTTTATTACATTGAAAATGATCATACTTCCATTTTAAGATGTATGAAAAAGTCTTAATTTTCATGTATTTTGTATTTTTTTACTATCGAATGACTGCGTCATTATTATCTTAGAAAAATGCCAACCTCTTCTTAAACTATTATCATAATAGTGAAAAAGAAGCGTTTATAGTATCATTGCTTCCCCCGACACTACTTGGACTAGTTGGACTTGGAAGCTTAGTTCAAACTACCAACTGTTTTTGATGCATTCAATATTTGCGTAGCTGAGAGGTAAATTGTAAGTGACATCTCAGCAGTTAAAGGAGAACTATTTTGTAGTCTCACAAAAAACGGAAAATCGAAAAGTCTCTCTTCACTAATTACAACATTTTTATTTCCATTATTATTTATTAAAACATGAGCTACAATTCTTCTATTGAATAATATCTGTGGGAAAATGAAAACTGACCTTATTCTCTATGAGACTTCCGCACCAGCAAAGAATGACCGGCATAGCACAGGCCACGCCGAAACACAGGTATCCTGTGCCCTTGTCTCGCACTTCCCCCTGTCAACACAACAAATCACTCCCTTCTCTTATCAATCGAATTTGTTAAATCCTTATTATTATAATGTATTGCGAGCAGCATCGTCGATGTAAGTGCGGCAGAACCTCACTACATCGGACGTCGCTTATAGCGGACAAAAAAATACGTGTTCGAGAAAAGATATTCCACGATTTGCCGTCCGGCCCGAGACCCTGCGTCCGATGCTGTTTTCTTATAATATTCTTCAAAAATCGTTTATTAAACCTATGCTTAAGGCAATATTTTATTTCTTATTTTTACGTACACCCATTTGCATTATTATTCGAAATAATTATTTGTCGTATAACGGACTTTGATAATTGCGGACAAGCCTGAGCCCCGACTAGTCCGTCGTAGTGAGGTTCCGTTGCGTATCTCAGTGCTTCCACTGACGTCACCACGGAGTCCTAGGTTTCCGGATTGTCATGTGTGGTGACCGCGTTATTTCTAATAGGTTTTTCGACATTTCGCTTCCGATGCCGAAAGTTTCTTCGGGAATGTGTCGTGTACATAAAGATCTGCGAGTTGACGTTGTCTCACTCTAAGATGACATGTACATCCCTGAAGATGCTCCCAGTGTAGTTGGCGAAACGTCGGAAAATCCATCTAACATACAAGGGTCACCACCGGAATACCTAGAAATCCGTATATCTATAAGTAGTTGTAACCGTTCGGCGTAACACGTCGACTGAAATTTAGTAATGCATGCAACTGATGCAAGCTCAAAGAATCATATTCACGAGGACACACTTTGTTACGTCATGGTTAAACAAATACATCGTTAGATTTTCATTTATACGTAACGTTATAATGTTAACAGGTATTAAGTTGGTAAACACGTTCTAAGTTATTTCAGGCTCTCGTTTAAGTACTTATTTGATGATTATACCACAGATGTTACTGTTTACTGACCGTTTGACCAATGTAAAGCGCGGTGCACGCCATCAACGAAACCATGAAGAACTCAGTAAATACTCCCAAGCTGACCACTTGGTTTTCAAGCTTCACCAATCTAACAAAGAATAACATTATTAAAGAAATTATAGAGATCTTGGAGATCCGAGAAAATCTCTCTTAATACATTCATCATGCTACAGTCCTAATATGCAGCTTTTTTTCTATGAATCTATTATTTAGTGAACTAATAACAGTGAAAATAGTCCTTACGTAGGTAAAAAAAAGTCTTGCATACGAGTCTGCAAGACAGTGACATTTTCATGTAACGCTATTTAGTGTCGTTTTCTGGTAACGCTTTTCGAGTTTATGTGATAAAGTAAAGACATGAAAATGTCAAAAAATTCGAGCGTGCAGATTCTTGCTTTTGTAAATTAGGAATTAAATCGATGATGGTCGATTTAAGTTATGCACGAAGAAAATAAGTACTTTTCTTCTTTTCCAGTTTATTAAGAAGTAATCTTTTAGCTTCTTCGCCCATTTTTTTTTATAATAAATGAAAAGAATTATAGTACAACAAAAATAAAAATTAATATAGTAAAAAATAAATTTTATGTATGTAAGTTTATTTGGAATAAAATTCTAAGGGTTGTGGTGTTTATCCGTTGCAAATCGGAGCAGTAGAACAGAAGTTGTGTATCGCTTTTTTTTAGTAACGCTTTTCGAGTTCATGTGCCATAGTCAAGACATGAAAATGTCAAATTAATCAACTTGTACATTGTGTAAGTTTTGTTTCTAAAGCGTCAGGTATAATATATTGAACAAATTATGCACCTTAAGATTTTAACGTGGTGATCGATGCAGTTTGCAATAGCTTTCAATGAATCGGGTTTACCGAAGTGATGTTTCAGCTGGATCAACTCTCGATTGAGTATATCGATATGAGCACAGATCTGGAATGTGAAGGCAGTGAGGAGGTTGTAAGCCAGGGTGACACCCAGCACGGAAGCGTTAATGTAATACACTTGGAACAGCTGGCCCACTATAAAGTCGTCGAACGGAGTCCACATGTCGAACACGAATTTTTCACCGATATTACCCCAGTTGATGAAAAAATGAATTCCGAACTGTAATAAGAACACGGATTGAAATGAAACGTAATATATTAAACTGATTTTGTCGGAGAGCATCTTCGCCTCATCCAATTTTTGTTTTTTCCATTTGTCTACCGAAGCCTGTACGTAGAGGAATTCTAGCGATTCGATCAGTTCTTTGAGCTGATCGAATCTAAAGCTGTATAAGGCAGATCGTACGATCAGATGAATAGCCACTGTAAGAGCGATTAAAGCGAAACTGCTGCTCGTAACATCCTGAAAAAATAATAATAATAAAAATAATTTTCTGGCAATTAGTGTGGCACATAGCTTCCTCGTCTCCTATCGAGCACTTTAATAATGTATTATTACTGTTACGATTGTACTATTACTCTTACACTACCCTCATACGAATTATTATTCTCTACGTATTACCCTTTTGATCCCCCATTTTTAAATTTGTCTAAAGCGGCGAACCAAGTTCGTGGGGTCCGCTCTCTACACACAGTAGAGAGGGACACGAACAACGGTTCGTCCTAATCGTCAGTTTCCCTCTGAACTGAGCTGAAACAACGTTAAAAAACAGCGTTAAGAAACTCAAGAAAGCGTTAGAAACACAGTTTTAAAACAGAGTTAAAAGAAACAGCTTTAGAAAAGCAAGGGGGAAAATAACAAAAAAAAACAATGTTAAAAGAAGTAAAAAGAAACAAATGAGTCGGAGGTGTAGAGTCAGGGTGTCTTTTCTGATAAAATGACGAACATCGGTTCGTGTCCTCTACACGCAGGCGAACCTGGTTCGCTCTGCCGGTGAACCGAAAGATGTTTTCCAACCCGATGGAAATCCAAGTTCGTCACGAACTTGATTCGTTTACCTCTACACACATGGGAACTTGGTTCATACGAACCAAGTTCGGCGAACCAAGTTCCAATGTGTGTAGGCCGCTTAAATTCTTTTGTTAGCGAATTTTCGAAGACAATTATACTATTGCAATGGCTTCAAAATTTTTGTAATGCGAATTTTTGAAAATTGTCTCCATGGAAATCCGTTTTTGACCATTGGTTCGATTCCTAAAAATTAACACTTTTTTATGTATGAGTGTATATATGTATGTATGTATGTATGTATGTATGTATGTATGTATGTATGTATGTATGTATGTATGTATGTATGTATGTATGTATATATGTATGTATATTGTATGTGTCACTCCAGAAGATATCTCAAGCTAGGATGCACTTAAAAAATCCAAACATATTTTAAAATGCCAATTGATGAGTTCGTTGGCCAGAATTTAGGGGTCAAATTTTGACAATTTAGGGCCAAAAATAGCATAAAAAACGTGTTTTTTCCATTTTACCCCCCTCTTATATGAAAATATGACAATCGTGTACATATTAACAATTACTACTGTACTCTTAAAAAGCTTTCAGCGACATGCATCTTGAAGGGTAAATACTATTTTGACTTTTGTACCAATTTTAGTTTTCAACCATCCAAATTCTAAACCAAAATTTTCCTATATTATTATAAGCCAATATTACGCAGATTTCTTTGAAAATTCGCTCATTAAGTCATGTTGCATGACTGGACTTTTTTTACATGATTTAAAGTACCGATTTAGCAAAATGTAATTAACGAAGACGGTTAAAATGATCAAGGGATTATATGTGGGCTACATTCAACAAGCCGTCCGAATCTATTGAAACTCAAAAGAGGACTATTAATGATATTAATTAAAAACTTTTTTTCGCGTGTCGGTGAGAAACCAATGGATGCAGATGGTTGATACTTAAATGGGACCAACAATAAGCAAACTACTATCGCAACCGGTAGTTTTTAAAATATGTAATATGTTGGTTCGAAAAACTGATGAACCGGACACGGGACCGAAAATATTCCGTCAATTTTGGTAAACTCGGAAGCAATAAAGCATTGTAAAATATAGAGATAAATAAATGTATTGTTATCAAAGAATGTTGAGTATGACCTTGAAGTCAGTAGTAATTTTGACGATGCCCGATAAGGTGTAGAAGAAGAGAGATCCGTTGAAGAGGACGGCTCTGACAGTAAAGCAGGAAAACACGCTGCTCTCAGGATGAACCCAAGTACCCAGCAGCCGCATCATCCATCTGCTTGTACTCATCGGTCCGCTCTCCTCGACATCCTAACCACAACATAGCTCAATATTGGAAAATTAAATAGTCAAAAATAGCAGCCTCTTAAAGTTAATTTAAAATTATATTTCCAAGAAACCCCCTTGCAATGTCGATGCTACAAAACAACGAAAGCCATTCCTTGTTTCTGCTACAAACAAGGAATGCTCAAAACAAATGTCCATTATTCGTAACTTCTGTGGGAGGCATTGTCACACTCTCCAATTGACGTACATTAGCTTTATTATAACAGAGTGTCCATATTATAACCGATGCAAAAACAGGATGTAATGGTATGATAATGTAATAAGAGAGAGATAATGGAGGCCAAGGGAGGGGAAGACTGCTGCGCTCAACAATTAGACCCAAAAATTAGACATATCTTATTCTTCCACGTTGCCCTTGGACACTCACACACATGTACTTCTATATAATGTATTATCTATATAAGGCTCTACTATAACCTGAATACGTTTACTTATATGAGTCATGAAAATTGTTATTTAAAAGCTTCCATAAGGTCGATAAAACTAAATTAAAAGTTAATTTTCATTTTCATTACCTAATCTAGGTATATATCTTGCGCATTATCTCTAAAAACTAAATGATAATCGTTTGCAGGACTCTTGGGCCCTAAATTATTTACTTTGAAGCAATAATACGTATAGAAGAACAACAAGGGGGGGGGGGGGGATTGAATGCTTTTTCTTTATTCATAACCGATGTTGTGATCCCCCTTCTCTTTCAAATTATTTTTTTACTTTACCGAGTTGCTGCTTAATTGGATAATATGCGGTAATTTAGTTACCCTTTCAAACATGGGACGTATTACTTTCGACAGTTTATCTCTGAACTATTCTATTTATGGGAGCCACTGCTACTACTAATGCTACTAATCTTTTGATGCCTTTCAAGAAATTGTGGCTAGTTATTTGAATATTACTCCAATTCAAAATAGTCCCATATCAAGTGACAAACTAACATCAACTTGACTTTTGACCAACTAACTAATTGTGTACTCAGGATCATGAAAATGACATGTCCACCGTGTCTAGGGACTGTGGAAAGGCCGGACCCGCCACGTTCCTGCTCCCGTCGAAAACTAAACAAGAGTGAGACACATCAACTTTCCGGGGCATTTCAGGCTCAGAGCTCTTTCTATTCTATAGCTATAGCCAAACAAATTCAATAAGTATTGTTAGGCTCATAGGGTTAAAACCATATATGAGGATCTAAGAAAAATATTACCAAAAAATGAATGAACAAATTACATAAATTTCACCCGAAGGACCACCTAAAAAAGGAAAATAAATGAATACGAACAATCAGATAGCCTATCTTCCTGCCTAACTTGATATCTGGGGGGCTTAAGCCCCCCAGATATCAAGTTAGTCCCCCAAGAATCAAATTATATATATATATATATATATATATATATATATATATATATATATATATATATATATATATATATATATATATATATATATATATATATATATACACATATATACAAACACTGGTATAAACAGGCGAGCTTAGCGGGGCTGCAGCGAATTTATTAAATTAAAAATACTGCATAAGAAGGCGAAAACAGCGAGCCTGCAATCATTTTATTAAATTAAAGATTATGTATAAATGCTGTATAAGCGAGCCTGTAATAACTTATTTATGTAATAAATATCAAGTACAAATGCAGTATAAACAGGCGAGCGTAGCGAGCCTGCATTAACTTCATTGAATAAAGATTATGAAAAAATGCTTTTACAACCGGCAAGCGTAGCGAGTCTGATATAATTTTATTAAAGAAAATATTTACTACAAATGCTGTAGAAACCGGCGAGCGTAGCGAGCCTGTATTAATATTAATTAACAAAGATTGTGGACAAATGCTTTTACAACAGGCGAGCGTCGAGCCTGTAATCATTTTATCAGATAAGGAATAGAATAGAATAGAATAGAATAATTTTATTTGTATAGAAGCTGAAGCTTATTACAAATTGGAGCACATAATTCGAACTTATAATTTTTGTGTATAGTTCACTTTTTCTTCTTAATATATATTATAATATTTCATTACATTAATTCTTCTTTTTTAGGGTTTTGTAGATTCTTCTCAAAACCCTTATGCCGAGGGTGATGTGTCCGTCTGTCCGTCGCTCTTTGGTTCATAGGGCCCGAACCGTTTAAGCTATAGAGCTGAAATTTGAAATACTGGTGTAACTTTTTGACCCAACCACAGGAAAAATATACAGAAGTTCAAAATTAAATGTGCGCATGCGCAATTCGCAAAAATGTTGTAAACTCAGAAATTTATATTTTTTTTTATTTTCGAGTGGGGTATCAAATGAAAGCTGCTGAAGAGTAGGACGCAAATATATATATGCTTTTGTAAATTTTGCATTCCGTATTGGGTAAAAAAATCAAAATATACCCAAAAAAAATTTTCCCCCCCCCAACCACTATACTTCGGCTGGTCCTAAAATTTTGAAATAATTCATGCTAATGCCTTATTGTGGGGCGATGAAAATTCCGGGAGTTCATCACAAATTTTAAAAAATTGCCAATTTTTGGCGCGAAAATTTGAAGTGCGCCAAAAATTTTATTTTTTTTAAATTTTGAGTTGGGTATCAAATTAAAGCTGCTGAAGAGTAGGACGCAAAGATATATATACATTTTTAAATTTTGCATCCCTTATTGGGTAAAAAAATCAAAATATACCCAAAAAAAAATTTCCCCCCCCCAACCACTATACTTCGGCTGGTCCTAAAATTTCGAAATAATTCATGCTAATGCCTTATTGTGGGGCGATGAAAATTCCGGGAGTTCATCCCAAATTTTAAAAAATTGCCAATTTTGGGCACGAAAATTTGAAGTGCGCCAAAAATTTTATTTTTTTAAAATTTTGAGTTGGGTATCATATGAAAGCTGGTGGAGAGTAGGATTCAAATATATATTTGCTTTTTTAAATTTTTCATTCTTTATTAATTTTATAAGTCAAAATATACCCCAAAAATTTCCCCCCTCCCCAACCACTATATAACGGGTGGTCCTAAAATTTCGAAATAATTCATGGTTATACCTTATGGTGAAGCGATGGAAATGGTCTGAAAAAATGAATTTTTCTAGTCGTTATTACAGTTGAAAAACATTGTGACCCCCCGGGGGATCGAACCCGGACCCTTGAGATCGAAGAATAAAATCAAAATTACATAACGGGCATGCTTAATCTTCTACAAAACCCTAAAAAGTACTTGGACGCAAGTACTTCCCTGTGATTTTTTTTTTTCTTTTTACTTAAAATGACAAAATGAAAGATCTTTAAATAAAAAAATATAAATAAATATAACACTTCTTGATATACACGTTGTAATGCTATTATAAAACAAAAAATAAAAATGATAATAAAATCGCTTAAACAAAATATAACATAAAACATTATTTCATGGGTCCAAAAGAAATGCTCTTAATTTCAAGATATTTAAAATAAAGTAAAAAATGTTAGCAGCTTGGTTCTTGCTTGTGGGTCCAAGTAGCGAGGCCAGATTAGTATTGTCAGTCAGTTCATTGTCTGTAAGGTGAAGCGGGAGTAACATTTTTCTTTGATGCTCGTAAATTGGGCACCTGAAGAAAATGTGGCCTAAAGTTTCTGTTTCCCTCTGGTTGCACACGTTGCAAACTTCACTCGCTTTAATAACATGTAGTGTTCCTCTGAGTGTTAATTTGACCGAATCCATTCCTGCAGTCCGAAGTTGAGCCAGCGTTTTTTGTTGAGCAAATGGAATATCTAAATTGAGGTAGTTGATATCGGTATGGTGGAAACAGTTAAGTATTTTGTACATTTGGCTATAGCTTGATTGTTTTATTCTTTCCTGATCTTCATTTTTTAGTTTTAAATGGTACGCGGAAGCTATTTTGTCTATGGATGTGGTATTGAAAGAGGGTAGGAGTATTGATTCGAGTTGTATATCTACTGTGTCAAGAATGTGCTTTAGTTGAGAAATCCAGTTATATTTTATAGTATTGCTAGGTGAAGAGTCTAGTGTTAGAAGACGTCGGAAACATTTTTTTAATAAGCTATCATCGTCCAAGGAATTTATTTGTTTAACAAAGTTTAATGTTTGTTCGAGAATTTTCACTGCGATCTGAGGTATGTTGAGTTCTTGTCTTACAATGTAGTGGGGTGTATTTGATTTTAATGATAAGTATCTTTTATAGAAATGGGTTTGAGCTGATTCTAAATGATGCAAGTATCGGAGGGACCAGACATGTGAGGCATAAAGAAGCGATCCTAAGACACTAGCATTGTATACTTGCAACACGGCTTGGAATGAACGATTTGACGCTCTTACTAGCGCCTCTCTTACCGCGCCTCCAACTGCCCGGCTTCTACTAACAGCCTGATTAGTTGCTTGTTCGAACACCCCTCGCTGACTAAAACAAACTCCTAAATAGTTAAAACTGGTTACTTCTTCTAATATCTGGCCTTTGTAATAACACTTAGGGCGATTTGGAGATATTTTACCTTTAGAAAAAATTAAAACCTTTGTTTTGCTTATGTTAACCGTCAGATCGTTGGTATGACAATACTCCTCCAATATTCTCAGCGCTTTGTTCTGCTGAACGACTGAGTCCGAAAGAATGGTAAGATCGTCCGCGTAGGCCAAAATACTAATGCTTGTTGATCCGTCCACGCTTATTCCTTCGTGACCATTAGCTTTAAAGAATTCATCGATATCTCTAAGGAAGAGATTAAATAATAAAGGTGAAAGAATTTCACCTTGAAGCACTCCTTGTAAAACATCTATTTCAGACGAAATTTCATTGTTATAATTAATTCTCATCCTTGCATTTTTGTATAAATTCATAATAATTCTTAACATCTTAGAGCTTACTTTTGCTAATTGTAATTTCTGAATTAATTTCTGATGGTTTAGGCTATCAAAAGCCTTTTTGAAATCGACGAATGCGGCGATGATTTTTCTTTTGGGCAAACGTAGGTGATTTTGTACTAAGGCATTAAGGATGAATATATTATCGGCACAGCTTCTGCCCTGCCTAAAACCAGCTTGAGTTTCCGGGATTAATTTGTGTTTTTCAGACCAAATCCTGAATCTATTGTTTAAAATAGACGTGAATAGCTTTGTGACACAGTTTATTAGCGAAATTCCCCTATAATTATTTGGGTCATTTTTATCTCCCTTCTTAAACAACGGTTTAATTGTAATAACTGACCACTGACTGGGAGTTTGTTCCAGAATCAGAATTTTGTTGAAATAACCTGTTAAATATTTAATCCATTTAGACGGTAAATGTTTAAAAAAATCATAACTTATTAGATCAGTTCCTGGAGTAGAGCCACTTCTAGATGTATTAATCGCTGCCAAAACCTCTTTTTCCGTTATCTCCGGGTCAAGGTCGGGATCCGCTAATTCAAGAAAGTGCATCTCCTCTATTTGTTTTGATTCCTTATATGATCGTAAGTAGTAATCTTCCCACTCTGTTATTGTTATTGTTCCGCAGTTGTTTATATTTTGTTTTTTAAAGCTATTTATCGTTTTCCAAAAGTTTTTGTTATCTTTAATATTTTTCAGTTGATTAATAATGTTTATTTTGTACTGTGTTTTTTTAATTTTGATTATTTTTCTATACTCCGCTAAACTTGCTTTTAAATCCGCTTTAAAAGGTTCTTTAAAGTTTTCTTTTTTACATTTCCTTGCGGTTTTTCTTGCAGCGATCTTGACACACCGGCACTCTGCATCAAACCAAGGTTTGTTCTTCCTCCTACCGGATCTTATTATAATCGGGGTTTGTTTTAGTTCAATACTTTTTTTCATTCCTGATTTGTCAGCAGCCTCTTTTATTGAATTTATTACAAACAAATTTATTTGATCTAGAGAAGACATTTCTATTGGCAAATTTGAAGTAGCTAGAATGTGGTCAATGCTTTCTTTAAATTCTGTATTATAGTTGTTGTCCCAAGTATATTTATTGATTTTGACGGAAAAACGATTTTTTGTGGAATTTATGTCTTGGAAATCGGTTTCTAGAGTGAGTAATAGGGGGAAGTGATCAGAGCAATAGGTCAAATCAAGAACTTGTAGGTCTCTGACTTGGGGCAAACCAGCCGTTCTGCACCATACTAAGTCAATAGTGCTTTCGCCATTTTTATTCATCAAAGTGAAGTTGCCTGGTCTGTCCGATTCAGTTCGTCCGTTCAGCAACACAAAGCCTAGAGATTCGAGTAATTCACTTATATCTTTCCCACGTTTATTAGACACCGTATCTAGGAATTTCCTAGAGTTAAAGAGGTTTCCCTTAGTTTCGTTGTCAGGGAGTTCGCAATTTAAATTTCCAACTCTGCCATTCCAGTCACCTCCTAAAATAAATAATTCGTCATCTTTGAGGTCGCTAACTATGGAGAGAAGGATATTTTCAAAAGTAGCTAATAGTGTTGATAGTTCAAGGTTCGGTTTGAAATAAACACTGCCTAAAATTATTATAGTGTTCATATATTGTAATCTAACCAAAATCCACCATTCAGTTATGTCAATGACACTGACTTGGATGTCTTGTTTCAAGATGACGGCCAGACCACCACTAGCTCGGCCCATTCTTCTCTCTTTCTTAGCAACTGATGATATAACCTGGTAATCCGACCATATCCCAGAAGTCTTTAATTCTTCTCTCAACCACGTTTCGCTCAAGCACACTATATCCCATTCGGTAAATTCTTCATCATTTTCTCTAAAGTGTTCGTAACCGTTACAGTTCCAAAACCCGATAGATATTTTTTTCTTAGCTAATGTCCGTTTTTCAATAGTCCCTAGTCCATTCCGATGTACTTGATTTCTTGACCGTCATTTTTGCTTTGCCCTATTTTCGTTGTACGTTTTCAAAAATCCGTTTACATCTATACCAGTTAGTGTTTTTATTCTTTCAGCGCCACATATGTTTTTAAACAATATTTGCGAACAATCATCAGACAGAGTAAATTTTATATCATTTATCAATAGTTGATCCGTAATTATTTTTATGTTACATTCTATTGTCCCTTTAATTTCTTTTTTTATGGCAAATAGACGAGCTCTTTTATTTCTTACAGTTTTCGAGAAATCTCGCTGCACACTAAATTTTGTTCCTGCTAGTTTACTACAATGCCGTAAAATGTTGCTAATATCGGAATCTTGTGGTAAATGAGCAATTACAGCCTTATTTCCATTTGGACCCATAGTGTGAGCTCTGTTTACGAATGGTTCAACCTTCATCTCAAGCTGATCGGAGCAGAAGGTTTTAATAAGCGCAACACAGTCAGTCTTATTTGATGGTTGTAGCCCCCAAAAAATTAGATTGTTTCTCTTCTCCCGATTTTCTAAAAATTCTATCTTTTTTGTTAATTCTAAATTTGTTGAAAAAAAAATTTGTATCAGATAAGGATTATGTACGGATGAAAGGATAACAGTTTTAGCTATCGAGAATGTGCGACTTTATACTAAATTGAGCTCACAGCATCTCGGCTTCTTTTGACAACTTTAAATTTAAGTTTGGGCCAAGTCGTCAATCTAAAGAGGAAGATTTTAGTCTGCATGACTTGCCATACATTGTTTTAAAGGGCTTGATGAGTAGCAAATGAATATGTAACTTTTGATTTTTTAAATTTTTGGTAGTTTTCATACTACGGAAAGTTAAATTTTAATCTAAATCAAATTATAATTATTATTAACTACGGGAAACAGACAGTGAAAAATACACTCCAGCGCCGGGATTTGAACCACGGGCCTCTATATTTCCTACTAATTGAGTACTTTATAATTATAAGCGTTAATTCTTGGTTTAGTTCTAATGTCATAAATATTGACTGTCTAAATGTATATGAATATTGAAAGCTTGGATTCGGGACTAGTTATCGATTACGGTAGTGAAAAATCATTCTCCTGCGTAGCTTAGATGGAAGAGCGCTATACTGGAAATATAGAGGCCCGTGGTTCAAATCCCGGCGCTGGAGTGTATTTTTCACTGTCTGTTTCCCGTAGTTAATAATAATTATAATTTGATTTAGATTAAAATTTAACTTTCCGTAGTATGAAAACTACCAAAAATTTAAAAATTGAATTTCGAATTGATTGTACAAGGTACAGGTACTAATTGAGTACTTTATAATTATAAGCGTTAATTCTTGGTTTAGTTCTAATGTCATAAATATTGACTGTCTAAATGTATATGAATATTGAAAGCTTGGATTCGGGACTAGTTATCGATTACGGTAGTGAAAAATCATTCTCCTGCGTAGCTTAGATGGAAGAGCGCTATACTGGAAATATAGAGGCCCGTGGTTCAAATCCCGGCGCTGGAGTGTATTTTTCACTGTCTGTTTCCCGTAGTTAATAATAATTATAATTTGATTTAGATTAAAATTTAACTTTCCGTAGTATGAAAACTACCAAAAATTTAAAAATTGAATTTCGAATTGATTGTACAAGGTACAGGTACTAATTGAGTACTTTATAATTATAAGCGTTAATTCTTGGTTTAGTTCTAATGTCATAAATATTGACTGTCTAAATGTATATGAATATTGAAAGCTTGGATTCGGGACTAGTTATCGATTACGGTAGTGAAAAATCATTCTCCTGCGTAGCTTAGATGGAAGAGCGCTATACTGGAAATATAGAGGCCCGTGGTTCAAATCCCGGCGCTGGAGTGTATTTTTCACTGTCTGTTTCCCGTAGTTAATAATAATTATAATTTGATTTAGATGTAACTTTTGTTACAATAGGTTTGTAACAATTGTGTCCGAGATGAGGGTGTTAAAAAGTAAGTTCATACTTATATGGTGTGTTACGTAGAATAATTTTAAAGATCTTTTCTGGTTGAATTAATCAGGTTTTCACGTATAAATGACCCTGATTGCAATATTGAGAACAGTATAGTACGGCTGATATATGACCACAATTCTACGCGAGTTCTTTATGCACCGCATCACTAGTTTAAATTGTTGCTGATTCAGCATACTGGGTTCAAGATGACGGAAAATATTGATTTTCCGGGTGGCACAACTAGAATTAAGGACAGATTTTTCTTCCGAGTTTCAACTCTCAAGGTTAAATTCCCCGGGCGCAACAATGATAACTCACATACATACACACACACACACACATTCAGAGGTCATGCTGAAAACCACTTAGGAGGTCTGAAAAGCACCCAAAACGGATAATTCAGTTGAAATGTCGAAAAGAAAAAAAATGGGTGAAAACATAACTTTTCCTACCGTACAGGTAAGGAAAAGTAAAAAAAAAAGTTATAGAATGCGATAATTGTATAACCATAAAATCTTACGTTTTCATGAGACGTCATAATATTATTGTTTTACCATCTGAACGCGGCTGATTCTTTATGTTTGCTCTCCGTTCTTAAAGTGGCTTTTCAACAAAGAACAAACTAAATTAAATTTTTAAATATGTAAAAAGCTTCTATTTTTTTTTTTTTTTTTTTTTTTTTTTTTTTTTTTTTTTTTTTTTTTTTTAAAGAAGGAAATTGATGCAAATTATGTCATTACATTAAACGGTCCATGTTATAGATTCTTATTTCAATAAATAGCTGTATATGCAAATTTTTCTATGGAAGGAACTAAACGAAATTTTTAAATAAATAAATTGCAAATTATATGATTAAACGGTTGAAGTTATATGGTTGTTTTATTTCAGCAAGTCATATATATCTGTTGTTGAAAATAGAATTTTCTTATCAATAGATCATAGCTTTTTAATTGGATAATTGAAGATGATTTGGTTCTATGTTGTGACTTCGTGTGATATGTAGTTTTAACAGGTCAACTTTTATTTCGTGTTAACATTTATTTTCCTTGAAAAGTAGAATTATAATAATTTGATAAAAAAGTTTTTCTTCTCGTCGACCGAGATAATTATTAAAGTTAGGAGAACCAGATAATATACCTCATACCTTACCAAGATAATTGAAATCGGTTAAGCAAAGTTTTTTTCTTCGTAGAAATAATAGTTAATTTTAACTCGATTATTTTAAAGACAAACCTTATAGAGCATCTCGTCCTCTTTGAAACACAGTTTGTCAAATGGATCATTAAAATTTATATTATAATGCTACTTTACCTGGCTTGGAAACTTATACATTGCTCGGACGTGTACATAGCTGCGTGTACATAGCATACGTGTGTGTACATAGCTGCGTGTACGTAGCATACGTGTGTGTACATAGCTGCGTGTGCATAGCTTGGACGTGTTGATAACGTGGACAGCAATGTACCCTGCACGATTCTCAGGAAGCAGGCAGAAATGTACTTATTCCTGTGGTACTAGTGGTCAGAGCGGATATTGGCAACACTGTGTCACCCCTTCCCCACCTTCACAAACTACGAAATCAATGTTAGTCATAACTTCACGGAAGTAAATTTTTGAGCCGAATAACGTGTTCCACGCCATTCTTTCCTTATTCCGATAAATACAATTCGAATTGGGCCGACCGTTCCCTCGATCACTCGGGTAAAACTTAGTCGGCTTTATCGGGTCTGGCGATCTTCTGAACTCACCGTGAACCAAACAGATTAAGGATAAAATCCCCCGAAAAAGCCCAATGGCTTTTCGGGCTGCTAAGAGCATAATATTTTTCTTTGAACCCAAATAATATATCTAAAACTATGGGAAATCTGAGCATCGATTATTTCATACGAGGAAATTTTAATTCACCATTTTACCAATAGAGTGATCATTTCTATTATTATCTTTTAACATTCATAAATAAGAAAATAATATAAAGTTTAATATAATATAATCTACGTTTATAAATTAAAATAATGTATACATTTTTAATTTATTTTTAACATAAACTGAATAATTTAAAACGGGGTGTGATAGGTGGTATAAAGTGGTATATGGCTCTTCTTTCATCACAACTCGGAAGCCCCTTAGTAGGCCTGGGGGGGGGGGGAGGGGGGGGGGGGGGGGCTGTTGCTCACAGTTAGTGTAGATATCATTTAACATTTGCAACTTAATCAATCTTACTATAATATTTGATGATTTAGTTATAATTTCTCTTTCTTAAAATAACAGTGTGTATGGAATCTACTGAGCATGCAATACAATAATACGTTTCGGTTTAGTATATTCTGTTTATAGAAAGGAATAAGAAAATAATTGGGAAATACTCGCTTTTTTTGTATTAAATTAATTTCCAGAGCAATAAAACCTCCCTCTTAATTCTTCTCGTCCGGGTTTCCTGGTTGTTTTCATCTTCGTGGCTTCGGTTGCACCTAAGCGCTAATTTCTTAACCGTCATTTGGCTTTTCAGTTTGTGTGTTTACAACTCACCGGTTCCCTGAAATTATTTTCCTTTACCTGAAATGTGCTTTTAAATTCTCTACGCCTCATTGTCTCGTTTTCTAAGTTGATATGTTGGACGTTGCTTGCTATAATGACTTGTGAAGCGAAGTACCATCTCGACTTTATTGGGACTTGGTTACACCTGACTCCTGTGTCGAAGCGCATCAGGTCGGCACTCGATGTTCTACCCACAAGCAGACCTGCACTGTCGCCGGCTTGTTCAATGCCGCAGCGTGTTCTGGCTTAGAGTCGTCTTCACTTTGAACTCTAATCTTACGAGTGTAATGTTCGACTCACATTAACTTAACCGAGATCTCTCATGATACTGTCACGATCTCTTCCTCTGACTTTACTCTGAGGGTTTCGCCACTAAATAGATAGTAAACCTATTGGAGTCAGTGCATGAAATAACGTAAATGCTTTTGAACATTTTGTTTTAAAATAAGATAAATGTCTATTTTTATTTTTTAAAAAGGGGTACATTTCTTTGTTGGACAACCGACCAAGATATTACAATGTACCTACATGTTTTGTTTCTTTTTTGTATCAAATCATTTTTGTGCCATGTGTCCTTGAAAATTGAGTTTTTATCCCCCCCCCCCCTCTCCTATTACCAAACCAACGAAAATATTTTTGTCAAAAATCAAAAAATAGTTTTTATGAAATTTGGCTGGGTCGATTATGCTCGCTGACGAACTTGTCCGCGAAATATTCGGAGTTAAAATTTCATAAAAATGAGGCAATATATAGGTATTTACATAGATTGAAACACCCTGTTCTATTAAATTGGCTCGGAATGTTTTTATGCGCTGAAACCATATCTTGTCATATTTATTTAGATAATTATTTGGTGAGAGCGTATTATTTATCACCGTATTATAATCACCCTCATTTAATCCCCCCCCCCCCTTCCTTTGATTATACTGCTTACAGGTTAAATTTTTCAACTCCTTGTATTGAACATGCTTATGGCATAACTGACTAATTTCTACATAAGGGTCAAATCTAAATAGTTCTAAAGATGTATTCACCTAAAATATTACACGGACATATGCGCCATCTTAAATAATAATACCGGAACAAAACAAACCTTGCTTAGCGGATGGTTTAAATCATGAAAGGAAACATACTTTCAACTTTAGCAATGCTCACGTTTAAGACTTTCAATTTACGAAAGAATAATTATTGCTGGAAACCAACATACACCTGGCATAATGCTATAGTTTTTTTTTTATACAATTTTATATTTGCTTGTTCGTTAAACATATTTTATCACTTGTTTATTTTGATTTATTATTCTTTTTTAAAGATGGTACTTTGGGTATTTTTAGAAACGAAGTTCCTTATGGCACGTTCTGGAGCCCGGGAGTGAATCCGAAAGAAACTACCGAAATCACCGTCACAAAATAACCGTCACGCAACCAAGCGTCACGAAATCTACCGTAACGATAACTTGAGTAAAAGATGACCCAGTTAGTTGAAATTTGGTACAGATGTTCATTTTACCAATACCTAGGCTGAGTTTGTTGGGCAACGTTGTCCGCCCAAGCGTTTACGAGCAACGCTCGCATAAACGTAAGCTTCAAATTTAAAATTGGAAATTTAGGAGGGCAAAAAAATTCTAACTTCATCTATTTAATGAGACAAACAACTTTTATAAATATTTTTTTTTAGTAAAACAAACACCGTCACTGCTATGAAGTGATAAAGAACGCTAAATTAATTATAGCGGACCAAAAAACGTTTACAATAAATAAAACTACGTTTTTACCGATTTTAATAAAACTTCTTACACATCGCCTTGAGTGCAATTGAAACAGCATGTAAAATTTCAACCTGATACAAGCAGAAGTTTCTTAGTGTTGGTGATTTATATTTTATATTATAATATTTTAATTGGAGTAATTCGCCGACGGAGTCTGATGGGACAGTTTTTTTCTTCTCCACAATCATCTGCTTTAACTATAAACTAATCAAAATTAACTTTTTTCTCAATTTACAATACATCATTTATTGTAAGACGCTCTTTTCAAAGATAATAAAAAGTTTTTCTTTTAATTTTGCCTTTACTCCGCTAGTACAAATAGTTACTTTTGATCTAACTCCGCCATGTATAATTGGTTAGTATCATATACTTAGCACTGTCATTTTATAGTTTATATTTAATGAAAAGCGTATAAGTATAAGGAACTTCGTTCCTAGCGGGTGTCCCACGACACCACACGTATTTTTTTTTTATATAAATTCCTTTTTTGTTCAAACCCTATGAGCCTTAAATTGCATATTATTTTTGATTTTATATCTAATAAATGTATATTAGGAATAAGATGAAAGGAATGCTGGGTGTATGGATGACAGGGAGGGACTGTATATTACTGACTGGGCCGCGCTGTTCTATTCACCCCACACACCGCATCTCCCTTAACAAATACCGCTGGTTTGTAGTTTATTTTTTAATTTTTCTATGTTTGGGTCATTATTACATAACATAACTGCAAGGTTTAACATGGTACTCTGGGAGATTAGGTGCGTTACAGACTGACAGATAAGCCCAGGAAATTATAAGGGTCGTTTCCGCCTACAAGAATAAATACTTAGAATGTACTATCAGCAAGCTTTGCTTCCTTGGGCTGCGTTATGAGAGTATTTCAAATTATGGAAATTAAGGTTTATTTATTTGTTTGGCTGCAGACTCAGAAACAAAAAGTCCGCTATATTACTTTTGTGAAACCGAATAATACAGGCAAAATACGAAAAATAGTAAATAATGAAAGTACCAGTATATCTTTAACTCCGCAAAAATTTTGATTTAAATGTAAAAAATGTTTATAGTGATTTTGATTGAAGACAGAACGTCGCACAAGACTCGCCGCATCGTGACGTGGATCGTGATGTGTGTTCAGCACATCCTCGACATCAAGACCATTAATCAAATTCAAAAAATACTTTCTCTCCAGGACTTAGATTAACATAGGACACCAAGTGCCAGAGCTTTAAATTACTTTGTAAGCTCAACTTTTCCATCACGGCTTTACAAAGCCAATTGAGGACTTTATACTTTCATTTTTAAGTGTACTTGATCACTTCCTCGTGTCTTGGGATTTTCGATTCACCTCTAAATCTGTTGTCTCTACTGTCATGTAACTGATCTTTGTGTTAACTTTTTTTATTTTTAAAAAAAAAAAAAAAAAGTATTTTAAATTAAAGCATAAGAATAATGAGAATAAAAACGTTTTGATGGACTATAAATAAACAAGAAATGATGCATTATATAATCATGAGTGAGTACAATCTTGTGTTAAGGTAATCTTTTAAGTTGAGAATTAATCATCATCGTCATCGCCAACTCATCATGATGAGTTGATTCCTTATCTTACCAATATGAGGAATCAGCGAGCATTATGTTTTCACACGGTTGGAAACATAACGCTCTTAATCATCTACACTTGAATTTTCATCGGGTAAGACATCGTTTGCAACCCCACAATACTCACGCCCTCAACTTTAATACTCTTCCAATAGAGGAAGCGAAACTTGTTTACCGAAATTTCAGTTTCGGTTATAAAACTCACACTACCTAACAAACAATGCCGTCGTTTTGGATTTACTTAAAATCTTCTTCGGGGGTCTAAAACAAAAGAAATAATAAATGAATTGTTAAATAATCTGTCAGATAGAGCTCGTACTAAAGTGTCTCGTATATCAGAACATAATTACTTTATCCAGGCCTTTCTATTCCTTAGTTCTTTTGGCTTTTCCTGGATAAATTATTATTTAAATTTTAATTTCATGATTAATCAACATCGAACATCAACATCATGCAACCATCAACATCGAACTTCAACAACATGCTACCATCAACATCGAACTTCAACAACATGCTACAATCAACATCAAACTTCAACATCATGCTACCATCAACATCGAACTTCAACATCATGCTACCATCAACATCGAACTTCAACATCATGCTACCATCAACATCGAACTTCAACAACATGCTACCATCAACATCGAACTTCAACATCATGCTACAATCAACATCAAACTTCAACATCATGCTACCATCAACATCGAACTTCAACAACATGCTACCATCAACATCAAACTTCAACATCATGCAACCATCAACATCGAACTTCAACATCATGCTACCATCAACATCGAACTTCAACATCATGCTACCATCAACATCGAACTTCAACAACATGCTACCATCAACATCAAACTTCAACATCATGCTACCATCAACATCAAACTTCAACATCATGTTACCATCAACATCGAACGTCAACTTCATGCTGACTATCTTTATAAAGTAACTGGCCTTCTAAAGACAATCATTCAACTGTACACTGTAATAGTCGGCACGGGTTTACTATAAAGCTCAAACATCTCTTAACTGCCTTTATGAAAACATCTAAACATTTAGGCTAAATCGAAATTCTAACAAGACAAAAAACAAAAAATGAACAAAGTCAAGCCTTCATGAGGATAAATTATATCAAAGTTGATTTTCAGGTTCTATTATAACAATATTGGTATTCAAAAACAGAACGGAAGCACTTTTTTTTTAAGAACTAGTTCTATTTTTTAAGTAATTGATTTCATATTTATTTTGTTTATGAAAACTGAAGAAGATTGTATTATTACCTAAACGTCGGATTGAAATATATATACTATACATGTGTCTGTATGTTTATTTATTATATTTCCTCTAATAAGTAAAGTAAACACACAAACCCTTGCTTTATCTATTTATTTATCTACTACTATTAAATGTTGTATTTTAACGTAATAATTGTATTTCATCTCGTAACTATATTTTCCCAAGATAATGTATTATTATGAAATTCTAATATATTAGTTAAAATGGAATGAGGTAAGAGCGACCCAGGCAGGAGGATGCCCCTAGGGACAGACACTATAAGATATCAAGTCGACACGAGCTAAATATATAAAGCTTTCCCTCATACCTGCTACAAACCTGCTACGCTATACCTAAATACTAGACTTTCTCTGTAATTCTATCTTAACCTTAATCTATAATAAATTAAATTCGGATTCTCTATAACTTACGTAATATTATAGACAAGAAAACGTTTTTTTAGTCGGAGATAATATTTGTTTATGTTCTTATTACCATGTAAGATTATAATTCTGGAGCCGTTCAACCCAGACCAAATGAGTTCCAAAATGCATAATATAGTTTAATTGTAGTAAACAGAAAAGAACTTTGCTCATGTGCTAGTATCACCGTATTACGATAACGATAAAGTTTGGTCAGAGAATAGTAAGACTGGTCGGAAGTATGGTCGGATTCCGATAACAATGCTGAGGTTAAAGAAGGCAGACGACGGTCGATGTAAGGGCGTATAAAATAGCGAGCAGGTAATTTTAGTGAACGAGGATTTGTTTATTAAGGAAGTGAAGTGTCTGTTATTGCCACACAATGAGTTCGCTTCAACGTATACTACGAGAAAGAATCTGTGATTCACACTTCAACAAGTCGAGAAGACAATACATAATATGTTATAGCCAAACTTCTCATATACTCGTAGGTACAATATAACGCTATCGTATAATAGCCAAGGATTAGGATGGTGCAATAAGCAATCATGAAATGAACTAATTGGTACCTGTGGGTGGCTAGGTCAGAACCACAATATATGAAACTTGAAGTTAGCAATAAACCAGAGCATTAGTTACTTACTCGAGAGTAGACTGAAGGCATTGCTGACTGAAGGAGTTGGATCGCTGGTTACAAAACCCCTAAATCCCATGCAATTATATCCACGAGGATTTTATTATGTTATCATATAAGGTGACTCTCAACGAAGCCACTTCGGGATCTTGTAGGGAAATTTGACGCCCAACAAAATTAAACATAGGTAGCTATAAACATAGGTGCGGAACTGATTCGATTTTGAGGTATTAATTCTACGTTTCTTACCGTAAAACACCTGAAGCAAACCTTGCAGTTGAGCATCAAATTTGTCTTAGAATGAAATTGATTCCAGCCCTCGACAACAATACCCTAATTTTCAGTACCATACAAGGTTCTACCCTGCTGCTTCTTAGTTGATCCTTTAAGATGAACTAGCTCTAATTCCTTAAGAACTTCGAATCAGAATATTGTCGTAGATACACATCTGGGATCGATCTCATTTAACGCATAAATTCGATGCTGTACCTTTACGCTTTTGGTAGTTCGCCGGTCTTATCTTGGTTCAAATCTCCTGACCCATTGTAGCCAGATATTTGAAATTGGATTTAGACTTCAGATTCAGATTCTGCAACCTCCAACACACGAAGTTCAGACAATTTTATAGACATAGGGAAAATGCATGGCCTTGCTTCCTTCAACACCGACGATGCTGATGCCAGCAAAAAGGAATTATATCCTCAGCAAAAAGGAATTATATCCTCAGCAAAAAGGAATTATATCCTCAGCAAAAAGGAATTATATCCTCAGCAAAAAGGAATTATATCCTCAGCAAAAAGGAATTATATCCTCAGCAAAAAGGAATTATATCCTCAGCAAAAAGGAATTATATCCTCAGCAAAAAGGAATTATATCCTCAGCAAAAAGGAATTATATCCTCAGCAAAAAGGAATTATATCCTCAGCAAAAAGGAATTATATCCTCAGCAAAAAGGAATTATATCCTCAGCAAAAAGGAATTATATCCTCAGCAAAAAGGAATTATATCCTCAGCAAAAAGGAATTATATCCTCAGCAAAAACTAACCGTGAAAAAGGGTTGTCAGCCTATCAAAATCTGCTCTTTCTTTAGTCCATAACTTAACTTCACTTCTACTTTCATGAGCAAGACTATTCTTTTATTTTTATAGCTCAACACTTGGCAGGTTTCTGAATGAGGTATAAACTATCAGTATCATGTGAAGTAGGAGTTACGAGGGTAACTACAAGAAGTTGAGGGCTCAGAAGAAAAGAAAAAAGTTCCAGACCCCCTACCAAAAAATTCAGTCTATCATTATTTAGAAAGGGGCCAAGTGTTAAGAAAGAAAAAAATAAATGAGTTGTCTGAGTTTGTTGAGGATTATCTTCACATTTAGAAAGAAAAGACAAAGCGTTAAGAAATGTAATGGAAATTTAGTCATATATTGTAATGTTAAACCGATCAATCACGTTGAAGTGTTCCTGACAGGTAAACTGGAGCGAGTCAAGTTCTGACATAACTGCACAGTTATAACTGCACATACACTCTACATAGATTTAATTGTCTACACTATACCGCAACGGCAGCGTGTATAGCCGGCTTTAGATGCAGCTTTCCACTGCGCTTCTATTAAGTCGGGCATACTGCACCAATTTCTTACTGCGAGTCAATTTGCCGAGTACTAAATGCAGCATAATACAGATCATATAAATACATCGGAATATGGGTTTTCCGCAATTACAATACTTTATTTTTCTACTCACTATACCTATTATCCCGGCGCTAGGGTCTATTTTTCTCTGTCTGCCTCCCGTTGTTAATAAAAATTATAATTTGATTTCTATTATATATGTATCTGTACTTTATATACTCTACGTTTTTAAGAAAGTAAATCAATTCTGCTGAGAAAGATTTCGACTAGCCGTCAAGTAAAATAAACTGTAATAAAAAATACGAAAGAGAAAAATGAAGACCTCACATCTTATTATCGGGTTAGGTCACCGAAAAAGTGAGAGTTTAAACGTTTGCTTATTACATTGGATGTTAAATACCATAAACGAGCTTCTACTTAGCTGAAGAGGAAAATCATGTCAGGAGGGCAAGTAAACAAGGATGCAACCCTTGAATCATGTTGACCCTCAGCACATGATGTAACTCTTCATGTTGACCCCCAGCTCATGATACAACTCCAGAATCATGTTGACCCGCAGCACATGTTGCAACTCTTCATGTTGACCCCCAGCTCATGATACAACTCCAGAATCATGTTGACCCGCAGCACATGTTGCAACTCTTCATGTTGACCCCCGGCTCATGATACAACTCCAGAATCATGTTGACCCGCAGCACATGTTGCAACTCTTCTTGTTGACCCCCAGCTCATGATACAACTCCAGAATCATGTTGACCCGCAGCACATGTTGCAACTCTTCTTGTTGACCCCCAGCTCATGATACAACTCCAGAATCATGTTGACCCGCAGCACATGTTGCAACTCTTCATGTTGACCCCCGGCTCATGATACAACTCCAGAATCATGTTGACCCGCAGCACATGTTGCAACTCTTCTTGTTGACCCCCAGCTCATGATACAACTCCAGAATCATGTTGACCCGCAGCACATGTTGCAACTCTTCTTGTTGACCCCCAGCTCATGATACAACTCCAGAATCATGTTGACCCGCAGCACATGTTGCAACTCTTCATGTTGACCCCCAGCTCATGATACAACTCCAGAATCATGTTGACCCGCAGCACATGTTGCAACTCTTCATGTTGACCCGTAGCACATGATGCAACTCTTCATGTTGACCCCCAGCTCATGATACAACTCCAGAATCATGTTGTCCCGCAGCACATGATGCAACTCTTCTTGTTGACCCCCAGCTCATGATGCAACTCCTGAATCATGTTGACCCACAGCACATGTTGCAACTCTTCTTGTTGACCCCCAGCGCAACATTTCAAAACTATTTCCCTTTAATATTTCCCTTCTAATGGACTCAACAACATATTTAACCAGTTACAAATCGGTTACGAATATTTCCACGATTCCATTACAACAATTTTTCTTTTAAATAATACAATTATGTAGTTAACTAGGTTTTTAAACTGTATAAACAAATGGTTTGTCTTCTCGGGTTTATTTTTCCTTAAGAATAATATATAGTTATATAACTGTACAAAGAAATCTACTTAATATTTACCGGGTTTGTTAGAGCGGCTCTACGAGACATATCAGAGTTATGAAAATTAAAGAGTTACGAAATACAGTTTGTTGTTTTAAAGAGAAGCGTTTTAAAAAATTAACAATGGGCAATTTAGGTTATGTGAACAATTTAGTTCCTGTTTTGAAATCACGGTTACGAGCTTTCGATTTGGTTTTGTTTGCTTTATTTTGCTCTTTATACAAGTTTTTTTACATCTAACGAAAGATATTTAGTGAAGATAATAGAGTAGAGGGAATATAGAAGAGAAGAATATCAGCCGGGCAAAAACAGCCGTAAAGAGATGAGGAAGCAAGTCTCATCAGATGTGTTGGGGGAGTAACGTGGCATAGAGCGGCCCTTAACAGCATTCAATGCAAAATAATTAAATCAATAATAATTTAATTAATTCGGTATAAAACAACTAAGCGAATAATAATAGATTTCAATTATAATACAATAATATGATATGTGCTAGTTGTAGTATATGTATGTATACGTTTGTAAAAATACCAAACATTTGTGCAGAAGTTGTTTTATTTATTTTTCATTAAATAGATTATTTATAATTAGTTATATTTATACAGGAGGTCAGAGAATAGAATGGAGAAGAGTTGATTTTACTGGAAGGGTCGACAGCTCGGTACTGAGTTCCAGTATAAAAAATGTGATTTGATTTGCTCATGTATTTAGACTGGAATAAATCAAATCAACCAGTAATCACTAAAATAAGCCGAAAACCTTCAATCAAAATACATGGAATTTAAACCGTTTTTGAGTTATCGTACAGGTATTTACATTCTGAGGTATGTTATTTTATCTCCAGAAGGTAAAAGATGTGATTTTTTCTGCCTAGTTTAGAGGGAGGAAAGTTACTCATTTCAACGAGTCAGGTTGAGCAGGGAGTAATGGAAGATAAGAGAATACCCTGAGAGTTCATCATGATTCCCTCCAGTGTTGCCTTCATTCTTCAGTGTAACAAACAAGTTAAACGTGAAATCATAATTTATTAATGTAGATCAACTAATCCGTGTGTGATGGTTTTCCGACACTCAGACGGTTTATAGGTGTGGGTGATAAATAAAAATTTAGCGCCAGGTCATTTTTATTATTAGAGGGCTTACTTACCATTGTATAATGTAATAAAGTGTGATATGTTTGCCGGGGTTTATAAATGACCAAACCCGGTCTCTGCAAGGGACAAGAGAAAAGGAGTAAAACACTAGATAGATAAATAAAATAAAATAGTTGTAATTAAAAAAATGTAAAATTAATGCTCCCTAGCTCAACATAAAATGGAGATCTCCCCCTAACTGAGTTTAAATAATAAAATAATAAATACACTTGTATATGAAAAGTTACCACCCTTTTCCCCAATTTGATATGAATATATGATATATATGTTTGGAAGAAAGATAGGATATGGGTAGATATGGCATATAAAGATAGAAAATAAAAGAAAAAGTTATAATATCTGGATGTAATGTGGCTCCAGACTTGAACTATCGCTGCTTTGGTACACGGACACCACGAACCACGTCTCTCTTTTCTCCAAGACCTCAACGTCCAACCAGGGACCTCGGAACACCCGTATCTATAGACAATAAAGTCGGAAGTTCTGAGACACCAAGAAATAAGAAGACAGGAAAGAAACCAAAGAATAACGGTAGAAATAAAATAAAATTGTGATATGAATGGGACTTACCAGGTTAATTCAAAATGTAGTGTACCAAAAGAAGAAATAGATGGAAATACAAAAAAACGTCCTGACTTCGTAGGCTCCTCAACTAAAGGTACCCGTCTCCACCAGAACTTCGTAAAACCCCAAATGAGGGAAAATTCCACAAAAATCCTCGACTGAGAATACACTTCTTTTACTAAAGAAAATTTGCGGCAACGGCAAAAATGGCGTCTGCCTGGCGTCGTCCCGTCGTCCAAGGGAGTATCGTCACAGGTATCGATCGGGGAAATTATCGATAGGGGAATTATCGATAGCTAAAATAATCGGAAGCTAAAACGATCGATATGATAAGAAGATTTGAAATAAGAAAACGGACAATTGTAGGCGTTGACGACTCCAACCAATCAACAATTGTATATAAATATATTTTTTTGTTACAAAAGTCCCCTCCTTAAAAGAAAAGGAAGCAGGTGGATAAAACAGAAAAGTAAAACTCTCAAAAAAAAGAATCAAGCTATAAAAAAATAAAAAAGAATCTTCAAAAAAAATCAATCTCGATCTCCTGGATGAGATTTTAAGTCTTTCACGTGCCAACGTCCTTGATCGATTCCATTGTAGTTAACTAATTGATACACCAAAGGACTTATTTTCTTTGTGACTTGGCATCTGACATACTTAGGTGCAAGTTTAGCAGAAAAGCTGCGACTGGCATCTGATTGTACATGCGATTTTCTCCACACTATATCACCAACTTCATAAATTTGGGGTCGTCTCCGAAGATTATAATAACCTCTATTCTTTTTATGTGCGTTAGTCAGCCTTTGCTGAACTTCTTCAGTAACTTCAGCCAGAGTCTTTAGTTGTCGAAGGCGATCCTCGGTTGGATTGACGTCATTATCCTTCCTTGGATGATCTTCACCAGAAACTTCAAGCTTCCGACCAAACATTAGGTATGCAGGGGTGTAACCTGAAACCTCACTTACTGCAGTTCGCAAAGCGTAGCCAAGTTGCGGGAGATGACGGTCCCACTGTTTATGGTTATCCTCAACGTAAGAGACAATCATCTGTTTGATGGTCCGATTGTATCTCTCAGTTGGATTAGACTGTGGGTGATACACGGGGTTGTACAGTATGCGGATATTGTATTTCTCCATCAAAGCTTTAAACTCTTTACTTATAAATTGTGGGCCGTTATCACAAATAAAATACTTTGGTACACCAAAAACCATTAATATCTCCTCTTCGAGATATTTAGTTATAGATGATGCTGTAGACGATCTCAGAGCGCGAAGGAACGTGAATTTTGAGAACGTGTCCACAACAACTAAAAGGAACTTGTTCTGTTTTGTTGATCTGGGAAAGGGTCCCATAAGATCAATACTTAGAGTATGGAAGGGTTCAGTGGATTTTCTCTGATGACCCACTAACCCTGCTGGTAACTTTTGGTCGGATTTGATCGCAAGACAAGTAGTGCAGCGCTGTACGTATCGGAGGATATCTGAAGTCATTCCTGGCCAGAAATACCTCTCCATAATCCTGCGTCTTGTCTTAAACCCTCCTAAATGACCGGCAGTGGGTTCATCATGAAAATTTCTCATGATTTCCTTCCTCGAGTCTTTCGGTACGACGATCTTCCAAGGTTCTTCATCTCCATAGTCGGTAACAGGTCTCCTCTTCCTCAAAACACCATTTTCGACAGACCAATAAGGATAGTTCTCCGGGTTGGTCTGAACTTTCTCACACATCCCGATGTACCACTTATCCTTAGTCCCAGTAAAAACTTTTAAAGTGGATACTTGTTCAACCGGAGCTCTGGACAAAGCATCAGCCACTACTTGTAGTTTTCCTGGTCGATGGATGATTTGAAATGGATATTGTTGAAGGCGAAGAGCCCATCTTGCAAGACGACCTTTAGGTTCTCGTAAACCCTGAATCCATTTAAGAGCCATGTGGTCTGTAATGACAGTAAAGTCTTGTCCCTCTAAATATGGTCTAAACTTTTCAATCGCCCAGATTACTGCTAAAGCTTCGAGTTCGGTAGCACTGTATTTTCTCTCAGCTGAAGTCAAAGATCTGCTAGCGTAGCTGATAACTTTTTCGCCTTCTGCGAACTGCTGACTCAATACGGCACCGAGTCCTACGGAACTAGCATCTGTCTGAAGAATAAAACGTTGGGAAAAATCAGGACAAGTAAGTACTGGAGCGGAAGCTAATGCTTCTTTTAACTGAAGAAAAGCCTGATCACATTTTTCCGTCCAACACCAGCGATGACTTTTCTTAAGCAGCTCTGTGAGTGGAGCAATTATATTGGAAAACCCCGGAACAAACCTCCGATACCAAGATGCCATGCCGAGGAATCTTCGGATTTGTTTGGGTGTTTCAGGAACAGGATAATCTACCACAGCTGAAACTTTTTCAGGATCTACTCTAAGCCCTTCGTAATCGACAATGTAGCCTAAATATTTCAACTGAGGGACACAAAATCTACATTTATCTTTATTTAAAGTAAGTCCTGCTTTGTAGAGTCTGGAGAATATGGTTGAAAGAACTCTAATGTGAGTGTCGAAATCTGGAGTACAAATAATTATATCGTCAAGATATACAAATACATAGACCTCCAGCTCGGGACCTAGTACACGATCTATCAGTCGCTGCCAAGTTGCAGGACTATTGTGAAGCCCGAAAGGCATACGTTTAAACTGGAAAAGTCCACGAGTGGGAACAGTAAACGCTGTTTTTTCCCGTGACTTTTCTTCTACAGCAACTTGCCAAAACGCAGACTTAATGTCAAGTGCTGATATATAGCGAGCGTTCTTAAGTCGGTCGATAATGTGTGAGACATAAGGCAGAGGATACGCGTCCTTTTTAGTTACCACGTTCACCCGTCTGTAATCCACACAAAATCTATAAGAGCCATCCGGTTTGGGGATCATAACAACCGGAGAACTCCAAGGAGAGTTTGACGGTTCGACAATTCCCTTCTTAAGCATGTCATCTAGCTCCTTGTTGATTTCGGCTTGAACTTTAGGTGAGACCGGATAATATCTTTGTTTGATAGGAGGAGAATCCCCCGTATCAATCACGTGCTCTACCATACTGGTACATCCTAAGTCAGAGCCTAACTGTTTAAAGAAATCGTCAGTAACCTTCTGAAGTTCCGCCCGTTGTTGTGTAGTCAAATGGTCTTGTGACACTAATGTGGAAGCAATATTCTTTACTTCCTCTTTACCGAATGAATCATTCCTCGCTTCCAGTCGACCTTTTATCATGTCTGCTACAATTCCCATTGCTTTCCAAAAATCAATTCCTAGGATCAGGGTGTCCTTAACGGAGGGCACAACTAAAGTAGGAATTAACTTGACAATGCCACTAACCTCCATTGGAGCATCTACCACACCCAGAACTTCACATGACTCACCGTTAGCGACTTTGCATTTTAAAGAGCTCTTCCTTAACTTAAGTCCTAATTTTCTAAAAGTTTCCCAACCCTTAGAACCAACTAGAGTGTGAGAAGCACCGGAGTCCAGGAGTCCTATAATAGGAATGCCATAGATATTCACTTCAATGTAAGGTCTTCCGTCGTTTACTGGGAATATAATAGCGCTTGCTATTTTTGCATTAAAAAAAGACTTGACAAAACATAACCAGTCGTTCTTTTCCTTTTTATGGGTCGCCAAATCTTGAGGGGTACGGTTTAGACCCGTTACTTGCGCACCCCACGGGAGTTTCCCGATTTTCCTGGGCACTTTTTACACTTGTTATTCATTAAGTCCTTACTTCCACATCTCGCACAAAAGCCAAGTTTTGGACAATTATAGAACGTGTGTCCTTCGACGCCACACATAAAACAAATAAGTTTTCTTTTTGGTTTAATTAAAACCTGTTGGTTAGATTTGGAAGAAGGTCCACCAGACGTAGATGGTTCATTTAATGAAAGAGCAGATATCCCAGAAGTACTTCCATCTGAGAATGACTCTGTAGACATGTTAGCTTGACGAGACTCTCGAATTCCCGTATAAGCTAACTCTGGAGCAAGTAATGCTTTCTTATTTGCACGTGGTGGAGGACGATATTTCTCCATGTGCAGTTTGTCGTATTGAAGTTGCCTACCTGCATTGGCAAAATCTTCAACATTAAAAATACGGAAAGGACGCAGCCTTTCATAAAAATAGGGATTAACATTTCGAAATAATATTCGAAGACGTTCTTCCTCGGAGAGAGGTTTCTTAAGACGAGTGAAGTAGGTCTTCATCACTGACAGAAACGCTCCGAAATGTTCGTCGGGTCCCTGAGTTCGATTCATAACTTCTAATAAAAGTTCGTGTTGGTAATCTTCATCTTCAAATTCTAACTTCAGCCTAGTGATAAGGTCGGTCCACGAGTTGATTTCAGTTCTCACAGATTTGAACCAGAGAAGTGCGGTACCTGAAAAAAGATCTATAGCACCGTTAACCAATTCATTGTCCGTAGTGTTACGGGCAGTCTTATAATGCTCAACATCTTCTAGAAATGCTTGAAGACTCAGACCCTTGCCATCTCCAGAAAAAGTTAAACCCCATTCTTTTGTAGGTACGGGACGAGGTCTAAAATGGTGAAAACTTGTAAGAGATGTAGGAGCTGTATTCTCCGGATTTGAAACTGGAAGAGTTTCTGCTACGTTATCAGGAGTTAATATGTTTTCAGGAGGGCTTTTGACTCCGGTAGCCGTCTTGTCTTGTAAAGAAACAATCAAGTCTAGTATAGTACCTTGGATTAGGCAGAAATCGTCTGCTAGACTTGAACCATCAGGGATAGTCAACCTGTTAAGTCTAAGACTTAAATGTGTTAGCAAAGTGTCAGCTTTTCTAAACTCATTATCACCCTTTTTTCCTGAGAATTTAGATACAATGTCTGAAGCCCGAGTTAACTTCTCTTTAATTATTTTAATTTCCTCTTCCGGATTCAAAGACTGAGTAGGTCCGGGAGGAATTGTGCTTTTACTTTCTCGCTCTAACTCAAGAAGTCCTCTTAAATATCGACGCATCTGCTCAACGCCAGTAATAGAAGTAACACCTCGAATTTTGAGCTCATATGTAAGTTCATCAGATAAAAGTCTATGAGGGTCCATCGTGGAATCACTATCGTAGAAGAAGAAGACTGAAGAAGAATGAATAGATCTCCCTCTAATACTAAAATTATCTAAAGTAATGACTAAGACTAAAATGATATTTTATTGTCGCTGGAAGAAAAAGAAGAAAAATATTTGTCGGTGATATAAAATATAAATGGTGATGTAAATGTGATAACAAGAAATAACGTCTTATTCCTTGAATTAAATAAACTATTGTTAAAGAAAATGTATAAATAGGTAGATCATAAATTGTAAATAAAATTGGAAAATAATGTAAACAAAGAAACTTCCTTTCTTATCCAACGAACAAAATAATCATCTACTAAAACTAAACTTAAAATTAAATGCAATACAACAAAAATTATAATTGCGATAGAAGGTTGTGCGGGATCCCTAAGCGCAACATTCTAAATAATTAAACCTAAATATAAAACTAATTATAACTATTTTCAGGCCTGAAATTAATCTAAGACTATAACTAATCTGAGAGATCATTCATAAAAAAAAACAAAATAATAATCGAAGACAAAGATAATATATCTCAACGATTTTAAAGAAATTAAATCCGAAAAATATCAATGAGGCCTAAGGAATGTAAATAAAACGAGAAGTGAGTACGGGGTCAGGGGCTACGGGATAATTAGATTATAGTATAAGCAGGTGTAAACACAGGGAATTTAACGGAAGCTAGTGTGGGTGGCAGCACTGACGAGCTGTCAATAATAAACAAAATAATTAATTTTATTACAATCTCTTATTTTCTATCTTTTTTTTTTGGAATGTTCTTGGAAATACACCTATTTCGGATCCAGATTTTTGCAGATTAGAAGATGAAAAATGAAGAAAAGAAATGTGCGTGAAATAAATGACCATAAAAGTGTTTAAAGTGATAAATGGGGTGAAACAAAATACACTGTAGAAACACACCAGGTAATCCAATTATTCTTGAAAAAATTAAGATATTTAAATGATATTTAATTACTGGAATATTTAAAAGATACCTGTACGCAACTAATTGTATTAAAACAAATAAATAATTCACAGTGATATTTGCAGAAACAACATATAACAGGCAGCTTACAGTACTCCTATCAAGACCAAAGGTATTTGGAGTCACAGAAGAAAATATGGTGAACAATATTAAATAAAATTGTGCTTAAAAGCAAAAGCAAGCTTAGTTCTCACTATTAAATACAAAATGTTTCCACATCTCATCAAATGTTTGGAGATATTCTTAGAAATACCTAGCCTCATATAAGTGAGTCCTATTTTTGAGCTTATGTCAATAAAACAATTAATTTTATGATCCCAGATCATTCACAACCAACAGCAGGTAAGTACCCTCTCTAATTACATCAAAAGAACTAAAAAAAATATTAATTTAATAAAAGGAAATAGACAAAATCGAGCCCTACGTTGGTCTAGCCAATCTATGTGATGGTTTTCCGACACTCAGACGGTTTATAGGTGTGGGTGATAAATAAAAATTTAGCGCCAGGTCATTTTTATTATTAGAGGGCTTACTTACCATTGTATAATGTAATAAAGTGTGATATGTTTGCCGGGGTTTATAAATGACCAAACCCGGTCTCTGCAAGGGACAAGAGAAAAGGAGTAAAACACTAGATAGATAAATAAAATAAAATAGTTGTAATTAAAAAAATGTAAAATTAATGCTCCCTAGCTCAACATAAAATGGAGATCTCCCCCTAACTGAGTTTAAATAATAAAATAATAAATACACTTGTATATGAAAAGTTACCACCCTTTTCCCCAATTTGATATGAATATATGATATATATGTTTGGAAGAAAGATAGGATATGGGTAGATATGGCATATAAAGATAGAAAATAAAAGAAAAAGTTATAATATCTGGATGTAATGTGGCTCCAGACTTGAACTATCGCTGCTTTGGTACACGGACACCACGAACCACGTCTCTCTTTTCTCCAAGACCTCAACGTCCAACCAGGGACCTCGGAACACCCGTATCTATAGACAATAAAGTCGGAAGTTCTGAGACACCAAGAAATAAGAAGACAGGAAAGAAACCAAAGAATAACGGTAGAAATAAAATAAAATTGTGATATGAATGGGACTTACCAGGTTAATTCAAAATGTAGTGTACCAAAAGAAGAAATAGATGGAAATACAAAAAAACGTCCTGACTTCGTAGGCTCCTCAACTAAAGGTACCCGTCTCCACCAGAACTTCGTAAAACCCCAAATGAGGGAAAATTCCACAAAAATCCTCGACTGAGAATACACTTCTTTTACTAAAGAAAATTTGCGGCAACGGCAAAAATGGCGTCTGCCTGGCGTCGTCCCGTCGTCCAAGGGAGTATCGTCACAGGTATCGATCGGGGAAATTATCGATAGGGGAATTATCGATAGCTAAAATAATCGGAAGCTAAAACGATCGATATGATAAGAAGATTTGAAATAAGAAAACGGACAATTGTAGGCGTTGACGACTCCAACCAATCAACAATTGTATATAAATATATTTTTTTGTTACACGTGTTACGTATGTACATCAGTTGGCAATTAATTCTATTCAGAACACGATTCAGCTACTAGCTGATTTTCCCATTTAATTGTAGTATTGAATTTCAAATAATTATTACATATACCCTATACTTCAATTTCAACGTGGTTAAACTTTTATTGTTAATTGTTAATATTATATCTAATCAATTTTTTATGTTTTTGTTTGAAAAAGATATAGAAATATTTTCTTTTTTTATTACTTTAAAATTGAAATCTTATTTAATTATTGCTTCCGAGCTTACCGAAGGTAACGGAAGCATTATGTTCACTTTTGAGAACGAAAAACTTTTATGCCTCCGATTTTAAAAATTCCAAGACAGAAATCCGTTTCAGACATCAGGGAACATTTTTGGTCTCGTGTCTGTCTGTCTGTCTGTCTGTCGGTCTGTGTGTCCGCGAATTATGAAACGTGCGACGATAACTTGAGTAATTGTCAACCGATTTGGATAAAATTTGCTAGACATGTTTATTCTACCAATGCCCAGGACGAGTTCGTTGGACAACATTATCCGTCCAAGCGTTCACGAGCAACGCTCGCGTAAACGTGAACTTCAAATTTAAAATTGGAATTTAAGGTCGGGAAAAAAATCTAACTTCATCTATTCAATGAGATAAACATTTTTTTCAAATACAATTTTTCAGTAAAATCAACAGCAAAATCAAATCGCTATGATGTGTTAAAGATCGCTAAAACTATATTAATAGTTTTAACACAATAAACATTATAACAATAAAGTACATGATAGGATGCGAGGAAGCTATGTGCCACACTTATTGGCAGTCTATTTTTTTCTCTCTTCTGTAGATAAATTTATGTTCGTACCTCGGCAGAAAAAATCAATTTACCTGAGCGATAATAAGTCTGCCTCGGCTCCGCCTCGGGAACCAACTTGATCGCTTAGGAAACAACGACTTACTTTACTCGCTTGGTGCGGAAATAACTATTATTTTATGAATTCAAATGGTTTTTCATTCGATTTTAACGGGTCTTGCTTTACTTTAATCATAACACTTACTTTCTTATTCTTACTACAGAAAGTATTGCGATAAGCTCAAAACTATTTTATGAAATTTTAATAGTTAAAATTTCATAAAATATTGTAGTCCAATAATGTAGATTTAAATTCAATTTCACATGTATATTAAGACAATGTCCCATGTAAATTTGAACAATGTCACATTGTATATATAAGAATGTTCTGTTCGAGTTTGTCAGAAGAATTTTCAAAATAAATTTACATAATAATAATAATAACCATTTATTACATATTTTTTATAGCAATTAACTTACATAATTAATTGTATGTAAGTATTGTTGCATACTTATATATAATTATGTAAGCATTCATAGAATAGAAGTCAATTCGGCCTCACTGAGAATGGAAACGTGTCCTGACAACATTTTATTTCCAACGTAATCATATTATTTTGCTCGGACCACTTTATATGTGACGGACAATTAGTGCGAACTAGGACTCTAGGAAGCTATGTGCCACACTAATTAGCAGTTATTTAAACAGGGGTTATGATATCGGTGGATTAAGAAGGCGTAGGAGACGAGCTGGTAAGAAAGTTTTCCGTACAAGGAATCTACATGGTTGCAGGAATCAAGTGCTAACGAATTTACATAACTCTGAGTAACTATGGAAAGAGTTTGAGAGCGGCGCGCATCTCCATCATTGTGTAACCTGTCATTTAGATACAAGTCACGTCCTCGTGTACAGTTATAATAATCATCATTTTATATATTATTATATTACACGTTGTTAATATTCAAGTCAATTATAAAGTGCATCGTCCTATTCGACCCAATTAATTGTATATTTTCTGGTATATGATGTGACAGAGTCATATCATATCCTCTTTATGTCATCTTGCATTTATGTATCGTGCTCCTAAAGACTGACATTCTTAAGTGAAAATGACCAGTCATATAAATATATTTTCTTCTTAGCAGGTATATTTGTTATAACTTAGACTTAGGTTAGTGACACACTTGGCCACCCAGGTGGCGCCACCTGGTTGATGCCACTTTATTTCGCCACCTGTCTTGCGCCACCCGAGTTTTTACTTTTTTCGACCAGTCGAGAAATGACCTGGAGGAGATAGCTGTGCTTGCTAATCATTATCTTCGTGAAAGAAGAAGGGGAAAAAGGAGTTTTTGGGTTCATCCAATAATTTCAGACAAAAAAATACTATTTTGTTTCATACAGTGTACCCCCGTTTCAAAGAGGACATTAAAAATGTTTAAAAAATGAATTTTCAATTTTTTGGCGAATGTCGCTTGGAACTTGCAACGAATTGCTTAGAATATTGAACAACAGTTTGACCAGTAAACACACTTATATGAGGGATGCAGTCAGCCCCTGATTTGATTTCCCCTATATTTGATTGAAGGAGTGGGGGCTGAGTGGCAGGGACTTGGGTGGCACCGTCTGACAGGCTCATTTGAAAACAATGGGCTGACCGGGTGGCGCCACCTTCAGGTGGAGGCTAGACCCTGGGACGGTAGACCGTTTAGTGCCACCCGGCGGGTGGCGCCACCTCGTGTGGCAGGTTGCATTCTATTCTCATTGCTGACCGGGTAGCGCCAACCGGGTGGCGCTACCTTGGTGGCGAAATGTGTCACTACCCTTAGAGAACATACATTTTATAAAAAAAAAATTTGTCATACATTTTATTCGTTGTAATACTAATACATTAAAAGGTAAACGTTGTAATACTAGAAAGCATAAGCTATAATATTTTATAGCACAACAAAGTTACGGGGGGGGGGGGGAGTGTTGAGGTTTGTTTATCTATATTATATCTTGAGAGCTGTTTTCTTAGATATTTTTAAACCAAACATTTCTTCTCCTGGAACAATGTCTAACTAAATCTCTAAACAAATATAACTAAATCTCTAAACAAATAAAAAGATGAGCGGACAAAGTTTTATAATATTATTTTAGCGTCGTGTCTCGTTATTTAATGGTATTTTCTGAGAAGCTATTATAGACGGTTAAGACAAAAGGTTTTACGTTTACCCTGTATTATAGTGAATTTTAAACAAAACGCTGATAAAACGAGTCCGAATCCCAGCCCAGTCATGTTTTAAATTTATTTATTATCGATGAATTTCGGTTATTTTACGAAAGCTTTATTCGACGCACCAATAGCACATTTTAAGTGCATGAATTGTAAATTTAAATGATTAAATTATAGTTTATACATTATTAAATTATCTTTATAATGTTCAAATGAATTTAGAAAAATTGCGGCTTGGGAATGAGATGGAACCAGGTGACATCCAAGCCCGAGATAAGTGGACGGAGCAGAATGAAACAGGCAGGTCACCGAGCTTTCTTCTCATTCAAATCATCGACTGTTACGTAAACATATTATTGCATTTCGCTACTCGCCGTATTTCCATGGAATTCGGATAGTAGGTCGTACATAATATTCAGCCCGTTGTCGGTCCCGTATTGGTATCTTGGCCTCTCGCTTCCACACATCATGTGCTCAGGTGTTTTGCCTCCGAGCTTACCGAAGCTATCGGAACCGTTGAACTCGTTCAGAAGAATCACGTTATTTTATGTTTCCGAATTAATAATGTCCGGATAGAAATAAGTTTGAGAGACCGGGCGACATGTTTCTTTCAGGTATCGGTCGGTCCGAGAAATAGGAAAAATTACAGTTTTTTTTTTTACGTATATCAACATATTAGCTTCGTTACCGCGTTCCTTCTTCTGAGCGAGTCCTGCTTATTCTAATTTTCAAGTCCTTATCGCCGTATTTTTTTTTTCAAAAATTAAGAAAGAGGTGTTTTTATTACGAGCGTTAGAAGTGGTTTTCCTTTATTGCGCGGAGTTGTACATAGTACACGCACCCTGATTTCAATTGGAAATATTTCGGGCCCGGCCGGCATTAGAGCCGACTTAGTTAGTGCATCCTAATTAGATTTTATATTTTTGGGGACCAAGTCCGCAATCGGGCCGATTTAATATAGACGCACCCTAATTTAATTTAAAGTCCTAGTTTAATTGTGCACCACGCCTATTACCCAAATTATAACGACTAACCTTTTCATTTGCTTGGTAATATATACTACGTTTCCATGCGTTAAAAAAAGAATTGAATCCTGATTTGGGATTAAGTTTGTAACCTTCACCTTTTATAACCATGTTTTTATTACGTATTTTGACAGATTTGACTACAGTTTCTACAGAAATACGCCAGGAGCGCTCACACCCACGCTCTGCGCATGTCAGGTACTCAGGATCGAGTTCAGGTGTTTCCATTGCAACCTGATCCAGATACGATCCCAGAATTTAGTGAATTAGTTAATTGTATCGGGATCGGGATGGTATTTTAATCCGTTTTGAATCTAGGTTTCCATGGACACTTTGGATCTGTATTTAAACATCATGGAAACGTAGTAATAATTGCAGCATTGAAAGCGAATCGTCGTATAACCCCCCTTTGATACGGTTTGTTAACGTTATCTTCGCACTAACTTAACTATTAAATAAGTTTTTAATAACAAAGTTTCATCAATTTCGCTGAATACACTTCCGTAGTTGGAAGCTATATTTCTGACTCTAAGATTCGGGTGAGTTGTTCAAATCAAAATAAGTATTGGCTGCGTCCTGCGTCTGGACACTTTATCTTCGTAATCATTTGCGGAAGCGTCTTTGTATCTAATGTTTAATTATTCGCTGAAGATACTCGTAGATGCCTGCTGTGAAAGCGAACCCATCTAAATACACGTTGTTTAAGACGGCGACGTTATTCTGCTCATCTTCTTACTGGCTTCTCGAGGCATGTTCAAACAACAAACCGTCGAGTTTTGGAAAATACTTGCGTCAGTGAAAGTGAAACGGACTTGACATTGTTTACAGACCGGACCGGAAAACCTGCCGCTATTAAGTCATTTTAGTTTGAGGTACCTATGTGTCGGCTAATTCTCGTAATACTCGGGGACTTGTTTCCTTGACTTTCGATTTCCGGCGTCTACCGTCTAATCAAATATTTGGGTTGGGAGGAAGGAGGTTACCGGCCGAGTGGGTGGGAGCGGTACGACGGCACATAGGACGGCTTAGTGAAAGTGACCTTGCCAGGGATGTTCTGCAGCCTCCCTTCCTTGTACCTACTCCCCGATGAGATAACCTCACCCTTCCCCTGGGTCTGCACACAGTGCTCGGCCGTACCGTCACTAACCGCTCACATCTCGCGCACGCGAGTTCCAACCCCTTGCACGCCATCAACCATTAACCCACTCTCGTGATAACCGTTCGCCGTAAATAACCCTTCACATGTATTCATCGCTTATTTTTATTTTTTTAATCACATTATTTTAGAAAATAAAGTAGATCGATTGACTTTTTTTTAAACGATATAAACTTCGTAGTGATAGTGTGTGGCGGAGTGAATATACCGGTATTGTCCGGTGTGCATTTTTAAAAATTTATGATCGAGACTGTACGAAATTATGATCGGCCCAGTCGTCTTTCTGTAAGTTAAATTTATTATTTTTACCGACAATTTTACCGAAAAAAATTTATTAATTTTTACCGACAGTTTTATTTTATAATATTTTTAAAATTAAAAAAAAAATAAAAATTATAATTGTTCGTAAATTGAAATGTACATTTTATGTAAATAAGATTAATAGAGGTCACAGTATTAATTATGTGTATATATATAATTTTTTTCTTTTTAATATTTACAAATATATAAAATTTTAATTATTTTATATTAAAATTTTTTTCACTAATAATAATCATTGATACATTGATATAATAACGGAGAAGAAAATTGCTTTTCTTGGCATTATCAAATAAAATCATAATTTATCATCTACAAAAAGCGACCAATTTCAATGAAGCCATCAGTAATAGTGTGGCAATATAACTAATATCCATATTGATAAATAGGACCTAAATGAAATCAACTAATATCGAATCAAATACAACATGATTAAGCAAAGTTTGATAAATATCTTCCAGCACCCGGAATACTTTAGGGAGCTCATACTTGATCTGACAGCCAGTCAAACAGTCCGTGTACACTTCGTGTCTTTTCCCACCCCTTCTCCAGTTATAGCCTTAAATTGACTTTTATATTATAAGCTTTAAAATAGGGGGTTTCAATATAAAATAAAAAAGTTGGGCGGTATGGAGAATATGCCATGTTGCTGCGTTACTATGTCACAAGTGCTCTTTGATTAAATTAGGTCGTGCACACCACCATTGCTTTTATTTCTCATGTCCTCTCGCTCCCCCCCCCCCCCCCCCTTAGACCTTAGATATTGTTAAAACTCAGTTTTGGGTGATTTTTTCTTTACCATTTAATAATTATATAATAATTATTAGGTATTATAATAATTTATTTTCGGGCAGGATGGCATGACAGAGGAAATCTCAGCTTTATCGTCACTTATTTGCTACCATTTTATTTTAGATTATCAAATTATACATAAACATGCGTCCACCAACATCATTAGTAATTCTTAGTAGTAACATTTTTTTCTGTTTGTTATATTATCAAGAGGGCGTTGGAGGGGGGGGGGGGGGGTGACAAGGAAGGAGGAGTACAAGTGTGAGCACATGAGAAAACAATACCGAAAGTGGAGTCCAAATTTAATGAAAGAAATCTTTATCATACCTTGATATAACATAATTGGGTAGACATACCTTCATAGAGCATAATTTGATGCTATATTCCTTGATGAAAAAAAACATAACTTATCGAGGCATAACTTATTAACACCTAACTTGATAATTATATGTATTTTGATAAAAAAATAACAAAAATACTTTTGAAGTCCTCACCATCTTAATTAAAAACTTGTAAGTTTGTCGTCCATTAAAATACAAAAATTAGCCGAGAGAAATCTAGTTTTCGAGAAAAAGATAAAAATAAATGTGGTTTAGCTGAAAAAACAAAAACATAAACCATGAAACACTTTGAACACTTTTTAAACATGTTTATCGATCAATTAATTAAATTAGTAAGTATAAGATTTAAATTTAGCCTCTCTAAGTACACGAGAAAGTTAAGTCGGAGTGTTTTTGTTTTTTTAATTTAAATTTGTCTGGGAGAATGTTTCATAAGATTAACTCATTACAATATTGCATTTTTCTACTTATGCAATGCAGGGCAAGTCTTTTTTGCATCTAAAAAACTGGTTCGACATTCTTTATATTATTACAAGAATGTATTTTTTTTGTTGTTACGTCAAATCGTTTTATTAATCTACGAACATTGTGTATTTAATTAGTTTTACTTTTTCTTTATACTTCCAAATAGTTTGATGATAGAAAGAGATCTGTATCATCTATAGAGAATAATCGTATTTTAATTATTTCTTAAATAGAAATATAAACCGATGCACCAAATTACCGCATACATAATATGGCTATAAATAAATTGCTTTAAATATATATTTTGCACTGTGTTCCAAGGTAAAGCATTCAAAAAGAAATATTTTCTTATTCTTGGGTTTTCGAAAAAAAGTCAATATTTATAAAAGCTCCTGCTTATTCTTAAACCTCTAAAAACGATATTTTCTTGATTTTGAGTACAGAGTGTTCAGTTCATGTACACGCTCTTGAACAGTTTTTTTTTGTAAAAAAGTCAAACCTCGACAGCTAATGTTTTATGAAGACTAGAATCGACCGCAATTTAGGTGTTCACCCAACAACGGACTGACCAATTTAGGTGTTCACCCAACAGCGGGCTGACCAATTTAGGTGTTCACCCAACAACGGGCTGACCAATTTAGGTGTTCACCCAACAACGGACTGACCAATTTAGGTGTTCATCCAATAACGGACTGACCAATTTAGGTGTTCACCCAATAACGGGCTGACCAATTTAGGTGTTCACCCAACAACGGACTGACCAATTTAGGTGTTCACCCAATAACGGACTGACCAATTTTGGTGTTCATCCAATAACGGACTGACCAATTTAGGTTTTCACCCAATAACGGACTTACCAATTTAGAAGTTCACCCAATAACGGACTGATCAATTTAGGTGTTCACCCAATAACGGACTGATCAATTTAGGTGTTCATTCAACAACGGACTGATCAATTTAGGTGTTCACCCAATAACGAACTGATCAATTTAGGTGTTCACCCAACAACGGACTGATCAATTTAGGTGATCATCCAATAACGGACTGACCAATTTAGGTGTTCACCAAATAACGGGCTGACCAATTTAGGTGTTCACCCAACAACGGACTGACCAATTTAGGTGTTCACCCAATAACGGACTAACCAATTTAGGTGTTCACCCAATAACGGACTTACCAATTTAGAAGTTCACCCAATAACGGACTGATCAATTTAGGTGTTCACCCAATAACGGACTGATCAATTTAGGTGTTCACCCAACAACGAACTGATCAATTTAGGTGTTCACCCAACAACGGACTGATCAATTTAGGTGTTCACCCAACAACGAACTAACCAATTTTGCAGTTTGAGAATCATCAAACATGCATGAGTAAGTTCCTCAAAATCTCGGGAGAATCAAAATTTAAAATTTTTAGTTGATATCTTTACTTGAATTATTACAAGACTACTTATATTCTCTATACTTATGAAGGGAAAGTACTCGAGAAATAGGAACAACATGTGAAAAGCCAAGTTTCGCAACATTTTATCCACAGTAATTTGTACTTCCTCAGGCTAGAAATTCTATTTGCAATTATATAACATTTTGTTATCATCTTTTTCTAGCTCAAGTGTTTTAATATATTTCATAATTATATACACCAATGTTATATAACACTCGTTTTGCTCAAATTTTGAAAAAGTTGTTATGGCCATGAAAAGTTAACTGGAGTGTAGAAGAGCGGTCAAGTCGCTTGATTAGAAAAATTAACTTTATAATACCAAGTCGGCATTGAACCATCTCAATGTGGCTCTGGCCAGTAGCAATGTCCAATAGGTCAAGTCAGACAGAAGTTAAAGTATCGTATTTATTAATATACTATGTCGGAATAATTCCTAACCCCTACATACTGTGATGTTGCTTTACTTGAGAGCTTACAGAAGGTGGTGGAACCATTGTCATCGTTCTGTGGACTTTTTTTGTCTCCGAATTCAATAATTCCAAAGCAGCAATTAGTCGCGTGCCTGTCGTGCCATTGTTCGACATTTTCGAGTAAAGAAAATAGAATAGGTCAGATGGCTAATAAGGTGTCTATTTTATAAGAAAACTATACTTCCATTAATCGAGACGTTTCGACCCTTTATAGGTGTCATCCTCAGTCAAATTTATTAATAGATGTTATCTAGTCGTTAGGATTTTTTTAAAAAATCGGTCCGAGACAACTCAGACACACTTTCTCATAGACGAGTTCATAATTACATAGCCCAGTGTTTTCCATTTATTAGTTTTCGTATGTACATTTAATTAACATTTCTTAAAAATAACTTCTCCTGGGCGGAGAATCGAACCTGGGCTCTCTCCGTCCGCGTTATAAGCCATATTCTCAGGAAATAGATTTTTTTCCAGGAAAACGGCTTATATCGTTAGATTCGTATTTAAATGGTCTACACTTTAGTATTTTTTAATTAAAATCGTCGGAACCGTTTTCGAGAAATAATTTTATTTCACGTGTTTTCAGAGTTTTTGGGGGGTAGCGCCCCCAAATTTGGAGCTAAAATTCATTTCTCGATTTCGCCTTGGTGTATGATTTTTGTGAACATGTATGCCAAATTTCGTCAAAATCGGTCCAGTAGTTTAGGCTCCAGGCGTCTGCACGGACGACAGACGACAGACAGACAGACATTTTTTAAAAACCACTTTTTTGGACTCAGGGGACCTCAAAACGTGTAAATCCATCAAAATCTCAAATTCGAATTTTCGCTCCATCACAATACTTTCTCTTTATATGAGAAAGTAAAAAAACCATTAAACCAATTTATTATTAGATAACATCTATTAATAAATTTGACTGAGGGTGATCTTTAAAGGGTGGAAAGTGGAAACGTCTCGAGTAATGGAAGTATAGTTTTATTATTAGCCATCTGACCTCGCAAGTATTCAATTATAAGGGTGTAGTACAATAATGAATGGAATAGAAATGATGAAATGACGGTTTGATGATTAATAACTAATATTTGGAATTAACACGAAGGATTGTGATCAAGTGTAAACAAGTTATTATTAGAACGACTAGAGCGATGTAAATAGTTCAGTGGATCCATCATCCAGGCCAACCGATTTTTTCAGTTAGAAGTAGAAGACATTGACGGACATTTAGAAAAATTAGGAAAATTTAGTGACACATACTTTAAACTTAGGGTAAAGTTAGAACAGTTAGCTGAGGACGACAAGACGGAACTAGCAAAAATAGACGATGAATTTTCGGAGCAGAGAGAACTTCAATTAGAAATAGACGAAGTGACGTGTGACTTAAAACTTTTAAAAAGTAAAATAATTCAAAATCAGGTAAAAAGACAGGAGATTCCTTATTCAGTTCAAAGTACTAGGTCTATTGTAAAACTTCCAGAACTAGTAATTCAGAAATTTAAAGGGGATAGTTTACAATGGGCAGGGTTTTGGGATTCTTTTGAGGCTTCGATTCACTCGAGAACCTAAATAAAAGATGTTGACAAATTTAATTATTTAAAAACATATTTGACAGGTGATGCTTTAGGCTGTATTGCGGGACTTTCAATTACGAATTTAAATTACAAAATTGCAATTGATTTACTAAAAGAGAGATACGGAAACGACAGCGTAATAAAATGTAACTTATACGACCAACTAAGACTTTTGGCCCGAGCTACAAACTAAAAGCTATCTGACGTCAAAATTAAGACAAACGTACGACAAGATAGAGGGATTTCTGAGATCGCTTGAAGCACTAGGAGAAGATATATCTCATACACATTTGGTCCCACTCATAATATCAAAATTTCCTCCAGAAATTATTTTAAATTTAGAAGAGGAAAACGATACTTCAAGTATAACTCCTAAGGATTTATTGGTTAGAATATGTGGGTAGGTACAAGACACATATATCTACCAAATTTCAAAGTGACCGGACGAAAGTTGTAGCCGTGAGAGCAGGCGACCGGACGGACGGACAGACACACGGAGGAAAATATAAGGGTCCTTGGTTTTGCCTATACGGACTCTAAAAACGGTTTCCGACTTGGCAATTAAGGAGCACAAATGGTTTACATTAAGACCTTTTTTAAATTAAATGCTTTGCAAAGCCTTATACAACTTCGTCTCCTCGTGCTGAAATGTATTATCAAACTACAACTAATCAAATAATAATTCATTTGAGAGTTTTTTTGTGTAGACAGAGGGTTTTTGGGAAAGATAATGTTTGAATCTGTGAGAGATAGAAAGACAATTAAAGGAAATAATAAGAAACAAATAGTAGTAGGGAATAGTAATAATTGTTTAGAAGAAGCAGTTTGAAACGTAAAGGCTATGTATAAATTATACATCTATAATATAAACTATAAATCTATCTACAAACATTCAAGTTTCTAGGAATGCTGGAATTACCTTAGAATTTTAATCAGTCAGCCAGTCAATGATTGCCAAAATAACAGAATAACTGTTTATAATGAACTCTAATTTAAAATTAATTGTATATATTTACGTATCTTTAGTGGAATAATTCAAAGTGGCTTGCGTTGGTTCCAGTGCAGGATGGCACGGATGTGCAGCACTGCCGTGCCCACAGGTATTATCGTATTTAAGTTAATTCTGTAAAACGATAAGATTTTGTTTGAGTTAGTGGAAGCGATTTCTTTACAAATGTGTTGCTACATAAGTTTTACCTTTGAGTAATGACGCAACCAAGTGAGACTTCCATGACACATGACTCCTTACGCACTGTTTTCTATCGTTTGCTCATCTTGCTCATCCTTGATCGCCACGGCCCAAGCATAACTTAAATAAAACCTACATTTCATATTATTTTACAAGATTCAAATAAATTACCGAATCTATTTCGTCACAATATCCCAATAGGTTTTTTTGGAATTAGTCAACCAAACGAAATCACCACACGAGTCGGTGTAAAATCTATAAATACTCCAAGAACCAACCAGATGCACTGTTTCTCCATCAGCCCAGGTTTTCCCGTAAGGTCAGTAAGAGTCGACCAAACACGCCCTCACACCCGGATTAGTACACGCGAGTCAATAGAACTTGAACACTACCAAATGACTCATCTGATAAATCATCGTCAGCTTCACCTTCCTAAAAGCCATTAGTCTGTTGTTTTATATATATTTTTTGTATGCTTTTTTTATTTGTTTTCTTGTGTGCTTCGAAGAATACAATATTAGTACATCTATAAAGGAATTGTGTCTCATTTGCTGTATTATTATATTTCGTTTTTACTACCGTGAATTCCCAAACCCCGCTGTCAAATCATGGACGCTTTTCTCGCTGACATCAATTAGTTTTCTAAAAAATCCAATTATAAAAATTAATAATAGTGATAAAAATATAATAAATCAAATGAACATATTACTCATTCGAAAATCAAATGAAACAAATCGATAAATCCTCGAGGTGGTAATCACTTAAAAAATAAAGCTTATAGAATCAAAGAAAATTCAATTAATGTCGATTTCACGGAATTAATAAGCTTACGTGGAAAATTAAGAAGAATTAATGAATCGTAACATCATGGGGACTTATTAATAATAGTAAAAATATAATTAATCACATAATCGTGGTATCTTGTAGCATTATTTGTTTTTATTATTAGATATTATGTTTTTTTTTCAAAGTTAAAATGTTTAACATTCTGGTCAACTATTAAGTGATTATAGGACGAGAGACTGGTTTAACACATCTACCGGATGTCATTATAGGACGGGAGACTGGTTTAACACATCTACCGGATGTCATTATAGGACGGGAGACTGGTTTAACACATCTACCGGATGTCATTATAGGACGGGAGACTGGTTTAACACATCTACCGGATGTCATTATAGGACGGGAGACTGGTTTAACACATCTACCAGATGTCATTATAGGACGGGAGACTGGTTTAACACATCTACCGGATGTCATTATAGGACGGGAGACTGGTTTAACACATCTACCGGATGTCATTATAGGACGGGAGACTGGTTTAACACATCTACCGGATGTCATTATAGGACGGGAGACTGGTTTAACACATCTACCGGATGTCATTATAGGATACAGGCTACTTATTTGCTTGGGCAACCCTTCATGGGTAAGCAACTAAATGAGCTGACATGTAGCCCAGCCTGTAATTCTTAATCACTTATATAAGGGATTCCTTAGCCTAAATAAAATAACATTCAAGGCAAAGGGATATTTTGTCCAAAAAATGTTGGGACAAATTATGACTGGCACATGTCAACACTGAAAAAAATACGGTATAATGACGAATCAAATGAATGAAAATACGCAATATTACATTGTTCAACATTGTAAATCAAACCTGAGCTTTCTGGGATTCGAAACCAGAAATATCGATATTGTGAATATTTATATTACGATGTTGGGATTTCGAGTTTCGGTGAATGTGTTTAACGAATCACAAGCATCGCCAATCCTCTTTATTATTGACAGCCGATAGATGAAGGTAAATGAAAGTACACATACTACGTTAAAAGTTTTTGTATTTTTCTTTAAATCAGTAATAATATTTAATTGTCAGTAATTGTATTTTAGTTATTTCTATTTTTCATTTTTGTTTTATCTTAGAAAACTTTATGAAATGTATTGTTTTTGTTAATGAATTAATTGTATACTTAATAGAGTTAGAATGAGTACGGTTTAAAGTTGAATGCTGATGAATACGAGTGCTGTAGATGATTGTGCCGAGGTGTGAATGAAGTTGATAATGGATTAGTTGTATTGGTGTGTGTTGTGGCAGAGTATAACTTTCTCCTCCAGTACCAAATCTAAATATACTGGACGCATCATAGCAGCAGATAATGTCACCTTCCCTTGCCCTCCACCCGTTTCACTTTCTGTTCTCTGTTCCCACAACAAACCAACCCTAATCTGTTATTTATGAATTACACAACAACGTGCTTGCCTAAAACCTTAATCTCACGACAGCTAACATTCTAGTCCTGGTCCGTAAGATGTTTTTAAAACCCCACAAATAACAATAAATGAATTTTATTTTTACATGAGGATCAACACATGATTAGGTTATTATAGGACGAGGGACTCGGCCACTCTTCTCATCTCCCTATGTTGTACATGAGTGTGGAACATCCTCCCTGCGGTGTTCCCACTCAGATACGTCGCTATGTTTAGACTTGGGTTTCACTGTGGAGTTGCGCGAGTTCGCTAACCCTACGGATACCCTCGGTACCAAAGATTTTTATTTTTCTCAATTATTTGATAATTACAATGAGATAATTGTTATGAGTTATAATAATGTGTGTTAGACATGCTTTTATGCTTGAATTAAACGATCATGTAAGTGAGATTAAAATTGATCAGTTTCCATGTAAAAATCGGTCTGTCCGGGACAAATCAGAAAAACTTCATATTGTATTTATTATTTTTATTATGGAAGACACCTTCCTCCCCATTCGTCTACATTGTGCAGTGTTATTATAACCCTATAACAAATTATTTTTATTGTAGTATTCATTATTCTTATTTATAAAAACATTTGAAAGAACTTGGGAAAAATTGCTTAACCCTAGAGTGCTAATGGTAGGTAGTCAAATCGTTGAGCACAGTTTGTACTTTAACCTTTTACTCTCGTATGCGATGGTTGTCAAAGCTACTTCGTCGATTTGACTAACGTTTAGTAATAAACGTAGGAATTAGTTGGTCGTCAAATGAGCCTATAGCCTGGGACAATGGGCCTGGGGTAAGGGACAATAGGGCTAGGGGTAAGGGGCAATGGGCCTAGGGAAATTGGCCTTAGGCCAGAGACCAGTGGCCGATAATCTGGGGCCTGGAGCACTTAGCAAATAAAGGGCCTACTAGGGCTACTACTAGGGCTTTTGGCCTGGGGCATGGGACCTGGTGTATTAATGTTCACTCAATTTCAGATTCTTCTGATGTTCCTACTAAGATATTTGTCATAAAATGTTTGTATATCTCGCTAAAAGATTTAATAATGAGTTCTTAATAGTTTTCTCTTTATAAAAGTGTAGTTTCAACCCAAAAATATGTATTTTCTGCATATGTTAGTCGAATCGACGAAGGTTTAGTAATACCAGCCATCCAATTACCATTAGCATTCCAGGGTTAAGGGACAATTGGTTGGAGCCAGTTATCGGTGTATGTTAAAGTGATACACGGGGAGGGATATTGTAAGTTGTGGACAGGTACTTGAGTAGGATGGCTACTCATCCCGGGTACTTGATGTAGAAGCACGTGATAGTATGCAGTGTAATACAGAACGTGGTGTGGTGGTAGACGTGACACGAGTACATGTCACCTGCTTGTCTTCACTTTACTTGACTAATTCATGCAGAATGCTAAATTTAACTGATTTGTTTCCACGTCTATAGCTTAAACATCCTCATATTGTTAACAGATTCACTTGAATTTCTAAATAAATGAATAAGAAAGTAGCTGAAACAAAGTGAAGGACGGCGTTATGAAACCCGTCACGCGCCGGGTTAGAAGAGAAGAAGACTTCGAGTGTTGCTTCGGGGTGTCCAACCGTCATCCCAACAGACTCGACACATCGGTGAAAAACAATACACGCTTCAATTTTATATTGCCGTCACGAATTTCGTCCAGGCCAGGATTTATAGAAATAAAAAAAAACATAATATAGAAGAACGGAGGAATAGAAGGGACAACTATCGAGATGTCAGATTGACGCTGACAGCAAGGTCTAACCACATTTAACCGTCTAATAAATTATCAACGAGAAGTTCACACTGCATTTTACAAATAAAACAATAAGTGGATGCCGGACGTATCATTAATAGTGTGGATGAGTTAATGGACAGAATTACACGAGTCATTGCCCATATTCCTTTTTTGGTATTATTTTTTTCGAAAACCCCAAAAAAAGAAAATGTTTCCTCTTTAAATCTCCACACTGGAATATTATACAGTGTGCTCAAGATAGACTATCAGAGAGCAAACTTTGTTAGGGTCCGTAGGCAAAACCAAGGACCCTTATATTTTCCTTCGTGTGTCTGTCTGTCCGTCCGTCCATCTATCGCCTGCTCTCACGGCTACACCATTCGTTTGATTACTTTGAAATTTGGCATTATATGTGTCTTGTAGGTACCTATCCACACATTTTAAAAATGTAGCGACTTAAAATTTTTTTTTTTTTTTAAAAATTAGGGTTAAAAAAAATTAAGGCTTAAACAATTTATTTTTTTTGACACCATATGAAAAGGTACGTCGAGCTGATTACAAAAATATATCATTTTTGTTTATAACCTTGGATAGGGCTAGCGTAGGCGAGTTTGAAGCGGGTGTGAAACGTGTCCCCCCCCCCTCTATCTCGCGTATGTGAAGTGCAAAGAATCTGAAAAAATTCCTGAACCTTCTTCGACCAAAAGTAAAGATACCACTTTTTGGAAATTTCTAGAAAAAAACATTATTTTTGTTTTTATTGTATTTTTTTATAATTATGCTCTTTTGGATGTATTTATATGTTTATAGTCTATAGTGGCAAAAAAATACTTTATTAGAAGTTTGTTTATGTGTTTTGAGAATATCAGACCCGTAGGATAGTTCAAAGTAAGCTTTTTAGCATTTCAAAAAGCACCATCAGTAGGTACTACTAAAACTATACAGGGTTGCCTACGGACCCTCGCTGTGTGCCCTAGCACTCACTTGACCTGTTTATTTTTATTTAGTTTTTTGAAAAAAAAAAGTCATTCCCCTACCTTTAAAAATGATAATATTTTCATGATATTTTGTACAGTGTTCAGTTTCTTGAAACCTTTCCAGAAAAACTACTTAGAAATGTGATATGGAATGGCAAAAACACGTGTAAATATTAAATATTATTTTATTTTATGAAAACAAGTAATTAATAATTCTAATATTTACACCGTTATTAAACCAAACCAGTCGGAGATAATATAAAGAAAATATCATTTGTACAATTGTACGCCACCTATGATTGCTCAAATTTCAAATCTATTGTTAATTTTTGTACAAGGCTGTTGAACGCGCTCGAGGAGAATATCGGCAACGAGTGACGAATTCTTTCCTGCAGCTCGTCCACACTAATGAGCAGGCTTAAACGCAGTGAAAACTATTTATTGTCGTTAGCATATTGTTAATTTTCAGAAAACAAAGTAATATTTGATAGAAATACTTGTCGGAACGTGAAGGCGTTTTGTTTACGGGAAGTTGAGAGTGTTTTGGAACGTCATGGACTGATTATCCAAGGGGATTACGTGTAGGCAGACACACGGCAGTGTGTCAGGGAGACGTTCCCACCGCCTCGTTATCTCGACGTCTTCTTAGTCTGTAATTAACTTCTCGCACGTAGAACTACAGGACGGGAGGTTAGAGGCGTGTACTCGCTACAGGACCGAGATGTTGATACGGTTCAAGTGTTGTGTAATTTTGTGGTTTTATCAGCAGGAGAAAGGTACCTCGACCTGCTGTACCCTCGTGTACTCTTTTACTTCCTATTTATATGATTCAATTAACTCACCCAACTACTTACATCTCTCCTTAGTTTTTAGCATGGAACATGCTTTAGCCTTGACCTAACTACCAAAAAAGTGTCACTTGTTTGAGGAACGCGGAAAAGTTACGAAATTTTCTAATGATTTTCACGTACAGGCAAGCCGTTTCTAGGGAAATTAAACTTCTTTAGACGCTCTCGATTTATCACGCATTTAGTTGTACTTGTTTTTGGTATTTATGTCGTCATGTTATAATTATTTATGTTATTAATAGATGTAGTAAACAATGCCAAAGAATCAGCGAGATGCAAGAAATCAGCAAACAAACAAAAAAAGCGCGTCTTAAGCATGTTCTATGTTTCTTGACTTTTAGCCACGGGCTATAAGTAATAAAATCAGGGGGGTCTGAGGGTCTGGTCAAGTCACTCTTGGCGGGACAGAAAGTTGATTTCACAACTTTTTTGGACCACAAACTTGGCGGGGTGCTTTTTTTTTTACCACACAAGTGGTTTTTGGTTAGATTTCATTACTTTTTGTACGGTACACATTTAGCGTAGAAATGAGTTGAGGGGTTGTAAGGGGGATGAGTTGGGGGGGGGGGATGCACTAGGGTCCTAGACGAATCCAAAAAGCCCTCATTCATAAAAATCGGTTTAGTAGTTTAGGCGGTAGGTGCGTCAACGTAAAATGAAGGAAGAATAAGAAGAAGTTTCAAACCTATTTTTCTCTACTTCTACTTAAGCGAAATCGACCTTTTTTTTATTTTGATCTACAGGACACGGCCTTCTAAGATATTACAAATATACATTTTATTTTTTAGGTATCTTGTACTGAACGTATCAAAGATAATAAAATGTTTAGGTATCTTGTACGTATCAAAGATAATAAAATGTTTAGGTATCTTGTACGTATCAAAGATAATAAAATGTTTAGGTATCTTGTACGTATCAAAGATAATAAAATGTTTAGGTATCTTGTACGTATCAAAGATAATAAAATGTTTAGGTATCTTGTACGTATCAAAGATAGAAAAATGTTTAGGTATCTTAGTACCTTGTACGTATTTCAGGCTGCAGACCTCAAAAACCCTAGTTTGTCACCTACAGTATATACGTATACACTGGCAGCTATTGTGAAATTTTGACTTTTTGACTTGGCGGGGCGGCACGCTGCTGCGTTCCTAAATAACCCAATGCATATTTAAAATATTGTTTCTTTTTCTGAATTTACGAGTTGAAGATATTATTAAGTATGATGAATCCCGACGTTTCCAAGCCATTACAAACGTTATTCTTAGTGGGGTTGATGATAATAAATAATAAATGCCAACAGCAACTGTCGAGTTGCCGTCGGAGTAATCAACTTATATACGAGGGATTAGTGACAGAAGTATCGATAACTAATCCGGTTATAAAAAAGTTGATATGTGGTAAACATGTAATGGTAATTACCTTACAGTGAATGCATTTAAAAAGAAACTTGGATAATACTCACAGATGTATCTACTCACGTTACATCGAGTAATCTTAATTATTTACATTTATTAATAATTGTTGGACAACATACTGTTAAAAGAAACCAAACTGTTTGTGTTAGAATTTTGTTGCAACGTTTTACTCTGAAGAAACCGTAATTCATTCAGATATAAAAAATACAATAATACAAAAAAAAAAAAACAATTTCCTTACCGACCTCTAACTTCAATTAAAAAACTACGTAACGATAAATGCAACAAAAATGACATAACATATTCTCTCGTATAAAGAAGATAGAAAAAATGTAAAAAGAACTCGGCGGCAACTCGCAATAATTCCATACAGCGTCGACGAGAGAAAGAAATAACTGTATAATATTATACTGACCTTTTCTTTACCTCCGATTCTAATCGAGGAAGTAAATAGAAAAAGGAAAACAACAAAGAACAATGGAAGAGCAACAAGTAGAGAGGAAGTGTGATGTATGACAAGTACTGGTGTATACAAGACGTTACAGTTTGACCATCTAACTGACTGCTGGACTCGACTATACATATATCTCAGCACCTTGTCACCCTCTCAGTGTAACTCATACTCACAATAACCTAAACACTTTCACCTAACTAAACTAAACAACAATCAAAACATACCACTCCTTTATTTGTTTCCTACAAAAACATCCAACTATACTCTATACAGATGCTAAGGTCATTTTCTTTGCTCCCTTATTGTTTGTCTAAGTTGGACTCTCCCAAAAAAATATTTCTCTTTTATATAATATATATATATATATATATATATATATATATATATATATATATATATATATATATATATATATATATATATATATATATCGATATATAAAAGAAAGAGATTTAACTCATGCTTTGTTAGTGTTTTCTTTTAATGGTTTATGATTTATATGCTCTGGACTGGACAGTGCCCCGGCCAACTCGATTATATCCGTACCATCATTATCTGGAACCAACTCAAGCCACACAACCCACCCTCTATTATCTTATTCTTATTAAAAATACTTAGATATTATTATATGCTTATAAAATTAATTTTATCTCCAGTAGGGAAAAATATTTATGATTTTGAATTAGTTTAGAGGGACTAAAACAGGTCTTTTCATCCCTGAACTCAAAAAGTAGGGAGAAAAAGTAAAAGTAGGGCGAAAAAGTAAAGTAGGGAAAAAAGTAAAGATTGCAACTTAATTATTTTATAAATAGTTGAAAATGTATGGCTAATGTAATGAAGTTGTTGAAATCAGGTTGGCGGCACTGCGCTTTCTTGACCATGTTTATCATTGTTTACAAAATTATAACCTGCATCTAAATAGCCTTCTATTTGAGTTTAATTCCAATTCTTATTTGTTTTTAATATTGAATCTCTTATATCTGCTATTAAAAGTTCTAATAATTATTGTTATTTATTAAAATAATAAATAAAAACTGTGCTATGGACGAAAATGTGTATTTTCATTCCTACTGGAGATAAAATATTGTATGTACCTCGTGAGTAAAGTGTCATTATTCCCCTCGCGATAATTATCTCCCTCGGCTGCGCCTCGGGAACTAATTAGAGTTTTTCCCTCGGCTTCGCCTCGGGATTTAGAGACCATGGTTCCTTCGGCTTCGCCTCAAGAACCAACTTTTTTTCGCTCAGGGAATAATGGCTTACTTTACTCCCTAGGTGCATAAATAACTATTAAATTGTAGTTTATTACAAATATAACCAGAAATAAAAATTTCACACCTCCACCAATACAGATTCATAAGATATAACACCCTAAAAGTTTTGTTATTTATTAACAGATACATTGACTGACGCATCGTAATTCTAAGGCACTTCTAGCAATCATACAAACTTGAAATTTTGTGTATACGTATAGTTTAATATACAAATAAAGGAAAAATTAAAAAAAAAAATCTGTTTTTTTGCCCTCTCAAGACTGATAGAAATATAGAAAATCCGGCTATTCAAAATATTTAATATACATATAACTGCACTACTAGAGCTACTTAGTAGAGAACTTCAAAACTGAAGTATTATTTTACTCTTATTAATAGAATTTTATATTGAAATAATGTGATTGATCTTTATCGAGTATTGAGCTCAAATATTATTTTCATAAACTTTCCGCTCGTCCACACACGTACTCCACATAATCGTTTAGTTTAATTCGGACACCCACTGTGAATCGTACTTGTACTTTGCCCAAGTCTCGCATAAAAAGTTGTGAGATCGTAGGTTTAGCCTGGTGTTCCCTTGTCTCAGTAACTTCTACTACGTCTAATTTATCCGGTAGTGATATTGCTTGCCTGCCCCCCCCCCCCCCCCCCCCCCCTATATTCTCTGACCCTCACAATCTCCAACATTTTGTTCACCAGATCACTCTACACGTTTAAATTAAAAACAGACGCTTTGCAATACACATTTACAATTTTATTAAAATAACAAAAACAAGGCGAGCTCTCAAGTAATAGTACATTACGCGTCGAGTGCGGAAATTAGCATTTTGCATGCGAGTGTGGAGTTTGCACCCGAGCGAAAGCGAGGGTGGTAAATACACGAGCGTTTGCGTACCGTACTTTTATACGATTGTATAGGATTTTAATAATACAGTAACAATCTTCCTGCATGTAAGTTCGTATTTCTCTTTTGATAAAGATGTTTTTAATTCATTAGTTGTATTTTGTGCCGAATTAATTATTTCGGGAGGAGTATTATTCTCCTCATATTCGTCATAATCACTTAAATCACTCATTGTTTTCCACAAAAAATCGATATAAACAGTTACTTTTAATAAACAAACAGCAAATTAGTTTTTATAAATGTAAACAAACTCGCTAATCGTGCGTAAAGGTGAAGAATTCTTCTTTTTTACCGCCTTTAGGGCGGCAAAAAAGGAATTCTTCGGAATGATGAGACGCGCATGCGCAATAAATAGTTCGTAATGAATCACTTTCTACACATCTAAACAGAGATACAATGTTCATATTACGTATCAATCGTAGATAAATACTTTTATAAATGGCAGAACCTAATGAAACGTAATGGAAACGTTTAGGTCTAGGTCGAAGTAAGCATTCAAAAAGAGTTAAACAGTATCGGGGTCGCTTAATTGTACGTAACAATGTGTCAGTATGACAAAATACCCGAGCAGATGTGTCGCCCTATAATAGTGGCGAAGTAGCGGCCGTGAGCCACTTGCGCCTCTGTAACCCACATACAAATCACTCGAGTACCCGCACTCCAGTACGTGAACCGACTTACCCATACCTTTCTTTTGTCTTCCATTTTAATTACATAGCTTGTTGATTTATCTCTTGCTAAGTTTTGATTTGTAGTCTGTTGTCACTGGAAATTCCAATGATCATTTAGTGTCGGTATTACTCCGTATCGATATTATTTAAAGACAATTCGACCGTCCCGTGACAGATTACGCCCTGCAGATCATGGATCTGCAGCTTACGAGGGTCGTAGAGAATAATTAGCAATATTGTCAGCATCTCGTCACTTCTGTATTCTTCCTTTAAGCCTAATCAACGCTTATCGAATTGAATCGGACGATAGTTAATGTGAACAATTTGAACTGGGAAGCAGCTGCGGACAAAAGAAATCGTACATCCAAATTTAATTAACATCAAACAAGTAGTTATTGAGAGACGGTATCTCGTAAACAATTTCGGTCTACAGACTGATGGTCTGAAACTGAAAAATAAGAAAGTCGGTTCGTCAGAATGATGACAATCCTTTCCTCCAGTGCTCAGCATCGTGATGAAAAAGAAACCTTCATATCTGTAACATGGTAACGTTGTCGTGGTGATGAATAATAAGTTTTAAACTAAAAAAAAAAAAAAAAAAAATCGGTCTGAGACAACTCAGACATATCTTCTCATAAACGAGTTCATAATTTCTTAGCCGTTTTTTCCATTTATTAGCTTTCGTATGTACATTTAATTATTATTGAACATTTCATCTAAATTTATCGTAAAAATAACTTCTCCTTGGCGGGGAATCGAACCCGGCCACTCTCCTTCCACTTTTAAAGCTATTTTCTCAAGCAGTATATTTTTCCCGGGAAAACGGCTTATATCGTTAGATTCATCTTTAAATGGATTACATTTAAGAATTTTTTAATCAAAATCGTCGAAACCGTTTTCGAGAAATAATTTTTTTTTCACGTTTTTCAAAGTTTTTGGGAGGGTAGCATCCCCAAATTTGAAGCTAAAATTAATTTTACGTTTTAGCCTCGGGTTATGATTTTTCAGAACATGTTTGCCAAATTTCGTCAAAATCGGCCTGTTAGTTTAGGCTCCAGGCGTCTGCACGGACAGACGACAGTCAGGCATTTTTTAAAAACCACTTTTTTGGACTCTAACGTGTAAAACCATCAAAATCTCAAAATCGAATTTTCGCGCCATCACAATACTTTCTCTTTATATGAGAAAGTTAAAAAATGAATACGAAGTTAAAGATTGCTCACAGAGAATTTGCAATTCATCAAGTAGAGAATAAAGAAGAGAAAACAAGTCGAGTTTGTAAAAGATTGAGGCAATTTTACAGTGAAGCGAAGACCAAGATAGAAAGGAATGTGGTGTCAGACTCAAGTGAATCTGCAACGACGCGATGTACTGAGGCACGACTCAGTCGACCGACACATTCCTCCAGAGTCGCACTGCTTCGTACAACTCTTGTCGTTTCACTCTTGCGACATTTTCTTCTCCTTTGGAAACTTGCAACCATCAAAATGAGATCATGTATCACGATCAATTACAATGATGAAATACTTGGTATTTTATTTTACTGTATCTGCATTTTGATTTGGGTTAATCATTTTTCAAACTTTAGTACTCAAGAAAAAAATGAAATGCCAAATCGTGAAAAATTATAACTGAAGATGTTTCTCTTTTGATTTTTCAAGGTAAGTTTATAGTAAGGTATAGATTAAGATAAGCTTATAGTTGTTACAATAATTCTGATAAAGTCAGACAGGTGTTAAGAAATCAAGTGAAAATGATTACAAGTAGTAGGTATTACAGGATTTTACCTACAGGCGGGAGAAGAAGTTAACTTAACTGCCTGGTTTTTATGTGTTCCTGGCCGAGCCACAGGGAGTTATATGGCATAACTCCCTGTAAATTCAGTGCAGCCAACTTAATTCTAGCAAAAGAACTAAATTTATACGGATTTTATGAAGATTTAAGGTGGCAATACTGTTTATTACAAACATGACTCGGAATCAGCTGTTTTTAAAAATTTCTTTGTTTTGTTTTAAAACGCTCCGTGTTTTGAGAAAATGTTTTATTAATTGTGTTGTTTTTAGTTAATTTAATAGTTATTTTGCTTCCGAGCTTACCGAAGGTAACGGAAGCATTGTGTTCACTTTTGAGAACGAAAAACTTTTGTGTCCGATTTTAAAAATTACAAGACAGAAATCCGTTTCAGACATCAGGGAACATTTTTGGTCTCGTGTCTGTCTGTCAAAATCGGTCTGTCGACCGATTTTGATGAAATTTGGTAGACATGTTCATTTTACCAATGCCCAGGACGAGTTCGTTGGACAACGTTATCCTTCCAAGCGTTCACGAGTAACGCTCGCGTAAACGTGACCTTTAAATTTAAAAACGGTATTTTGGGTCGGGAAAAAATCTAACTTCAACTATTCAATGAGACAAACATTTTTTTTCAAATAAAATATTTCAGTAAAACCAACAGCAACATTGCTATGAAGTGTTAAAGATCGCTAAAACTATATTAATAGTTTTTACACAATAAACAATATAACAGTTAAGTAATATAACAATAATTTTAATGTTAATATAACAATAATGAACATGATAGGATGCGAGGAAGCTATGTGCCACCCTAACTGGCAGTCTATTTTTAATTTGCTCGTTTTTATTTAAATATAAAGTTACGTAAAATAGATAAATAAGGAATGATCATGGAAGATAACTTAGTGGAACAGTTTGATAGAGTGAAAAAACTAATCTAAACTAAAATTAAAATCCTTCCATATTTTTTTCTCCCTTCTGGAGGTAAAATCTTGTACGTACCTCGGAAGTAAAATTCACTTGCACCGTCGTAATAATTAACTCCCTGGGCTCCGCCTCGGGAGTGAACTTCATCGCTCAGGGTGCAATCACTTACTTTACTCCCTTGGTGCGTTAACTATTTTACTTTATTGATTGCTACTTGTATTTTATAACAAGCTACTTGTATTTTATGAAAAGCTACTTGTATTTTATAACAAGCTATTTGTATTTTATAACAAGCTACTTGTATTTTAGAGCAAGCTAAGGAATCTCCCCCAACACCCAAAACCGTTTTTGAGTATTGAGTTAAAACGTTGTAAAATTTTTAGTTTTACTTAAGTCCGTTTAGGAGGAAATTATTATTTCCTGTTTTAAAATGTCGACCTTTAAAAATTTTAAATCTTAATGAGTCGAAAGAAAAGTTTCGTATAGATAAGGGTGATATTTTCAATGTGTTGACATTTTTTTAAGACAACTGCTCGTTTTGGAGTTATTAAGCATTGAAAATTTTAAATGGCCTCCATTTGAAAGCCGTAAGTAATATTTTCCTCTTAATCAGACTTTCAACTGACAACTACGGCAAGCTAACTCAATACCCCAGACCATACTTGAGTTATTAATGTTTCTGTGTACTACAGTGTTCACATGCAGACAGACAGACTGAAAACTAATCGACATTGCACCAGAAAATTTCTTAACTATTTTAACTTGACAAATCTGTTTGGACTAATAGCTATAAAACAACCTATATATTATTATATTTGTAGTTGGAAGTTATCTTAAAGTACATTTTTTTTAAGAAAACAATATTTTGGGCAGGTCCTTAGAAAGTCCAACAGCCTTGAATACGGTATCGATATTAAAATGACTCGCCTCTTATTATAATGTGCTTAAGGGTTGATTTGTTCGAACTGATAATTACTATTGTAATTATACTTGAATGTTGAAGGTTATGCTTGACAGGGCTTTGTAAATATCTGTCTTAGATAAAACCTCTGAAAATATCGATGTGTTTGGAAAGTCATTGAAACATTGCAGTAAAACATTTTAAATTTAATGTAAGGCGCCGTTGAGCAATATCTGCCTTATAATATGACGATGGAAATACCTACTGTTGGTTGATTCTACGACGTCTTTTGACCTTTACTTAAAAATTAAAATCCCTTTCACAATTTTTTCTTCTCCGGGAAGATTTTCATTTGACAGGAATTAAGGAGTTCGTGTAGGCATTGTTTCCTTATGTAATTACTCGTATGGTACATTTCTATTCTATATAATTATTATTTAAATTGCATCCGAGCTTACCGAAGGTAACGGAAGCATTGTGTTCACTTTTGAGAACGAAAAACTTATAATTGAAAGTTTTCTTATGTGGAGTAAGGTGTTGGTTGGAATGAAAGTCCTTTTAAATTTCTTTTTTTATTTTATTTTACAAAGCTTTTATGTAAACTTTTATGTCTCCGATTTTAAAAATTCCAAGACAGAAATCCGTTTTAGACACCAGGGAACATTTTTGGTCTTGTGTCTGTATGTCTGTCTGTCGGTCGGTCTGTGTGTCCGCGATAACTTGAGTAAATGTCGACCGATTTTGATGAAAATTTGGTAGACATGTTCATTTTACCAATGCCCTGGACGAGTTCGTTGGACAACGTTATCCGTCCAAGCGTTTACGAGCAACGCTCGTGTAAACATGAACTTCAAATTTAAAATTGGAATCAAAGGTCGGGAAAAAAATCCAACTTCATCTGAAGATTAAGAGCGCAAGTGGAGTAGATATCAATAGATTAAGGAACAACTGGAAAACCTCTCCACAGAATTATGTTTATTTTACAAAACTATATAGTATTATCATGTACATGTACATGTAGGCACTGATGATGGCAGAGAGGCCGAAAGCTAAATAGTTTTGTAAAATAAACATTATTCTGTGGAGAGGCTTTCCAGTTGTTCCTTAATCCAAACTACATTTATTCAATAAGGCAAACATTTTTTTTCAAATACAATTTTTTAGTAAAACCAACAGCGACACCGCTATGAAGTGTTAAAGATCGCTAAAACTATTGATTGTTTTTACTCAATAAACAATCTAACAATAAAGTAATATTACAATAATGATAATGCTAATATAACAATTAAGTACACGATAGGATGCGAGGAAGCTATGTGCCACACTAATTGGCAGTCTATTATTGCTTTCTCTCTCACATACGCACAAACTTTTTTTTATTAACATCTATGTTATAAAATCAATGTAATTATTATTTATTTTATTGACACTCATGTTGCAATGCGTGCATGGATAGCGCGGAAGAGTTTCATTTCTAGGAATGTTTTTCTTCTGTTTTACATTATATTGATTTGACGAATAGAAGAAATTGAGGGAACAATGTTTGTGATAGTCATCTGTAGGTGTAACTATGAGTTACTTGAAGCAATGGAATTCAGGTTTGTACTTGAACTGGCGTCAGGTCCAAGGACTTAGAGAGGTGGGGCGTCACACAGATCTAACAAATTAAAACATTCTCGTGTACGTGCACGTACGTATACGTTATAACACTTAATTTATATCCAATAGTATCCAATTTCATTTTAAACACATTCGAGAATTCTTGGACAGGTGATTGCTTACACTTCGTTTTTGATTTTCATGTAAGTATAAAAATATCCCGGAAATCAGATTTTCCCCGGGGAAACTGCTCGTACGGTTAAATTTTTATTCGATTGGGCTACATTTAAGATATTTTTTATCAATATTGTCGGAACCGTTTTCATTTATTTTGTTTTATAATTTTTTGCGGGTAGCGCCCACATAAACTAGAGCTTATGTTGATATCTCGATTTCGCCTAGAATTATTATATTATTTAATAAGTATGCCGAATTTCACTAAAGCTCCGCACGTCAACTCTGACTGCAAACGACTGACTACAGCTTACAGCCTACAGACTGCAGCCTACAGACTACAGATTACAGACTACAGACTACAGACTACAGACTACAGACTACAGACTACAGACTACAGACTACAGACTGCAGACTACAGACTACAGACTACAGACTACAGACTACAGACTACAGACTACAGACTGCAGACTGCAGACTACAGACTACAGACTACAGACTACAGACTACAGACTACAGACTGCAGGCTACAGACTGCAAACTACAGACTGCAGACTGCAGACTACAGACTACAGACTACAGACTACAGACTACAGACTACAGACTACAGACTACAGACTACAGACTACAGACTACAGACTACAGACTACAGACTACAGACTACAGACTACAGACTACAGACTACAGACTACAGACTACAGACTACAGACTACAGACTGCAGGCTACAGACTGCAGACTACAGACTGCAGACTACAGACTGCAGACTACAGACTGCAGACTACAGACTACAGACTACAGACTACAGACTACAGACTACAGACTACAGACTACAGACTGCAGACTACAGGCTACAGGCTACAGACTACAGACTACATACAGACAGACAGTTTTTATATGCCACTTATTATGATCCGAGGAACCTTAGAAAGTGTAAATCCGTCGAAATCTCAAAAATGGAATTTTCGTGTTTATATTAGTAGTTTCAATAAATGAGAAATAACTTTACTTAACGATTTAATCATTTACATTTCCAATTTATGAAATGGCTTTGCTGTACGAACGTCCAAAACATTTGTATAATGACAGAATGTCGATGACATCATACGATCCATATCTAACGAAGCGATAATTTGACAGAGGAATGGACGCACGTGTAATTACACGGGGCGGGGCTGCCCGGTGGCTTATCTAAGAACCGTTTAGGGAGGTAGTCGAGTGTGGCTGCTTATCCGAGTAGTCAAGTCCTTGCACTCAAGATTCACTTTCTTCCTCCTTTCTCCGTTCACGACCTCACCTGTTTTGGTTTTTTAAGTTCTTAAAAATACTCGTAAATACTGTGGATTTCGTGGTCGGACCCACAGCAGGCCTCGAGCTACTAAACTTAAACCTTTCACCTCATAAAAATACCTTTTGCTTAAACAAGAATTTAGTAATTACATTTTTGTTGTGGTTTCTTGTTTGTTTGTTTTTAGTATACAGCAGGGTTTCCCAAACTGTGTGTCGCGGTACCCTGGTGTGCCGTGGTACCCTGGTGTGCCGTGGGATCCAGAAAACAAATAAAATCCAAACTATTCAGAACAAAAATGTCTAAAGTACTGTGCACAGTAGTTGTTCAAACAGATTCAAAATTAACTGCGCGGAAATATCATGAAACGTATTTGTCTTTTGGATTTACTTCAACATCAAATGAAGAGATACCTAACCTATAACTCAGTGTGTCATGTGCAGAGAAGCGGCTATCCAGCCAAGCCATAGTTCCAATAAAAAAAAACTAAAATTAACAGCAACTAATTCAAATAATAAGTGCTATATTATCAACTATGTTTTAACCGTTTAATAAGTTCTTCCATAAAAAAAAACCATGGTAACTGTTTGTGACTAGTAAAAGCAAAAATAGCGTAAAAATTGATTTCCAGTCATGTAATTTCCAAACATTTTCCGGAGGGAGTCCCCCATGGTAAGTGGGAGATCCAGTAGACCTACCCACATAGGGTCCAGGATGGCTCTCGGCGAACCTGCATGAATTTAAAGGTCTTGAAGAGTAGAAAATTTATAGGTGTGCCGTATCTTATTTATGTGTGTGCCCTATTGGATATTTTTTTGTTGTGTGCCGTGGCCTGAAAAAGTTTGGGAAACACTGGTATACATACAGACTAAGAAGTGGAAAAGTAATTTTAATGTATAAAGGCAATAATAGACGCATAATGCTTGCTTGAAATGATGACGGTGCGGTCTATTTGTATGTTTATTGCTGCTTCCCCTCTATGAAGGATAATATCATAACGATCGGAATCTCTAGACTTAGATTGACCATCATTTCAACTTTAAATAGCAAATTGATACAAGTATTAACGCTATACATAGAGCAGAGTGTTCGTTTGTACAAATCTACTATTTTATTGATTTTATGTTTCTGTACAAAGTACAAAAAGAAACCTTATATAACGGCTCTGTCTGTCTGTTCGTTGGTGTCTGTCCGTTGCTTGTTTCAATTCATAAACTACTATAGCTAGGAACATGAAATTCGGCACACAGGAGCATCTCGGTATTTGAGACAACTGGACAACTGGCAATATGGCGGGCGAATGAAAAATGTTTTTAGTAACTATGACATGTTATACATAAACTGAAAGGTCTTGAAGTGTAGAAAAAGAATATGCAATTATTAAAATTTCACACGTAATATTTTTAAGATGGCGGGCAATATGGCGGGTGACTAAACATTGTTTTAGTTACCATAACATGTTATACATCAATTTAAAGGTCTTGAAGAGTAGAAAAAGATTTTACTATTAAAATTAGTCTAATTATATTACACTTAATAATTTTAACTTCAATGTACAGAAACCGGCGATTATCGCCCCCACGTACTTACGTGAAGTGCTCCTTACTTGTTTAATTAATTTATTATTTATAGATAATATGAGACGAAACAAAACAAAATTTGTTGAATTGACTGCTAGCAGACAAAATTGAAATAGATATTATGTCTACTAGATTTAAACTAGGTAATCACTTATGATTATTACTTTTATGTATTTATGGAAAGGGCACAATTGTTGAAACCTTTGCTTTAAATCAGTAATTAATTCCTTTCCTTAATGGATGTGTATCAGAAATACGTACCGATATACCATTAAATCTAAATTTTAATAAATCCATTTATAGATCATTATTTAATTTTGTGAGTTTGGGTTATAACTCAAACCCTGTTTTATAATAAATACAAGGTATAACAGCGAAATTACTTTCAAAACTGATTTTATATTCCAATTTTGTAATCTTGGTATTTATAAGTTTCTCGTAAAATGTTGTTATTGTGTTTCACTTACATAACAATTGTAACTCTTAAATTGAACTTTGTTGAGTTTATTTATTTTACTATTTGAAAATAAGACAGAACTAATTAAAGGTTGTCTCTCTTCTGCTTATTTCAGCGTGTTTTATAATATGAAATATGATCGATCAACACATTTCCTAATATGACTTTTTTTAAAAAAATAAATAAATAATTTGCGTGAGATTTGATAATACTAGAAGTTTGTAATTAATTTAACGAGTTTTAGAGTTAGACAGTGAGTGGCTGGAGAGTGGCTGGTGAGTGGCTGGAGAGTGGCTGGAGAGTGGCTGGAGAGTGGCTGGAGAGTGGCTGGAGAGTGTTATGAACCGGTTGCAATGAAGAATAACAAATGAGATGATTTACACGTAATGTTTTAATTAAATAATTGAAAATGATGATTTGTTTGTACTTTGAGTCGGTCATTTCCAGGTGTCCTGTCAATTATTTTATCTTCGGTACGAGAACCGGATTATTGGGTGTTGGCTTGAGACGACACGATGTAGGTTTCTAGTACCTGAGTTTGTTACCAATTAACTGAGTTGGGTCGAAGCAGGAAGTTGCCCCGATTCTGAAAGCGACCACTGGTTGGACTCGTTCTCTCTGCGACCGGATTCACATCGCACGAGATATAACGAAAGTAAAAGCAGGCTAAAACATTGCAATGGAGCGAGATATCAGGTCGTCAGACTACCTGCTATGCTGTAACACTTACCTAGAAATGTACGCATTCTTAACACTTGTCTAGAACCCATTAAAGAACCTAATTTAAATTTTCAATTTAAAAATGTTAATGCCTTTCAACTAGTTTTTTTTTTTATGTGCGTCATAGATTTGTTTTTTCTCGACCTACCGAGAAATTAATTATTATCAGAGCAGGATTACCAAAAAATATAAAAATATAAACGGCAGCAAAATTAAGCATTGTTATACTGTTTTCAATCTGCAAAATGTCAAAAAAACTCGAAGCAAAATAATAAAAAGTCAGCAAAATATCAAAGTGTCTGTGTTTGCGGCTGCAAAATTATAAGAAAATTTTACTACAAAAAGGTTACTACATCGCAGGTTATGAACACTCCAACATTGTTCATTTTTATAATTTTAAGCGCAATATTCTGCTAAATATTTACATCTTTTTTTAAAATAACTTAAATATAGTTATAGTAATAAAACCCATTTTATTATTTTACAGTGATTATTTAAAAAAAAAGTAAGGCGCGCTTCACGTAAGTACGTGGGGGCAATAATCGCCGGTGTCTGTACGATTAAATTAAAATTATTAAGTGTAATATAATTACACTAATTTTAATAGTAATATTCTTTTTCTACTCTTCAAGACCTTTAAATTGATGTATAACATGTTATGGTAACTAAAACAATGTTTAGTCACCCGCCATATTGGCCGCAATCTTGAAAATTTTAATAATTGCATATTATTTTTCTGCACTTCAAGACCTTTAAATTGATGTATAACATGTCATAGATACTAACAACGTTTTTAGTCATATTGGCCGCCATCTTGAAAATATTACGTGTGAAATTTTAATAGTTGTATATTCTTTTTCTTCATTTCAAGACCTTTAAATTGATATATAACATGTCATGGTCACTAAAAACATTTTTTTAGACGCCCACCATATTGGCCGCCATCTTAAAAATATTAAGTGTGAAAAATCCAAAATGTGTCCAGTTGTCTCAAATGCCGAGATGCACCTGTGTGCCGAATTTCATGTTCCTAGCTACAGTAGTTTATGAATTGAAACAAGCAACGGACAGACACCAACGGACAGACAGGCAGACAGACAGGCAGACAGACTGACAGACAGACAGACAAACAGACAGAGCCGTTATATAAGGTTTCTTTTTTTACTTCGTACAGAAACCTAAAACCTCTTAAAATCAGCTGTTAATAAAAAAAGTGACAACACTGAATTTCTTTTACCTTTGTTTTGTTTTCTTGATGACTCAAACTTTTGTTTTTTTTACAACTTGCTCAGCTTCACCTCGTCAGTAAAATGGTAAATTTCCTGCCTCGGCTTTGCCTCTGCAGTAAAATTGTTTAGCCCACCCTCGCCTTCGGCTCGGAAATTAAACTTAAAAACACGGCAGCAAAATTCCATTATGCAGCCTAGTTACATAAACAAATATTTCATTATCATTTATAATTTTAATATCTTCTTATAAATGTTTAATTTAGTTGATTTACAAGATAACCTCCTAAATGTCAGAGCTAACTTCCTTCTACTACTAGGAATACCAATCTAAGAGGAATACCAATCTAATAGGAATACCAATCTAATAGGAATACCAATCTAATAGGAATACCAATCTAATAGGAATATCAATCTTATAGGAATACTAATCTAATAGGAATATCAATCTAATAGGAATACCAATCTAATAGGAATATTAATCTAATAGGAATACCAATCTAATAGGAATATCAATCTTATAGGAATATCAATCTTATAGGAATACTAATCTAATAGGAATATCAATCTAATAGGAATATCAATCTTATAGGAATATCAATCTGTTAGGCTCATAGGGTTATAATCGTGTGCTAAATAGTGTAATTTTTAAAGAAAAGAATACATTATAATTAATAAAGTAAACAATATAAATAACAACTGTTGGTCTCCAACACAATCTAATAGGAATCTCAATTGGAATTGGCGGGTAAACACAGCGCTCGAGTACTCTATTAGTAACAGTGATTTTAATAATAACTACAAGTTATAGTTATTACAGGATTAAGTTGTGTTATAGAAGCAGAGTAGCTGGATTCTTGTAACACATTGGTACTGATGTCGAAACTTTATTTTATAAATAAGAATTCCAGTGGTGGTAGTAATTCTACAGAACCAAGTGTTGTGCTTAGAAAACAAATTTACATTCTGCACATTATAATATATATTACCAAGTAAACAGAACAGCATGCATATAACTGTAATATAACTTGATGACATTATGCTTTATAATGTTGGCACCTCGCTCCGTTATACTTGTAAACAGATGTTATCCTTACATCATGCTCACTTATGCAACTATGCAATTATATGCATTTCAATACACACGCCTCTAGATTACAAATAAATCAGCTGTGTAGATTATTTATATCTTAATCCAATATACTTATATCTTAGTCCAATATACTTCTACAATTATTCTTGTTCGGGTCACGATGTTTTTATCTTAAAATATTCTAAAATGTAGTCCGTTCAAATTCGATTTTATCCTTAAGTTTAGTAATTTCCCTGGGAAAAATCTAGTTACTGCGATATCAATAAAAATACATTTGCCTCCACTGAAATCTATACCCAAATGTAAACAAACGCCCGTTCAACACTTCATAAATAAATCTGCCCAGTAGTTCACAGGCTCCACGCGCCAGCACACGCCTACAGACCACTCTCGACGGACAGACATTTTTTCGAACTCAGGGTTGAGGGTCCCGTCTAAATCTATCAAAACTTCAAAAGCGAATATTCGCTCTATCACAATACTTTCTCTTGATATATATGAGAAAGTAAAATGATTTCTTTATATTGAAATTTTGGATGGATGTTCTTTTAAGTCATTAAATCGATGTAAACGACATTTTTTTTTTGTACGTGAGGTCTAGGTACTGTTGACAGAACTACTGGTACTTTTATTATAAATATACCCAATTTAAATAACTATACAAAACAGGTTTAAAATATATTCAATATTCAACAACTACGCCCTTATTTATAATTAAACACTAACACGTCGAAGATAAAAGTGTAAGATTGTTGGCTGTAATATTATAATGTTGTCAGTGTGTATTTACTTTGCATATATTTCTCAGTAGGCCGAGCATGACTCTTACACATTTCTATTCTGCATTAAGTATTTATTAATGGATATTTTAGTATTTCCTTTTTACCCTGCTCCGTATATTGGCATTAGCGTTTGTAATAGGATCATTTGTTGGTTTATGGCTGCGTAATGAAGCGATAGTGAACTTGTCGCTTGTCTGCAGCGAGTCTTAATGGATTCCTTTCATTACCACCTGGGTCTGGGTACTTGTTTATATCTCTTACCTCATTATCAGTTTTCATTACCACACAGTGTCTTAACCGTTCTTGTTTTCTTTTTGAAAGTAATTCTTGAGCAATCAACTATTTTATAAAATTTATAAAAATAGACTGCCAATTGGTGTGGCACATAGCTTCCTCACATTCTATCACGTAATTTATTCATTTTATGCTTTTACAAGCCATTATTGTCTAATTTGTTTAATTGTTTCCCCCGTTTTTGTAATCTGTCAAAATTGTTTTGATTTTTTAAATGAATTAAAGTATCAATTTAGCAAAAGTTAAAGAGCGCAGACGGTTCCAGTTAATCTGGGGCTATCTGCGGCTTACTTTAGATAAACTATAAAAGTTTCATCCTAACCATAATCAGATAAGTACTTTTGAAGCTGTAGGTGTAAATAAATGTATATTTGTGCGCATGTGGAAGAGAAGCAAATGAGGGGCAGAAGGTTGAAACTTATATGGGTACAACAATGAGCTAATTATGACCTAACATACAAATTTCAATCAAATCTAACGATTAGTTATTAAGGTATATTATTCTTGCATATTATTCTTATTTATAGCATTAATAGGTTATTGCTTCTGAGCTTACCGAAGGTAACGGCAGCATTGTGTTCACTTTTGAGAACGAAAAACATTTATGCCTCCGATTTTAAAAATTCCAAGACAGAAATCCGTTTCAGACATCAGGGAACATTTTTGGTCTCGTGTCTGTCTGTCTGTCTGTCAGTCTGTGTGTCCGCGAGTTATGAAACGTGCGACGATAACTTGAGTAAATGTCGACCGATTTTTATGAAATTTGGTAGACATGTTCATTTTACCAATGCCCAGGACGAGTTCGTTGGATAACGTTATCCGTCCAAGCGTTCACGAGCAACTCTCGCGTAAACGTGAACTTCAAATTTAAAATTGGAATTTTAGGTCGGGAAAAAAATCTAACTTCATCTATTCAATGAGACAAACATTTTTTTCAAATACAATTTTTTAGTAAAACCAACGGTGAAACCGTTATGAAGTGTTAAAGATCGCAAAAACTATTAATAGTTTTTACACAATAAACAAAATATAACAATAATTTTAATTTTAATATAACAATAAAGTACATAATAGGATGCGAGGAAGCTATGTGCCACACTAATTGGCAGTCTATTTTTGCACTGTACTATAATCTATATTTTGTTAATAATATGATATTAACACATTGTACAATCTAGAATGTTAATTTATCAAAGCTTAAGACTCCCAAAATGCCCAATAGAAAAAAAATATATATTTTTGTCTATATGCGAGGCTGGTTTTATAGTATTGTGATGTATTCGTTCGGAGACAATAAGAATTTAGAATAAACAAAGATAATTACAGATACACATTACTTTGGAAACGCACAATGAGCGCCAGGACGAGGGGATAACGCAAGAGTTTAACGCAAGCATAAGCCTGATTTTATACATACGCAACTAATTATATATGGTAATAAATACAACTATTTATTATTTAAAAGTCGTAGCGTAGACGAAATTAAAAGTAACATTTTTATTTTGGTAGCTATAGCTGTATTTAAGTTGAGGAAGGAAATTAGGTAAGAAATATAATGTATATTTTGAGTCGAGTATAAAGGAGACACTTTTAAAGCCGTTACAGGTTAAAGCTCCCTTGAAATAGTATACTGGTAAGTTTGTACCACACTTTCAAATCTATATTAACACAACTGCAATGTCTTTAACTATATAGCCATAGCTTCAAGGAGAACCACTCTCCAGCATCAACTATACTAATCTATATATACATACTCTGCCGGTAATCTATACAGGGACCAGGATATCAACAGCACTCTATATATCGTCTATCTTATATATATATTCATAAAAACATAACAGTGTATGAGCTGGACCGTTATTCTTGTAAGGCTACAGTAACTGCTTCATGATCACAATAAAGATTCTTTTTCATGCTACATTTCCAGTTTAGTTAATCCATATCTTTTCCATCTTGTAATAATAATCTATACCCATTGGAATCTAAATTATATAGATTGGTAAAAATGGAATCATCTCTTTTACTGTTCAAGATGATAACTTTAATAATCGAATTACGAGACAATGTTCAATTTTAATAATTATTTCCACATTGGAATTTATCGATAATTATTTCCGTAAACAGCAACAAAAAAATAATAAAAGAGAAATACATCTACATATATACAGTGTGAGTGGGGATATGTGTGAAAAAATGAAGTAGGTTGTTCTACGTCTTATGGGCTACAAAAAACACTACATTAACCATGGATCTAATCTTAATCGTTATCCCACAAGTTTAAATTTTATGATTTGTTTAAAATCGCATACCTTTGCCCATAAAAACACTTATTGCTCCAAAAGTATAAAAGGTAGAACAAAAATGTTGGTGTTAATGTAAAGCTGACGAAATTTCCAACAACAACAAAAATTGTAAATTTAATTTTCGTGCACTAAACCATTTAACTTTTTTTGTGGTTCCATAACTTGATAAAGATCCAAGCTTCAACTTTTCGGACTTATTTTAAATAATTAAAATCGTTATAATAAAAGAATGAATGGTTTAGTATACCCGTACTCATCTATAAGTCAAAATAGCAACAATAAACATGTTTCTTTTAGCGAATTTTCAAAGAAAATTACGCTATTGCAATGGCTTCAAAATTTTTGTAATGCGAATTTTTGAAAAATTATTCCATGGAAATCCGTTTTAGACCATTCTGAATCGATTCCTAAAATTTAACACTTTTTTTTATGTATGTATGTATATATGTATGTATATATGTATGTATATATGTATGTATATATGTATGTATATATGTATGTATATATGTATGTATATATGTATGTATATATGTATGTATATATGTATGTATATATGTATGTATATATGTATGTATATATGTATGTATATATGTATATATGTGTCACTCCAGACGATATCTCCCCTTAGGATGTACTTAAAAATTTCAAACAAATTTTAAAATGTCAATAATATCAAAAGAAAGGATGAGTTCGTTGGCCAGAATTTTTGGAGTCCATTTAGGGGTCAAATTTTGACCATATAGGGTCAAAAAACGTGTTTTTTCCATTTTACCCCCCCTTTTATGTGAAAATATGATAAAAGTGTAAATAACAACAATTACTGTACTCTTAAAGAGCTTTCCAATGACATTCATCTTGAAGGGTAAATACTATTTTGACTTTTGTACCCCGTACCCCTGTGTACCAATTTTTTTTTCACCCGAGCAAATTCTAAACCAAAATTTTCCTACATTGTCATAAGCCAATAAAACGCAGATTTCTTTGAAAATTCGCTCATTAAGTCATGGTGCATGACTGGACTTTTTTTACTTTCTGCGAAGTCTACTCAAAATTCCGCCTCATGAATGGGTAATAAAATTAATATTGATCGAACCGCTAGTAAATCAGGAAGTTTCTCCTGAAGTCCGACAAGTTTAAGCTCGGTTCTTTACCAAGTTATGGAACCGCAATAGAAGTGACTTTTTTGATTTTTTTTCTTAAAAATAAAATTGTAAGATTCACAACGATACCAAAACCTTTGGTCTAGCTTCTATAATTTTGGAGCAATAAGTGTTTTTATGAGCAAAGGTATACGATCTCAAAAAAATCATCAAATTTGACCTTGCGGGAAAACAGTTAAGATTTTACCCATAGTTTATTATAGTGATTTTTGTAGCCCCTGAGGTGTAGAACAAACAACATACTTCATTTTTTCACATATATCGCCAGTCACCCTGTATATTTAACTTAGTGTGAAAAAAATACATAAAATAGATTACAAAAGTAGACTAATGTTTGCACGCACACTGCTAGATATCTTGATGATAATATAATCTACGTATTATGTCAATACAATACATAGCTTAGTGTTATTATTTACTTTTAGTATATTTGCTATATGATCATGTATTTCGTATTACAATTATATTTATTTGTAAATTAAACGCTTAAGTAAACAAATTTCAGTTCAATAAAGGGTCTCGAGTGACTGAATTTCAACTTATAGATAGATTTATAAGTCTTCCAGGTCATTATTTGTTATTGTTAATATTGTATTGTCATTAACTCCTTTTGTGTTATTATTATTTAGTATTAGGAGTTTTGTAGATACGTAGTTGTGTTGGCAATAGTTTTTAATATTTATTAGAAACAGAGGCTGCATTTTACATTGTTCAGTATCATTATTTAATATGTTGTTATTTTGATACTGTAAGAGAAAAGATCTCGTACTAAAAAATGTATGAGTAATTTGCCATTGGAACTGACATTTTGCAATTTGTTATTATTTTATATTACCTTTTAATTTTTAGGTAATAAAACAGTTGAGAATGATAATTGTTTAAATTAATAGATATAATGTATGCTATAAACTAGAAATATTTAATTGCTAAATCTAATTTAGTTTTTATATATAGTATAATACATATATTACAATTTGTTATATCATAATATTTTATATTTATTTATTATATATATAAAATAATTTTAAAACAATTAGATTATTAATTAAATAATAAAATAAATCTACTTATATGAATATTTATAATTAGTGATTAACCAAGGTTAACTAATTAAATAATAACGAGAAAGATAAAGTTAACAAGTGTTAGTGAACCTTCTTCATATTATTCACATACTTATTTATATAATGTGTTTATGTATAATTTATAATTACAAGTAAATAATTAACATTTTTACATTCATTATATATTTTATGCAGGTTCGTGAAACAATCTACTCATATTATATATACATATATATATATATATATATATATATATATATATATATATATATATATATATATATATATATATATATATATATATATATATATATATATATATATATATATATATATATATATACCTATATATAGAAAAAATGGAGGAGTGATCATTGGTCAATAGATGAGTTGAGTTTTTCTTGTAGTTTTAATGGGTGATTGTAATGTGCAAGAGGAAACGTTAGTATGATGGTGACGGCTCGTCATATCACCATCTCCTCATCTGTCCTTTGATAATCTTCTCTCTCTTCTTGAGGCCGTTTTATTTTAGATTTGTTTAGATTTTTCCATCATTTTGCGGAAGTGACGAAATCAAGGATTCAGTAAATTACAGGCTGCGACTTGTTATGCTGTTTTTCTTTACCTCATTACAATCTCCGTTGGGGTTAGGAAGGTTATTATTCGTTTAGCAATAATCATTCGCGGATCATTTTAGAGGGTCCACCATTTTTAAATTAGGCTAGACTTGTCTTGTTTTTTTAATTGTAATATGTTTTAAAATATTCATCTGACTTAAAAGAAATTTAGATGGTTTTGCTTCCGAGCTTACCAAATGTAACGGAAGCTATGTGATCGTTCTGAAAAACTAATATTTTTTACTGGTCTTATATTACTTTGCTTTGTAAGTTTCATCGCACATTTCCGTTTCCCCAATTTGGAACCACTTCCCGTGATTCAATCTTCCCCAAATTTTGCACATAGATACAACTAAGGTGAAGAATACAGAAAAAAAATCTAAAATCAGACCAGTTTTGAAAAATGACATTTTTATATTAATTATTTATGTCTCCGATTTCAAAAATTCCAAGACAGAAATCCGTTTTTGATATCAGTGAGCATTTCGTTGCCGCATCTTTCTGTCGTGCTTGAAAAACAGAGGGAGATTAATTTAACAATAATAGGTTGTAAAATCATGAAACCATTAAAGCATTCGAAGTAGGACGCGAGAAAGCTATGTGCCATACTATTTTGAAAGTATTCCTGTAAAGCATATTCGGGATGGGATGCTTTCGATTATTAATTTCAACCTTCTAATATTGAAATTGCACATTTAATATTGAATAAATTTGATCTAAGAGATCCGTTCTATAATAAACAGGTCAAGTGTGTGCTAGTGAGCACACAGCGAGGGTCCGTAGGCCACACTGTATAGTTAAAGTAGTACCCTATTAATAGTGTTTTTTAAAATGCTAAAAAGCTTCTTTGAACTATCCTATGGGTCTGAATATTCTTAAAACACATAAACAAACTTCCAATAAAGTATTTGTTTGCCACTGAACCGGACTACAACCATATAAATACATAGAAAAGACCATAATTATAAAAAAAACGTATTTTGTCAATAAAAAATAAAATAATATTTTTTTCGAAATTTCCAAAAAGTGGTATCTTTAGTTCTGGTCGAAGAATGTTCAGGAATTTTTTCAGATTTTTTGCACTTCACATAAGCGAAATAGAAGGGGGGGGACACGTTTCACACCCTCTTCAAACTCGCCTACGCTCGCCCTATCAAAGTTACAACCAAAGAATTATAAATTTTTGTAATCAGCTCGACTTACCCTTTCATATGATACCCCTCGCGGTGTCGAAAAAAAAAAAAAAATGTTAACCCTAAAGTTTTTTTACCCTAATATTTTTGAAAAATATTTTTTTTAAGTCGCCATATTTTTAAAATATGTGGGTAGCTACAAGACATATACATGCCAAATTTCAAAGTGATCGGACGAAAGGTGTAGCCGTGAGAGCATGCGACCGGACGGACGGACAGACACACGCAGGAAAATATAAGGGTCCTTGGTTTTGCCTACGGACCCTAAAAATCGACCATTAATAGAAGCAAATACATTTAACCAAAGGTTCAATGCCCTGTGGGGTCACATTATTTTTACGTGCTACTTTTAATGCTCACATACTACATTGTTTTGGAGCGCTGGTATTTTGAAATCAATCTTATTGAATTTTAGTTTACACTCGTATGATTCGGTCGGAGATAGAAAGCGAGGATGCCATGTGCCACACTGATTGCCACACTGTATCGAGTTAATCATCCGATATCATAAAAATTTATACGGTTTCCCACATTAATTTAAACCGTCTGCGCAGATTTAACATCGACTATAAATAAATCACGGGGAATCGAAATATTTAATATTGGCATCACATCAGTTTCGCCCGATAATAGAACCGTAGACCATTTCCATATCAACATTTGATAAAACGTATAAAAAATAGATCCGAAGAAATTAATTTTAGCTAGCTAAATTTATTACATTAGTCGCTCCAAGACCAAGACAACTTATAACCGCCTTAAATAACTAAGGTATAATTGAAGCACTAGATATACGCCGGATAGAAATATTAATGTTGTCAGCTGGCTACATGTTAACTTTTTTACACTTAGCCAACAAAGTCATCTTAGTTAAAATTTTGGGCGGCATGCTATTAAGGAATTTGTTATTTGTGTATAAATATTAACAATGGTTTGCGATCATTTGGCACGAGGATTCCATCTGTAAAATATCACAAATTTCGAACTAATTAAGATCCAGTTTCACTGAAATAAAAACTCGATTATGGAACGTTTTAACGAGATCTGGTTCTCCTTGTTCTTATATGTTTTAATTACAGATATTTTTCGTCAGATACGAGTCGGGTTTACGATGTGCTTACAGGCCGGGCAGTGAAAGCTACGGAATGCTCGGCGGCCGGAGCCCAGATCTTCGGTTCCTTGTTCCGAGTTACATCATTTCACCGGATATTCAAATAACCACTATATTTTAACTCACCGGAATTAAATTCTGTTACGCAAAGCAAGACGTGACACCACTTGTTTATCTTTGTCCTATTTATCGGTTAATTTTCTCTTAAACTATTTTGTCTATTTATAAATATTTATTAATTATTGATAAATGATACTTTGGTTTAACCGTGGACCTGGAGGTCCTGTGTAGGTGACTGTGAACCATCTTATCATCTCAATTCGTTTAAACTCGATATAAACATGTAGCTATTTATTATAGCAAAATAATGTGTATTTACGATTGATACGAAATATAAATATTGTACCCCTGTTTAGATGCGTAGAAAGTAATTCTTTTCGTATTTGTATTCATTGCGCATGCGTGTTACATAATTTTTTTTTTTTCGCCCTAGTGCGTTAAAAAAGAAGAATTCTTAACTTTAACGCACGATTAGCGAGTTTGTTTACATTTGTCAAAACTAATTGTTTAATTAAAGTAACTATGTTTATATCGAGTTTTTAGTGAAAAACAATTATTGATTTATGTCATTATGACGAAAATAAGGAGAATAATACTCCTCCCGAAATAATTAATTCGGCACAAAATACAACTAATGAATTAATGCCATCTTTATAAAAAGAGAAATACGAACTTACCTACAGGAAGTTTATAATTTTTTTTTGTTGTATTTATTATTAAAATTCAACAATCGTAGATAAAGTACGGTATGCAACTCGTGCGAAAACTGCATTTTGCTTTGCTCGTGTGGTTTTACTACCCTCGCTATCACTCGGGTGCAAACTCCACACTCGCATGCAAAATGCTACTTTCCGCACTCGACGCTTATTGTACTATTACTTGAGGACTGGCCGTGTTTTTGTTATTTTAATAAAATTGTAAATGTGTATTGGAAAGCGTCTGTTCACTTTGTTTTCAAGATAGGAAATCTAAGAGTTCAAATACAAATAAATACCAATCCGTATTATTTTGTGTTTTATCAGAGAAGGTATTCTCGTTGTATTTATCACTGGTTCTAGAGCCGGAATACACGCACTAGACGCGTAATCTACCTACTATTATTAGGATATCGTGGTGTTACATGATAATTAAATATAATATCTATGATTACAATTTAAAGAAACAAAAAACATGTTGATATCTTGATGGAATTCTCAGCGCCTTTATCCCATTGTACCGAATTGTACTGATTCTTTTTTTCTCAAAATAGTCGTCACAAACTTTTCCATAATTAATTAAGATGAATCTGAAATTATTTTGTATGGATCAAGAATAAACCCGCATCAAAAGATTGTTCCTTTAAAAAAAATAAAAAAATAGAAAAATCATCTCCATCTTTTAGATTCTGTTGTTTATTGTGTATATTTCTAATATATTATATAGTTTGATTACAAAGATAATCTAAAACAAAATAAAAACTTGGGTCTTAATTATTAAAAATGTACGTTTCAAGAAACAATGCGACTAGAAAAATCCATTTATTTAATTGTTAATGTGACAATGCTCTCAATACATTGTAATCTTGCAGTTAGGGATGAAGCATTGTCTAAATTATCAGTTTCTTTTGAACAATCCCGGAACAAATGGTTTGAAACAATGCAGTTGCATATTAAACTATGTGAATATAATTAGTGGGTGTGAGAACAGCGTTACTACAACAGAGAGAAAATGAAAACGAGGATATATTCTCAGATTTTCTTAAGTTTTTGTAAAGTCAGAGGAATGGCTCATTTACAGATGTTTTCAGAGGTACAAATATTAACACGGTTAAAGAAAATGTCCAAGGTAATTAGTTATCTGAGCTGTGCCGTTATTTTAGAATGAGACGAGGATATATACGTTCTTTTAACATCAGATAAAAGTAATAATAAACAAAAACATTTAGAAAATTTCACGAAATTAAATATACTTCAGTCATTTAAGTTAATAATGCAACAAACAATAATGCATTTTGTAAAAATAAAAGACACTTGTTAGTTCGTGAAGAGGTAAAACAAATGTCAAAGCTTGATTATTTCTTTCCTAGAGGGCATCATCAAATCATCACTGATCATCAGGGCTTTTATATGCTTTGTGCTTAACGTAACACTTGAGTTTTAGAAAAAAAGGAGAATTAAAATAAAGTCAATATAAAGACAACATTCACGTTTTACTTGACAACTTAATAATTTTTATAAATTTATGAAATATGAAAAGACGTGGAGGCTATAACACGAGTATACAAGTCCAACAGAGTTTTCAGAAAATATCCGTATCAAAATGAAATTTGGTAGCCAACAAGTTCAATATTTAGACTCATCTCGACTCTTTTTATCTGCGTGTGAAACTGAAATAATGTAGGGGTGGAGGAGGAGGAGGAGGAGGAGGAGGAGGAGGAGGAGGAGGAGGAGGAGGAGGAGGAGGAGGAGGAGGAGGAGGAGGAGGAGGAGGAGGAGGAGGAGGAGGAGGAGGAGGGTGATAAACACAGAATTATAGCCAAGCTTTTGAAGTAGCTACTTGAAAAATAATAACTGCTGTCAACGAAAAAAAAAAAACCGTTTGAGTAATTGAATGACAGTTTGTCGGCCCATCTCTTTCGATTTCTATTGCGTGACTCTGTGACCTGATGTGGGATCGTGTTATTTTATACTGATATGACGGATTCGTCCAATAATGGGACACGAGAAACCCGTGTGCCACTATAACTGACAAATTATTTATTAAATTAAATTTTAAATTATGTCGTAAGAAAGAAGGCAAATATATGTATGTTTTACAGGGTTTTGTGCGATGTCTCATATGAAGTAGGTTAATTTGAAATCATATAACTGTTGTTTTGCAATTGTCGACTCCTGTTGTTGTTTTGTACAACAGACAATGAATTAGTGTTGTTTTGAAACTGAAGCAGTTTGATGTATTTTCATAATCTACTCGCATTGTTTTAGTTTACCATAGTTTTCCACTCGTCCTCGTCCTCATCGTACCATCTCATTTTACTCGGTTAAAGTCTTTATTTACAGTGTTGGAGGCGTTTCGTAATTGTTTTATCTAGTGAAGTCGCCGACTGTATCTTTATTTCTTAATATTTGTCTTATTTTTTAAAAAGCACCATTGTGTTCTCGGCTCTCCAAGCAACAAGATTTACACGCAAATTCTCGCGAGAAAAAACGTGAAACATCGACTATTTCGTTCCGAATATAATAAGTCGATTCGCTAACTATTTCTCTTAAAGTCCGTATTGTTAAATTCGTTGGAAAATCCTTTGTTCTTTTTGCATCTCCACGTATCTTTAAAAACAAGGCAAATATGTATTTTGTTTTTCTTTAATTAGCTGCAGTTGAATCCAATACAATGCTAAATCCTCCGAATCTTTCGTCCTCCCTCAAACTTGTATTTCAACTTACCCAAACAAATAAAGAGAAAACTGTAGTAGCATAAAAATGAAGTAATACAGCATATATGAAGAAACGGCAGCGCTATGTAGACCAATATGATATAGACAGGCAGTATAACGAGATTACAACTTGAAACATGTTATCAACGTACGATATCTTGACTTGATTCTTCCTTCTAATAAGATTGTTTTTTATTACAGAGTTAATTCAGTGACGAAACACTGTGAACTGTGAATGAGTTAGTTTTGCCTGGTGATGTATGGCGGTGTTATTTGGGCGAGGTGGGACCGCCATGTTGTTTGTATGTGTTTCATGTAGATCTCTCTCTCGTTACTTAATCAGAATTAGAGCAGAATAAAGACCTAATCAGTTCCTCTCTGCACTCTGTAATATTATCTCTACAAACATTATTATTTACACATGATATATATCGTGTATAATTTAGTCAATATTAAATTACATGCCGCTTAACTTATAATTTTATGTCAGCTAGAGTAGGATTTTTTTTATGAAACAGAAATGAATATAGATATGTAGGAATGAATAAGACAATTCTACACATATAATTTTTGAAAATAGATTTAAATTAGGCACAAAGTATAAATAGAATTATATTCGTTCTAACTATGTATATATATATATATATATATATATATATATATATATATATATATATATATATATATATATATATATATATATATATATATATATACGTTTTTGAAATCAAAATGAAACGTAAATACGTTTTGTAATTTAATGCGTTCCAATATGTTTTTATAACATGAAACCAGATGCCTAAAAATGTAATTAATTAATTAATTTGTTAGAATGTTTATGTATTGGTAGAGAGTCTATGTACCAAGTTTCAGCTCGATTGGACGACTGGAAGAGGGTTAACTCGCCCTCCAAAGATTTTATATACCTATACCGATTCATTAATTAATAATTACTTTTGTATTTTATTTGTATTACTTAATTTATTTAAATTTAATTAATCTATTCATATTTAAAAATATAATTAATTAATTTGTTAGAATATTTTTGTATCGATAGAGAGTCTATGTGCCAAGTTTCAGCTCGATTGAATGACTGGAAGAGGGTTAACTAGCCTTCCAAAGATTTTGACGTCAGGCACCCAGCCACTAAAGTGAAATTAATATAAAGGATTTAAAAATTAAAATAAAAAATCACAGGGAAGTACTTGCGTCCAAGTACTTTTTAGGGTTTTGTAGAAGATTAAGCAAAGCATGCCCGTTATGTAATTATGATTTTATTCTTCGATCTCAAGGGTACGGGTTCGATCCCCCGGGGGGTCACAATCTTTTTCATCGGTAATAACGACTAGAAAAATTTATTTTTTCTAACCATTTCCATCGCTTCACCATAAGGTATAACCATGAATTATTTCGAAATTTTAGGACCACCCGTTATATAGTGCTTGGGGAGGGGGGACATTTCTGGGGGTATATTTTGACTTATAAAATTAATAAAGAATGAAAAATTTAAAAAAGCAAATATATATTTGTATCCTACTCTTCACCAGCTTTCATATGATACTTAACTCAAAATTTTAAGAAAATAAAATTTTTGGCGCACTTGAAATTTTCGCGCCCAAAATTGTCAATTTTTTAAAATTTGGGATAAACTCCCGGAATTTTCATCGCCCCACAATAAGGCATTAGCATGAATTATTTCGAAATTTTAGGACCAGCCTAAGTATAGTGGTTGGGGGGGGGGGGATTTTTTTGGGGTATATTTTGATTTTTTTACCCAATAAGGAAAGCAAAATTTGAAAATGTATATATATATTTGCGTCCTACTCTTCAACAGCTTTCATTTGATACCCTACTCGAAAATTAAAAAAAATATAAATTTTTGAGTTTACAACATTTTTGCGAATTGCGCATGCGCATATTTAATTTTGAACTTTTGTATATTTTTCCTGTGGTTGGGTCAAAAAGTTACACCAGTATTTCAAATTTCAGCTCTTTAGCTTAAACGGTTCGGGCCCTATAAACCAAAGAGCGACGGACAGACGGACACATCACCCTAGGCATAAGGGTTTTGAAAAGAATCTACAAAACCCTAAAAATTACACGAAAATGACATAAATACATATACATAAACATAATGTTTGTTCTTAGGTTACCGAAGGTAACTAAGATAAGAATATATGTGATTGAAAATTTGTTGTCTCCAAATTCAACAATTCAGACATCACGGAATATTTTTGGTTTCCTGTCTGTCGTTTAATTTATTGCGAACCAACATTATCTTTAAATTTAATAATAAGTGGGAAACCATTAAATAGATTCGACAATAATATCGGGCAAATGTAATAATCAATAAAGTACAGGTACAGGTGGCCACAATTTTATTACTGTTAAGCGTCTGTATGTATCTATTCTTGAGAATTTCTCATAGTTTCCGGTGAATCTCTTCCCTAAATTTAGAGCTACAACTCATTCGTCGTTTTCACTTCGGTATGTATATTATGCTTATGGCAAATATATTTACATCGAATGCCGTCGAAATCGGTTTGTAGTCTAGTCAAAAGTTGTCAAAGTTTATTGGAAAGTTCAATATTTATCGTAATTGTTTATTTACGCTTAAAAATTAACATAAACAAATGAATAATAGGAGCGTATTTCCAGAATGGTGGCCGTAGTTTGCTCGGAACATTCGACACTTTTCACGTGTCCCTTTTCTAGCACGGATAAACATCTATGCAAACAATCCTGTTTAATTCAACAATATGACCAAATCGGAGTTTCTTCGACTCGACTTTTACAAGCTTTATTTTTTTATCAAATAATTTAAGCTTTAATTGAGCAATATTATGTTCAAAATAAGTACGTAAAGCAAAATATATTGAACACGTCAAATATTTGTTCGGATTATTACGGATCTATAAACCTGTGAATTGTGAGTCTAAAAAAAGAGAGTTGAATTCGCACACGATAAGAGTCAATAACAGTAGGTACACACTGTCACAGTGTCACATTGTCACACTGTCACAGTGTCACAGTGTCACAGTGTGACGTAACAAGTCTTTAAAACAAAATAATAGTGAGAAGCAATTCAGTGGTAATTAGTCACATAAGTGCGTTCCATAACAACACCTCGTAGCTAAACTTTAAAAACATATCTCATATTAATTACTTCTCGCTGTGAAATGAATGCGCCTGTAACTGTAACTAATATTGGCACATGATGGACTCACAATGAATAGGATCGTAGACGTGAGTTGTACACTTAAGTCGCTTGATATGCACGATGTGCGAGCACTTTGCACTTAATGGTTACACCCACATGTCTGCTCTCTCTCAGAGAAACACATCATCCAATCATTTTTTCCCCTTTAAAAATTAATAAGTGAATAAAACCAATAAAATTCTTGATTTTGATTCCTCGTGCCATAATAAACAAACACACAATTGCAAATACATATATATATATATATATATATATATATATATATATATATATATATATATATATATATATATTTATAATATGTACATATTTATAAGCATTTAGTAAATACAATTAGTGTATAAAAAATATACATTTATTTATCCCTTTTGCATAAACTATATTATCATTGTATATTATGCTTTATTTACATATTATTGAATCAACAATTTATTCCAGTTAATACATAAATATTATACATATATATTTATTTGCAGATTATACTTGCATAAGTATATGTATGAAAAAACATGTTTACATTATCTGTGTACTTGATTTAGAAAAATTAACAAATTTGCATCATAAGCGTAGAAAGTTTGCTATCTCGTTATTATACTTTCTATAATAATATATTAATAATGTCTTATATTTCTCTATATATATATATATGTATATGAGTTATGTAAATACATGTGTATAGATGTATGAAACTCAAAAACTATACTGACTGACTGTGACTCATCAGGATATATGTAGAAGCACTAGATCACAAATCACCGCACTATCCTCATGCAAATTTTGCAGGAAACTTCTTCTAATTCTAAGCCCAAGATCCTCGCTATTAAAGCATTTTACGATCCACCATGAGGAATTCAATGGAAGACATTTATATGCGAAATTCGACTTGACGATTTTTCCGGAACCGTTTGTCTCGACATTTTCATTAAAAATATGCCAGTAAATTACGAAATTTGAGCCAACCCCCCTTGCTAAGCCCCTTGTTTGGAACATTAAAAAAACAAATAATTTTATTTGGCATGAATATATCTAAAATAAGACCGATGTCTGCTAAAAAGGAATTACCTTAAATTGATGTCTACATGGGGGAAATAGATGTCTTCATGGGGGAAATAGTTGCCTATACATGGGGGAAATAGATGTCTACATGGGGGAAATAGATGTCTACATGGGGGAAATAGATGTCTACATGGGGAAAATAGATGTCTACATGGGGGAAATAGATGTCTACATGGGGGAAATAGATGTCTACATGGGGGAAATAGATGTCTACATGGGGGAAATAGTTGTCTAAATGGGGGAAGTAGTTGTCTAAATGGGGGAAATGGGAAGTCAAGTAATAAAGGGAGGGAAGCTGAGCCCAGACTCATCTTCTCAAGGACCTGAATACTTAGGAACGGCTGTATCTATAGCATGTAACCATACTTTAATAATGATAATTCCATTTGAACCCAGGATTATGATGAGACACGCGGGAGGGGGGAGGGTATGTAGAAATTAACCTGTTCTTTTCCTTGACAGTTAAAATTTAAAAATATCTCTCATAAAAAAATTATATACTCCGCAGCATAGCTCGAAAATGCAGCCGGTATATAATATTAAAGTCAGATAAAATTACTTTCATACACTGATCGAGCATACAGTAGAACTACTTATGTAAAACTTATTCATACTTATGTTGCACTCTCAGTATAATTTGAGTTGCTTTTGTAATTGAGTAATTTTCTTCAAACTTCGTATTTAAGACACAAATATTCAAGTTGCATTTACTGGGGGGGGGGGGGGGTGCTTTGGTTGAAAAATAAAATGTACAATCTTGTGTGGAGTGGAGCCTTGAGAAGGCTACTGGACTGTAATGTTTACATCATGTCCAGTGCTCTGGTTTCTGTTAAAGAAAGAGGTGGGTGATGACCCTGTTTTTTTAAGAGCTGATACGTGTAAGTGGAAAGCCTGCTTTCAGTGATGTAAACAAATATGCAACCTTGACAATTTATTTATTATTAGATAAAATACACTTTTTTCATTAATCGAATTATAAAAAGAATATAAAATTGTGGTCTGACGATCAGATTATTTTCTTCGTATTATTATCGTCGTAAAATATGTTTCGAACAGTAATATTTTGTGCAAAACGATAAAATGAAAACCAGTTGATCCGATTTCGTCCACAAAAGTATTTTTTCGAAACCTCTTAGAAGCTTATAGAAAGTCACTTTTTCTGGAATGTGTCGGCCTGAAGGTCGTCTGAACGGCCTTGCGTAATTCCGGTATGTTTTGTCCGGTTTACGGAGTATCGGGTGTCACCGATAACTAGTCTAGGCTGTGAAACCTTGTGGTCGTCCAACTGGACGGTATCTCGACTCGACAGCTGTAATGGTCTAATGACACAGAAAATATTTCTTCAGTTATAACACGGTCAGTTGAACGCTGGTGAACTAGACCTAGACCCAACAAACCTAGTTTTCTTTACGCTTTAACATTAAAGATACTTTATCAAACTTGTAACTTCTTGTACCTCAACGATACCGTGTTAAAAATCGAGTTTATGCGGAATTTTTTATATTTTACTACTTTAGAAAATGATGTTTATTTATTGTAATCTGTATATTTACGTAACAACAGGCTTGCAAAATATCCAACCACTCTAAATCATTTGTTTAGTTGGACGCAGGTTATTCTAGTCAGGATGGTTCGGCTGACTAGAGTCGTCGCGCCGACCTCGAATCGTCGGTATTAGAGTAGAAGTCGGACTGCATGCTCATTCCCTCACTCTGGCCGAGCGTCCGTAAACAGGCACGTGTCGGGTCGGCTTGGGGATGTCAGCGTCGATCACAATGTAAAATTGGTCTTCGGGTAACGGTCGAACTGTTCTTTTTTTCTTTTTCTTTTTGGGTTTTAGTCCCGATCAACTGCCAGGGTTATTACAGGACGGTGGTTATATTACAGGTCGAACTGTTATATACTCGTATGTTTCCGAAATCAGTCGACACTAGAATTTCCTAGCTACAAATTTAGTGTTTTAGTGAGGCGTCATTTTTAAATGGGTTTAGTCAAAACCGATATTAATTGACTAGTGGGATCTAGAAGGGCCAGTTTACCTGTCAAAACTAATTTAAAAATCCCGTTTAACCATTAATAACGAGCATAATGAAAAGAAAATGTCCGAGCAACGTTTCTCGCTCATTTTTTTTTTTTTTTTTTAATTAATTAAATTTAAGTAAAGACTGGCTTTTCTAGAATGACGGTGGAGACTTACAAAGCTTAATCGAGTGGGGCAGGAGAAGCCTTTGCAATATAGTCGATTCAAACGATTCAATGTTTTCCAGATCCGACGAATAAAGAAATCGATTGCTGCGAGTCAATCTGTCATGTATTTTATCGCCGACATTTTTCAGGGAATACCAGATTTTCTGAACATACAATCAGTAAAACCGCATTTAACATTGGAGTATCCTAGAAAACAAATTTATTTCCCTCTTTTGCTTCCGAACAAAGTTTAGCAATCGGTAAGCTTATGTTGGGGAGCAGAAACGGGAAACGGTAAGCTACGTGAGCTCGACATCAATGTTTCTCCATATCTGAAACGGATACCTGTCCAAGAATTTTTTAAATCGGAGACTTAAAAGACTTTCGTCCTTCCGAAGAATCACATAGCTTCCGTTACCTACAACAAGCTTGAAGCTAAATATAAAAGGGCCCTTCTTACACAGGGCCCCTATGAGGCTCGGGGTCCATAAGCTAACGCTCTTTACTCTTTGTAATTATTGGCGACTTATGTATAATAATACAATTATAATTATGATGTATGATAAATATATATATTATTTATAAATTTAAAGCTATAATTTATTATTTATTATAAATATGTGTTTAAAAACACCAAATATTTATTTGTATTGTGGTTATTATTTTTATCGATTTCCTAAATGTGTAAACATAATCTATCAATTTCCGTGTCGTTAAATTAATATTAAAAATATTAAAACATATTTTCTGCGTGTTGTTTAGTTATAATATCTAGGGTTTTTTGTTGTTTAGTTAAGTGATTATATAAAGTAGAGGTCGGGCAGACAAACAACACCAAGATATAATGTAATATGAAGGATATTAGAGTTGGGCCCTGTCATCAGTCAATTACATTAACAAGTTAACAGAGTGCGTGAGCAAGTGTTGACAGGTTGAGTCTAGTGGTACACGGAGGAGGTGAAGGTAGTTAAGTGAGTACTAAGGTACTCTGAAGAGAGTCTAGTTATATAATGAAGAGTACGAGTACAAGGTCCTGGGGTCACCACATCAAGGACACTCTTATATCAAACTCTTGCTTCACAGTGAAAGTACCAACACACCCTTCTCCTTCCTTTCCCTTTCACTAACACTTCCTTCTCTTCCTCGTGTCCTTCCTTCTCTTCTTCCTTCAAATTATTTTCTTCTTTATCGTCCTTCCTAATCTTTTTTTTCGTACTTTATTTTGTCTTACACCTTCTTAATTTTCTTCATATTTCTTTCTCTTTTTACTTCTTATTTATTTTCTTGTTATTTCTTATTTATTGCTTTCGCGCTTACGGAAGATAACGGAAGCTATATGATCGTTCTAAAGACTTAACATTTTTTAGGTCTCCGATTTCAAAACTTCCTAAAATTTTGAAATAATTCGTGCAAGTACCCTATGTTAGGGCGATGAAAATTGGAAGTTTGTTTTCTTTTTTTAATTTTTTGTTATTACCGATAATAAACATTGTGACCTCTGGGTGTCGAACCCGGGTTATCTACTCTACTCTCCTTACTACACTATTTTTTTGGGGCCCTCCATTTAAATTTGTTTATATATATTTTTTTTACTTCCATATTGGGCGGGACAGGGAAATACTACGTATATGCCAAATAATCTACAAAACCCTAAAAAGTACTTGGATGCAAGTACTTGCCTGTGATTTTTATGGAATTTGGATGGCTTGTCGAAATTAGCCCACAGATGGCCCCAGATTAATTTCAACCGTCTGCGCTCCTCACATTTTGCTATATAAGTACTTTAGTTAATGTAAAAAATCAAAACAATTTTGACAGTTTTAAAAAATTGGGGGAAAATTAAATAAATTTGACAATAATATAGTTTTTACTGTACAAAATCATTAAACTATACAAAATAGAACGTGAGGAAGCTATGTGCCACATTAATTGGCAGAGTATTTTTTTCTTTTTAATTCCTCAAATTCGTAGTATGTATATATAGAGAGAAAGTATTAGAAAGAATTAAGCGAAAGAAATAAACCGTTATTATCGTTTTACACAAACTTGATGAAGTGTAAGCTTCCGTCACAATTAAATATACGGCGTATAGTACGGTTTTATTTATATTTGGTTCATCTGCTAAGGTGGTATATTCCGTCCTGGTGGTGTATTCTGTTGTTTTAACCTAAATAGAATTGTTGTAGGTCGACCTAGTCCATTGTTAGGGTAATTCTGAAAGCCGTCTCTAGTAGAATACAAAATTATCTGAATGGAGTGAATAGAAGTGTTGATGTACGTGTAGCAGGTACATAATCAGTCTAAACTTAGCAGATAAACTACCTGAGGCATCTCATCAAAGCCCAACTTACAAATCTATTGAAGTTTTTTTATTGGGCCTAGGTGAGTGTGAGGTATGCGAGTAAACACAATGACGGGTGCTCGAGTGTTTTGTTCAGGTGAAAGTCTGAGATGTTGGGCACGAGATGGAAGTTATTTCTGTGGATGTTATTTTGTCTCTCGGTGATTATTCGTCTCATTCATATTCATTGAGTCGTTGTTGCCATTTGATTGCTTCTTATGGTTATTATACAGATAGAAGTCAATCCTGTGTAATGTAGTGTTGTACAAATAACAAACATTCCTTGTTTATTTATTCTTCCTTACACCTTCATTAATTCCTCTGCGGTACTCATCCTTCATTTTATACTTTTACCTACTTGCGGCAGCAAAATGAGGCATTATTGAACCGATTTCGGGCAGAGAAATGTAATTTTACTGCCTAGGCGGTAATAGTCAGGAAACATTTTACAGCCTAGGCAGTAAAATTTATTTTACTGCCTAGGGCTCTAAAATTTTTACTTTTATAATGTTGGCAATGACAGTTTATACTATTATCTCTATCTTATAACATCATATATTATAGTTTAATAAGTAATATTTAATAAATAAACGTTTTAATCATAAAATAATTTGTTTATATTTGTTAATTCTGTTAAATAAGTTCAATGATTAGTAGATCTTTAATTAAAACAATAGTTGAGTCACTGGCTATACTGCAGCGTCATGTAAACATTGAACATCCATATATTTTTTTTTTTTTTTGGTTTGGTGTTTTAGTACCGTTCAACAGCTTTTTTTTTATTAGAACATCCATATTATTTTTATTATTGAATTCATTCTTGCTTAGACTAGCTACTTTTCTTGGTTTATCCTAGTTACTTCTTTTCTTTTAAGCAATAGAAGATATCTTTAATACTTTTAGTAATTTGTTAGTAAAAATATAAATAAATATTTTATATTGCGTGCATTATTTATTCAGAAGTTATGTGTGTTATAAACGTGTGTTTTGTTGTTATAGATTGAGTTTGCTTATCACTTATTGGTTATTATTCCCAAGTTTCTTATTTGAACATTAATTTTAGTTAATACATATGTTATTATCTTTATTAATAACACATAGTTATTAACTATGTTATATTAATAAAGATGGTATGTTAGCAGTTTCATTTTTCTGCCGCCCGTAGATAAAATATTGTATGCAACAAGGCAGCAAAGGAAGCATTTCTGCCTCGTTTATTCATATTGCCTTCCTCGGCTACGCCTCGACAGTCAAATAGGTAAATTACCTGCCTCGGCTTCGCCTCGGCAGTTAATTATGATAGCCTGTCCTCGCCTTCGGCTCGGAGGCTAATCTAATCACTCGTCAGTAAAATTCTATTTTGCTGCCTAGTTACATAAATAACTATCACTCCTTCTTATTGGGGTTTCGTTGGTAAAACCAAAATGGAAGCATTATATGTGGTTTCGTTCCTGTGTCTGTCACTCTGTACGGTTCCAATCAAAAGAGATAAAAACATGAAACTTAGAAGGAAGCGCACCCCCCCCCCCCCCCTTATAATAATTTCATGATCACAATATCAAGGAACCCCTTTATACGTGACACTTGACGCACAACCAATTGTTTCTTTCTTGTCTTCCGTCAGTAAGACACTGCTTCTCCAAAAATTCCTTTTAACTTCTTCACTTGTTACCTGTTGTTCATTTATATGCCGTCTAAATCATACATTAATTTGGTTTTTACGCTGCTATGTCTGTGTTCTGTGCAGACACGTGGGCCGTTTTCGATTTAATGACGAAAGTAGGTTGGGAAACGACCCGGGGTGAGCTTTCATATGTACTCGTTCAAGTCTCAAAAATAAACGTATCTCTTATAAGTAAGTAATCGCAGGATCAATCATGCTATCGATATATACTCTTCAATAGATCAATAGATCGATAATTCCACGATAAGTGCCCGTGCAACTGCATTATTAAGTTCCTTCCATTTATCTGGGAGTTCAGCACAGCCATTCTTTCCTGGAACCATTTCAAGGCAATTTCGACCCCCCCTCTATTGTCTTGTTAAAGATACTTAGATAATGTAAAATTAATTTTAAGTTAGAGTTCATTGCAAACTGAACCAGAATTTTATTTTTCACACTTCTACATCTATATTGGTTCATAAGATATATGCGCCTAAAGTTTTGTTATTTTGTTACTGATATATAGACTGACTCATCACAGTTCTAATGTACTTCAAAGTTTCAGCTGCGTATTTGCCAAGTCAGAATTTTTTTAAAAATTTTAACGTGTATAGTAATTTGGGAAAGAAAATAATTAAGTTTGTAAGGAACAAAGAGGGATGTACTTTCAACAACCTGGGATTGCTGCTCTACTTTCAGACCTAGTTGAACTTACTTGGACGAGGGAAATTTGGCTACATCTTACAACTTTTCAATCAAAACTTGGCTTATTTTATATTCTGAACGTACCGAATGTAACGGAAGCTATGTGATCGTTCTGAAGAACGAAACATTTTTAGGTCTCCTATTTCAAAAAATCCATGACAGAAATCCGTTTCAAACATCACGGAAAAATGTTGGTTCCGTGTCGGTCAGTCACTCAATATTTGTGAACCAAGATACCTTAAAAACTACTCCTCCAATTTTATTAAATTTTGGATGGTAGGCCATATTTAGCCCATTGTTGGTGACATAAAAGTTTCTACCTTATGCACCCATTTGTTTCTCTTTCACATGCGCAAAAACACATATTTTTTACACCTATATCTTCAAAATTGCTTATCTGATTTTTATGAACTTTTAACGGTTCGTCGAAAGTAGCCCGCAAATAGCACCAGATTAATTTAAACCGTCTGCGCTCTTTAACTTTTGCTAAATTGATACTTTAATTTATGTAAAAAATCGAAACAATTTTTACAGATTTAAAAAACGGGGGAAAATGAAATTTTGAAAGCATAAAATCATTAAATTTTACGAAATAGGGCGCGATGAAGCTATGTGCCACACTAATTGGCAGGGTATTTACAAGTGATTTTGTTGGGTTATGTATTATCTCAAAGGTAATAAATAATTTTCATTTAATTCTACTTTCATTAAACGAGTGGATTCAACGGTTTCAGCGGCATATCCTCGTCCGTGGACGAGATTCCCTCCACTCTAGATTCCCTGAAGTAGGAATGTTGTTTTTCAATAGGAAATTTACTCCAAGTCGTTATATTTAAGGTCAGGTAGAACATTTTTATTCCTTTTGTATAAGTAAGGTAATTAGTTTGGTTACTCGTTGGTGTTGCCTGAGAGAGGTAAAACCAGATTCTACATTGCCCTACTTGCGACCAGAAGTATATTTTAACTTTTCGATTTCGACATGTTCGGCCTTTGTTTAGCAGTGTCCGATGTAGTTAAGGGGTTTTAGATCTGTTAAAACGAGGCGAGGGCTCCTGTAGAAGCCCTAAAAAGGCTCTATGAGTCCAGATTTAAGTGGTGAGCAAGTGCGGCCAACTCTGTTCCACGTGGAATCTAAAGCTGCGGTTTCTTTTCCACTCTATTAGTCATTCGACTCAAGGCTGTTCAAGTAATTCGTCGACTCTATTTTATTCGTAACAGCGTCGTTTATTATAGGTCTCGGTCAATCAATGAAAAAAATCGGTCTGAGACAACTCAGACAAAATTTTTCATATAGAATTCATATTACTTAGCCAATTAGTGTTTTCCATTTATTAGTTTTCTTAAGTACATTTAATTATTATTGAACATTTTATCAAAATTTATCATAAAAATTACTTCTCCTCGGCGGGGAATCGAACCCGGTCTCTCTTCGTCCACGTTAAAGCTATTTTCTCAGAAACTAGATTTTCCTGAGAAAATGGCTTATATCGTTAGATTCGTATTTAAATGGTCTAAATTTAAAATTTGTTTAAATCAAAATCGTCGGATCCGTTTTCGACAAATAATTTTTTTCGAGTTTTTGAGGAATAGCGCCCCCAAAATTGGACGTATTATCCGAAATTCTTTATTATCGAACAAGTAGCTTTTAAGATATATTGGTTCGCAAAAATTGAGTGACTGACACGGAACCAAAAATGTTCCCTGATGTCTGAAACGGATTTCTGCCTTAGAATTTGTAAAATCGAAGACAAAATATTTTCGTTCTTCTGAACGATCATATTGCTTCCGTTGCCTTCACTAAGCTCGGAAGCAAGATTATATATATATATATATATATATATATATATATATATATATATATATATATATATATATATATATATATATATATATATATATAGCTCGGAAGCAAGCGTATTACCCGATTATTATTTATTTTATTTTTAATGCTTACTTGGTGATCTCTTTTAGTTGGAATTGATTTCTTGGAGGGCTTTTGGGTATAATAATCTCCAACAGTTTGATTTCCTCCACATCTGCGAACATGCAGGCCGTAGTTACCTCTTTGTGCAATTTCATATCAGTAAATCATTGGGATGCGCCAATTTTGGCTGTCGGGGAGTTTATCTTGGACTCTTAGCAAAACTCAACTATCACTGAAAACACTGATATGGGATTTGATAAGGTCACTAAAACTGTGTTACCGGGCACATCAATAATTATTTTATCTCCTGTCACAGTGCTGGGAGCAAGTGCCCAAGATACTTAACTGTCCAAGACAAGGCAACTTCCACACCACATGACATATTTAATAAAAGCTGTTATCAACGCGATGACAAACGGCCAAAACAGGTCGAGTAATCTTAAAACCGGCAGTAAGCTCCTTAAAATATTGACACCTTATTTGTAAAGTAAAGCCGGTTCAAGCTGCATCTTTAAAAAACAATTTACCACTTTATAAAAAAGGAAACAAAAGGGAAATGGGAAATTATCGGCCTATCTCTATGATCTCAAACGTAGCCAAGATCATTGAAAAAATCGTAAAAAAGCAAATAAATCAATATCTTGAGATAAACCAAATAATTCCACCTAATCAGTTTGGCTTCAAGAAAGGTATAAGTACTCAGGATGCGGTTTCTGAAATTACAAAAGACATTTATAATTTATTGGACAAAAATTCAAAAGCATTAGCTGTTTTCTTGGACATAACAAAGGCTTTTGATTCGGTTCCTCATCAGGCTTTAATATTGTCACTCGAAAAGGTAGGCATAACAGGAAATGTTTTAAACTGGTTTAAATCATACCTAGCCAACAGAGAACAAATAACAAAAATATCTAATTACCATAGCCAAGGTAAGTATACATCATTTTCCATACCGCAAGGGACCGTGCTCGGACCAATACTATTTTCAATTTATGTTGTCGAGTTCTGTAAGCTATCCGTAAAAGAAGGAAAGATATATTCATTTGCAGATGACACAGTAATACTTTTTAAAGGAAATGATTGGAAACACGTGCATTCTTCAGCAACGGAAGGGCTACGCAGTATAACTGAGTGGTTGAGATCTAACTGTTTATCCTTAAATATAGAGAAATCACATTACATGACTTATTCATTAAATAAAAAAGGACAACCAGAGGAATCGAAACTGCAGTTGCACTCAAAGGATTGTCGAGTGGATAATACAAGTTGTAATTGTACAACCCTGCAACGAGTCAACCAAATTAGATACCTAGGAGTTAAAATAGATAACAGGATGAAATGCAATACCCATATTACAGATATCAATACCAAATTAAGCAAAATTATTTATATATTTTTATCATTAAGAAATATTTGTCCCCTAAACATTTTGAAACAGGTATATTTTGCTCTAGTCCAGTCTCACCTTCAATACTGTATTGTGGCCTGGGGAGCCGCTTTTCCAACCTTACTTTCTAAACTTCAAGCTACACAAAATTTAATAATAAAAGTAATATGTAAAAAAAATAGATATGATTCACCACTTGCATTGTACAAGTCCCTTAACATTTTAAATGTAACCGAATTATTCACTTACACTACACAGCTTATGACTAAAAAATACTTGAATGAATTTACTCAAATAACACACACACATAGGACACGACTAGCTCAACAACACTTACTTACCTTACCAAGATCTAGAACCACAACAGGCACTAAACACTGGACTCTAAAATAGGACCTAGACTCTATAACTCTCTACCTCAACACATTAGACAACTACATAATTACAACACATTTAAAACCCAGCTCAAATATTACTACAATAAAAAAAATATATAATATTAGTAAAATAAACTGAAAAATAAAACAAAAAAAAAAACCACTTTATTATTAAATAATTAATTCAAATTTATTAACATTTTATTTTTTTAAATTAATATTTTAAAAATAGATAAATTTTAAATTTATTAGGACTCTTTTATCTAATACAATCTTCATTAAATATATGAACCATTTTCATTATTGTATAATATTATGTATTAATGGCAAACATTTGTATGACTCCTCCTCTACGCTCGGGAAACCCTGTAGAGGAGAATAGCAGCAAACTTATTTCATATAAAATTATGTACTTATATTTATGTATAATATTGTAAATAATTATTAAATAATAAAGAATGTTGTTTAAAAAAAAAAAATAAATAAAAAAAAAAAATAAATAAATAAATAAATAGGTCAAGTGTGTGCTAGTCAGCACATAGCTAGGGTCCGCAGTCAACACTGTAGCTATTGAAGGTGTTTTTTAAAATGCTAAAAAGCTTACTTTGAACTATCATATATCGGACAGATATATTATATTCTCAAAACACATAAACAAACTTCTGATAAAGTATTTTTTTGCCAGTGAACCGGACTATAATCATTTATAAATATATCCAAAAGACCATAACAATAAAAAGATGTATTTTGTCAATAAAAACCTATAGTAATAGTTGTTAATGATAAGGTGGATTCTTAAGGGTAAGAAGAAAAGAAGACTAAATGGTGTAGTGAGGCAACGTTTCGGCTGCACCAGCCATTTCCCAGCCTAAACATATAAAGTTTATTGTAAGCAATGACATGCACAATAACTAATAAAACTTTTATACCGGTAAAAGAAATGGATCCACCTTATCATTAACAAGTAAAAAAATCATTTTGTTTTCAAAATTTCCAAAAAGTGGTGACTTTACTTTTGGTCAAAGAATGTTCAGGATTTTTTTTCAGAATTTTTGCACATATCATAAGCGAGATAGAAGGGAGGGGAGACACTTTTCACACCAACTTCAAACTCGCCTATACGCTCACCCTATCAATCTTATAACCAAAAAATTATATATTTTTGTAATCAGCTCGATGTACCCTTTCATGTAATACCCCACACTGTTTCCAAAAAAACAATTATTTTTTAATCCTGAAGTTTTTATACCCTTATTTTTTTGAAAAATATTTTGTTTATGTCGCTATATTTTTAAAATGTGTGGGTAGGTACTATACACATTTATGGAAAATTTCAAAGTGATCGGATGAAAGGTGTCGCCGTGAGAGCAGTCGACAGACGGACAGACACACGCAGGAAAATATAAAGGTCCTTGGTTTTGCTTACGGACCCTAAAAAACACCATACTTAGACCATGCTTCGACTGAGGAAACATTAAAGCCTGTTAATGGAGAGGAAATACGGTTATTGGCGTGGAACAAGTAGAATTATTTAAGTGAAGGTCAAGGTGTTGACGCTTCGTGGAGGATCCCAAGTACTGCTAACCTTTAGATGAAGCTTAACTCTATTAAAGCAAGTGAACACATGCACGTCTTGCTGCGCTCGTGCGTGTAGTACTGCGGCTATGGAAGAAAGTACGGTGGTCTGAGACCGGGCGTTGGCGAGTATCATCTTTATACTATCATCTTTTTTATAGTATGATCTTTCCGTGGTTTTTCCAAAGGGTGAGGCCGTTTTCAGGAATCTTTATCTTTCTCTTTTAAGTTTACTTAAAATTAACTTTTAACCTTTTGCTTGAAGAAAGCTGGCATTAATAATTATTTTTATGTAACAAATAATGGGTTACGAGTTGTTATTTAACCATGGTATTTATAGGTCCATAAACTGCTTAACTTGTAATCAATCTTTATAGGAAAAAGAAGGAAGAAAAATAAAAAGTCTTATTCAATAGTTGGATATCTTATTATGCAACAGTTTGAATACGTTTAGATACCTACTATTAAGTGTAATCGTTGTTAAAATCTTTATTGTTCAATTAGAGAATTATATACATCATTTCATTGTTATATTTTTAAGGCTAAAACAAACCTAAAATTATCTTGATCAGTTAAACAGAAATTATATCACAGTTAAAAATAGATAGTATATGATTGTATGATAAATGATAATATCTCTCCTGGATGTGACTTGAATTTCACTTTTAATTTTATTTGATTCTGGGTCAACATGAGATGTTGAAAAGATAAAGACCCATGTCTGCTTATGAGTCATGTGGGCTTCAGCATCGTCTTTAAACATTTTATACTTCAATAAATCGGCTTTGAATTCACTTTATTAGGATTAAAATAAAAGTTTCTCTACCGAAATATAACTAGGAATAAACCATTAATCAAATTAACATTAGTTTGCAAAGCCGGCTTTCAAATAGGAAAAAATAAATTGCGATTTTACTTTAGTTTCATTATCAGGGACCTTAAATTATATCGGAGGAATTGTCCACTAAGGAAGTTTTTCAACGGCCTCTATTTTTGAGGTGACGGTAACCTTGATTAACCATTTTTATCGGCAACATGTCACATTCGCGTAGCTTCTGTCATTTCGACCACTAAGTACGTTGCTATACCGTAAATCACTTCTGGATCACGATCCGTAGTTTGTTCTTCTTCATTTCCAAAAATATTGATTATAACTATGTGAGATGGTGCGTAGTGGACGGTTACGTACTGTTGTCGAATGACACGGGAGAGAAGAAAACAACTAGAGGTGTGCTCTCTGCAATCTCAACCGAAATGAGGACATATTTCACTTTATTGCAGTGTGTCCAATCCTCAGTGAATTTAGCATGTATTTTCTGGGCAAAAGCACCCTGGACACGGACGAGTTCAAAAATTGGATGAACGGTGAAAACTGGGAAAAATTGGCAAATTATATCAAATGGTCTTGGCTTTACAGGAAAACGCTGATTGATAAATTTAACTAACTTTAATTAAACCTGTAACTAAAAATATAATAACTAAATAAATAATAAGCACTTAGTAGCTATAAATTACGTTTAATATTTTAAAATTAAATATAAATAGACTGCCAATTAGTGTGGCACATAGCTTCCTCGCATCCTATCATGTACTTTATTGTTATATTAATATTAAAATGATTGTTATATTACTTTATTGTTATATTGTTTATTGTGTAAAAACAATTAATAGTTTTAGCGATCTTTAACACTTCATAGCGGTGTCACTGTTGGTTTTACTATAAAATTGTATTTGAAAAAAATGTTTGTCTCATTGAATAGATGAAGTTAGATTTTTGTCCTGACCTAAAATTCCAATTTTAAATTTGAAGTTCACGTTTACGCGAGCGTAGCTCGTGAACGCTTGGACGGATAACGTTGTCCAACGAACTCGTCCTGGGCATTGGTAAAATGAACATGTCTACCAAATTTCATCAAAATCGGTCGACATTTACTCAAGTTATCGTAGCATGTTTCATAATTCGCGGACACACAGACCGACAGACAGACAGACACGAGACCAAAAATGTTCCCTGATGTCTGAAACGTATTTCTGTCTTGGAATTTTTAAAATCGGAGACATCAAAGTTTTTCATTCTCAAAAGTGATCACAATGCTTCCGTTACCTTCGTTAAGCTCGGAAGCAAAATATGTATGTATATTTATGTATGTGCGTGTATATGTGTATGTGTATATATGTATATTAATACGGTATACGAATAGAATATATAAAAATTAAGTAATTCTAAAAATTTTATAATTAATAAGAAGTATGCTCTACCGTGGAAATGAAATATTTACTATACTTTGTTCTTTCTTCTTTATATGTTTATATATATTATGTTCTTACTTGTTTATTCGTTTATTCTCTTGATAGACGTGCAACTCCGCCCGACGGCTTGAGGCCGTGGGTGTCAAAGTCTTTTGTTTTATTGTTATACAAAATTTTGTTATTCAGAAATAATGACATTATTATTATCACTGTTGTCGAATGGGAATTTCCGTTTACCGAGTTCGGATCTCTTGAACAAACATTATCTGCGACTTAAAATGTAAAAGCAAAGTTGTACGAAGACCACGTGAAAATCTTCATCGAAGTTTGAAACGTCTTACGATTCGTAGCAGCACAAGCGATTTCCACCGGAAGAATTATTTGTCTGAATACGGCCGTGCAAGCTGCTACTAAATTACAGTTTAAAGGAAATAATAAATCGATGTAGGAAGTCAGAGGGAGATTTGACATAAATGACAAATGTGTTTATTTCGTTAAATTAGACTTAGTTTATCTGTGTTAGTTGTGGATTAGAAAGAGAAGCGAACAGGGCGCTGCATTGTTCGGGTTGCTTGTGTGAGGTCGAAGCTGTCGATGGTAAGCAGCAGCGGAAGAGAAAGCTTTCCCTGTATTTAATATTTGACTGATGGTTGCCGTTTTGTTTTATTTCGGAAGCTCATCATGTATTTAGGACGCCGCAGTCGGTTTGCATTATTTTTTCCTCTGATTTAAGATCATTGTCATGGAAACAAACATCTCTTATTAGAGTCGACTGTATTTTAAAGAAGGACATCTCCCGCACAGTAAGTAGTTATAATATTTTAGGGACATTTAGAAGTTGTTTCTTTGTTTGGTTGCATGCACGAGACAATAACAGCAGACATTCTAGTGGTTCTCAACACAGAAAATATCCGTACCCATATCCCAGTTGTTTTCCGTGTCCCCTTTTTTAAATTAGGTAATTTTTTTTATTCGATTCTTCCTTCGACTTTAAAAATCGACGAAGGAATGGTTTTGTCAATGATGCAGATTATTTTCGTCACATTGGATTGGACATATTTTCTTTTGTAGGGCAAATAACAGTTGTACGGTCTACTATTATTTTACATACATGTTAATCTACATTTATATACCGCTATATAACTGTTATCGGTAATTCTGCTAAATAGAGTACCTTTTGAGGAGCGGCTTATAAAACTAAAACTAATTACCTCATCGAACTTACTGGTTTCACAAAGGGAAGATTTCTTACATTAATAAATTATAAAGTATTGATTGTAATAAAAACATGTTCTGCTAGATTCTCGAGCGTACCTTATTCTACAAATTTGCCCGGTTTTATACATAAATTATGCAATACTAAATCGGAATTTGAAAGTAAACCATTATTAGTGATACTTAATGAGGTTAATTTAATAACAATAACAACTGATCTTATCTATGATTCATGTTCTTTATATATCAGCTGACAGCTTCATATATGAGATGGTATATATCTTTATATATCAGTTGACAGTTTCATATAAGAGATGGCATCTTTACATATCAGCTGATAGCTTCATATATATGAGATGGTATCTTTATATATCATCTGACAGCTTCATATATGAGATGGTATCTTTATATATCATCTGACAGCTTCATATATGAGATGGTATCTTTATATATCATCTGACAGCTTCATATATGAGATGGTATATATCTTTATATATCAGTTGACAGTTTCATATAAGAGATGGCATCTTTACATATCAGCTGATAGCTTCATATATATGAGATGGTATCTTTATATATCATCTGACAGCTTCATATAAGAGATGGCATCTTTACATATCAGCTGATAGCTTCATATATATGAGATGGTATCTTTATATATCATCTGACAGCTTCATATATGAGATGGTATCTTTATATATCATCTGACAGCTTCATATATGAGATGGTATCTTTATATATCATCTGACAGCTTCATATAAGAGATGGTATCTTTATATATCATCTGACAGCTTCATATATGAGATGGTATCTTTATATATCATCTGACAGCTTCATATATGAGATGGTATCTTTATATATCAGCTGATAGCTTCAGGTATGAGATGGTATCTTTATATATTAGCTGATAGCTTCATGTATGAGATGGTATCTTTATATATCAGCTGACAGCTTCATGTATTAGATGGTATCTTTATATATCAGCTGAGAGCTTCATGTATGAGATGTTGGATCTTCATATATCAGCTGAGAGCTTCATGTATGAGATGTTGGGTCTTTATAAATCACCTGAGAGCTTCATGTATGAGATGTTGGGTCTTTATATATCAGCTGAGAGCTGAGAGCTTCATGTATGAGATGTTGGGTCTTTATATATCATCTGAGAGCTTCATGTATGAGATGTTGGGTCTTTATATATCAGCTGAGAGCTTCATGTATGAGATGTTGGATCTTCATATATCAGCTGAGAGCTTCATGTATGAGATGTTGGGTCTTTATAAATCACCTGAGAGCTTCATGTATGAGATGTTGGGTCTTTATATATCAGCTGAGAGCTGAGAGCTTCATGTATGAGATGTTGGGTCTTTATATATCATCTGAGAGCTTCATGTATGAGATGTTGGGTCTTTATATATCATCTGAGAGCTTCATGTATGAGATGTTGGGTCTTTATATATCATCTGAGAGCTTCATGTATGAGATGTTGGGTCTTTATATATCATCTGAGAGCTTCATGTATGAGATGTTGGGTCTTTATATATCATCTGAGAGCTTCATGTATGAGATGTTGGGTCTTTATATATCATCTGAGAGCTTCATGTATGAGATGTTGGGTCTTTATATATCATCTGAGAGCTTCATGTATGAGATGTTGGGTCTTTATATATCATCTGAGAGCTTCATGTATGAGATGTTGGGTCTTTATATATCATCTGAGAGCTTCATGTATGAGATGTTGGGTCACGACTCGGGCATGATTTTGAAGCGATATGTGAAGGAAATAACTATTGAAGAATATCCGAAATTGTTGATTATTTGCCATCTTCCTTTTAAACGTAAAAGCTGATATGCTATTAAATGGCAAAAAAATAGTTATTAAGTTAGCATCTTATTGATTTTGCACAACCTAAACTAGAATCATTTGGTTACCTTCTGTGCGGGTAAGTTAATGCAGCGAAGTGTTATAAATCTTGTAGTGCTTTAACGGAACAGGCACTAGAAAGGTTTAATTATGAACAGCTTGTTCTATAGTCGGAACATTATGCTAAATAAAAACAAGAAAGCTTTACAGGTTTGATATGGCTAATGTTGATAATGGTTTACTCAGTTGTTGTTTTTGTTTGTTTGCAGGTTTGTGTTAGTGTGTAAAGGTTGTTTGGGCTGTGAGGAGAGTCTGTTCAGGACCCCGGACGGATCCTGTAATAATGTGTGGAGAGAAGGATGGGGCTCTGCAGGATCACCTTACCTACATCTCACCTCAGGTTAGAACCCCCCCAACATGTTCTTACTTTAATCTAACAAACCTGTAATGAGCAATCTGCTCAGTACTCCACAGCATCTTGATCTGCTCATGTTCAGAATAATTAGTTATTCGTGAAGTCTCGCGTAAAAAGGGCTTCGTTGGTATCGTTAACATACAATTATTAGTTATTACAAAGGATGGATTAAGGGGGGGGGGGGTTAAACAATTAACACAAGTGTTATAGATTTTTGTAATCAAGTTTTTAATGCCTTTAACTTGTTACCCCACACAAGATTTCAGAAGAATATTATTTTCGGTGATATGAATAATCCCCCATATTGGATTCCCAGTTAATGATCGCTATTCTAATTTTTCCTATGGTCCAGCAGACCACTTTGCATATTTTTTATATTTCTAGTGTTACAGAAGAAGGGGTTCCTGGTTCGAACTTCCGGGGGGTCACACTGTTTTTTATCTGTAATAACAAAAGGGTACATTTAATTTATTCTGGAAATTTTCATCGGTCCACTATGGGGAATAAGCGTGAATTATTTCAACATTTTAAGAATAGCCGATAAGGGTAGTTGGTGGGGGGGGGGATTTTTTAATTTTGTATATTTTGACATATATAGAATAAAAAATAAATTGTAAAACAATTTTTTTATATTTTTGTAATCTACTCTTCAATACCTTTCATTTGATATCCACTCAATTTTTTTTTTTTTTGAGTCACATGAATTATCCGCCATCTTGGATTCCCAGAAAATCAAATTGCTAATCATATTTTTTCTATGGCCCAGGAGACTGCACATTTTGCATATTTTTTTATATTCTTAGTGATACCGGAAATACGATTTTAGAGGGGGGGGGGGACATGAGAAATTTCTATGTTTTTAGACAAAATGGCGTGGAAAATTAAACACTTTCCCTAAATGATATATATATTTGTAATCTTCTCTTCAATACCTTTCATTTAATACCCCATTAAACATTTTATAAAAATATTTTTTTGCGTGGCATGAATTATCCGCCATTTTGGATTTGAACAGCTGATCATTTTAAGTTCAGTATATTTTCCCATTGTGCGCGTCAAAACGATCTTTAATACTGCAAAGTTTCATATTTATTTATTTTTTTTATTCAAAAGTTATTGGAACCGTACAGAGTGCCAGACAGACAGACACAGGAACGAAACTATAAGGGTTTTTTTTGGTTTTACCAACGAAACCCTAAAAATGAATTTTAAAACGAAATCGAGAAATGAAGGTTAGCTATAAATTCGGGGAAAAATCTTTTTTTTTTAGTTAATTTCTGCACAAATTTATAACAATTTTAACAATTTATGCACAGTATAACCAATTTAACCACCAGTTGTATTCCCCGGAAAAATCTAGTTTCAGAGAGATAACTTGGTGCATAGAGGCTTCGGCGTGTAGACTCGTAATAACAGCGGGGAAATCCGCGTCACGAGGAGGTGGAAGTCCGCCTGCAAGCATCTTCAGGGGTGCTTCGTCATGTTAACTTGACTACAACAAGACTTACTGCGACGGCAGTCAAGTTCAGCGTATTTATAATAGATTTTTGGAACGTAGATTATACCTGGATTACCCGGGGGTACCTTAAGTCGAGATTATTCTTTATCGGGACGACGCAATCGGGCAGATGCTGCCTTAGTCGGCGTTCTCTTGTGGAGGTGATGACGTTTGAAGTTGGGATTTGACCGTTGCGCCGCGCTTCTTGCTTTCTGCTTGACTGGCACAGATGGTAACTAGAGGTTATCAGGTCCGGGAAGAGTGGTTTGAAAGAATGTTCAATCTTTCCCTAAAAATCTTAAAACCGCTGGTTAGCACCTGTGCCAAGCAGAAAGCAAGAAGCAGTGTCGCGGTCAATTCCCAACTTCAAACGTCATCCGCTCCACAAAACAACGCCGACTAAAGTAGAACCGACCCGATTACGTCATCCCGACCAAGGATTAACCCGACTCAAGGAACCCCTGGGGAATCCAGGTGTAATTTACTGTCCAGAAAGCAAGTATAAACTCGCCGTCCTTTACTGCAGTCGTATGTATGTCTTGTTGTTGCTTCAAGTAAACACCGCGATGCACCCTGAAGATGCTTCCAGTAGTTGAAGCGAAACGACGGACTTCAACCCTTTGTGACGCGGATTTCACCGCAAAACCAAGCAGTTTATTCAGAGAGATAGTTTGACAGGTGGTTTCCTGTCGAACACTTTTTGTACACTATTTAATAAATTAACTTAGATATTACGGGAATATTAGTATGAATTGTATGAATGACTTGCACGCCGTCCATTCGTCTCGACTTAGAGTACCGCACACTGAGAAAACAGTAATTTGCGTGGTGGGAAAAAACAGGCAAATGTCGGCGATTGAAGATGCGAAACACGAGGCCGATTGTATATGAATGAGAAAATGTTGTCCGAGATCGTCAAACCGAGTTTTAAAGCGAATACGTCAAATGATTTCGTGGGTTAAACTTTGATGTGCCCCCCCCCCCCCCCCCCCCCCCCCCCCCCTCCCCCTCTAGCTCCTTATCTATAAAATCTTAAGTAGGAATTATCTAAAAGAAAGTATTGCAAAAACTTTATAAGGTAATATTCCTAAATTAGCTGTGACTCATTCAAACCTTTTATATTATACAGGAGACTAGTTAGTTCTGTAAACGGCAGACAAAATGAATTCGAGGTTGGGGCTTGAGGACGTGCTATTAGCATGAGGGGTTGAATTACGGGCGTGATGTCGAGTACGGGAGGAGTTGTAGATATACGGAGTGGTATCTATTGGCTGCGTTACATCACGGCGCTTTCTCTCCTCCACATGAGATCTGTCGCTACGGCTGCGCATTCTACGACCTTTAAACACTTTATATTTCGTGCAGAAGTAAGATTAATTACCGCTGTAACAGAGAGAGATCCTCTCTTCGACACATTCTAGAATCACTCCTCTACTTGCGGTTTAAAATTTATTAATTTTTTACACACGTTTCCTAATTAATAAATAAAGGAACATGGCTGGTTGGGCGCAGTAGTCACGGAAATATCCATTCCAATCGATCGTAAATTTTGTTTTATTAACAAGTAGTTTCTCGGTTGTAGATTAATGTCAGAAGAATCGTACTTCTCGTAGATGCGGTTTTAGCGGTTTGAAAAAAATAAAATAAAAATAAGCGGTGCAGGTAAATAACTAACAGGTTGTTGGTATTACTTCTGTTAATTAATTATTACGGAGTGGGCGTCCTCTCATCTCTTTATATATTTGTAATATATAATAATATATTTGTAAATATTTAGGATTCATCTCTTACTAAACTTTACAAGTGCATGATTACTCGGTCCGGTGTTCTTCATCACAAGTTGTTTAAAGTTTCTAATCATCAATAATCATATTTCAATTAAATTTTCATTGAATAATGATGCCAACCTTGAACCTTGTGCACATCACTTCCTCTCATCAACCTGATATTATAGTAACTCGGAAATCCGTCTCATTATACTTTATTTTATACGCACTTGTGACCATTCGTCCATACAACACTACATTCATTTTACATATAAGTCGTATGTAAAAAGAAAAAAATTATTGTGATAGCAAAAAAAACAATTGTGAGATTTTTATGGATTTAAACGTCTTGTCTTCCGTCTAAGTAAAAGAAAGTTGTTTATAAAACATGTCTGTCTGTCGAGTGGAGTCTAATCTGCTGGGCCGATTTCAATGAAATTTGAGATTTATGATCTGAGAAATCATGCCCCGGTGTGATTTAAATTTGGAGGAGCAATTCATCCCTTAACTCTGAAAAGGGTGAAAAAAACATTTCTCGAAAACCGTCCTCACTAATTCGACTAATAAATTAATGGTCTAACAATTAGTGTGCGGCTGCCAAGTTAGTGTGCCACATAGCTTCCTAATGTGCCTTAATGATGTTATGCGTTTACAACCCTATATTGTATCTGATTTATACAAGCATTCCTCATCCTTTTGCTTCCGCCACGGGAGCTCCGTGATCCTTCTCAAGATTGGAAATTTGACTATAAATAGTCTGCCAATTGGTGGGGAAAAAAGAACGTAGTATAAATACTACGCTTTTTTATATAATTATTACTAGATGACCCGGCGAACTTCTTACCGACTAATAAATATTAATAACAAAAATTATAAGATGTACAGCTGCTACCTTTGAAAAACCTTATAAATAGTTTATGTAGCCATAAATAATGCTGCCTTAAATGAAAAATTTATATTAAAATTTCAAATATATTCTTGAACAATATAAAATATTGGCATAAGAGACACGCAGATAAACAAACATTCATTTTTATTTATATAGATATAGATTATAGAAATATTTTTTAGTATTTTCAATTTTACCCTCCTCGTAAATGAAAATATGACAAAAATTACCATAACAACAATGACTGTACTCTTAAAGAGTTCAACGATACACATCATGAAATGTTTTCACTAATTTGACATTTGTACCCTGTAGTACCCCTGTGTACCAGAATCGGAACATAGTTTTACTAACTCAGATACTTTCCCGTGCATTCGTCAAACCATTACTGTAATCTTAAAGAGCTTTTCAACGATATACATCATTAAAGGTCTTCATTACGTTGACATTTGTACCCCGTACTCTTTGTGCCAAAATTAAAACATGGTTTCACTAAATTAGAAACCTCCTCGGGCATGCCTCCAACCATTCCCTAAAGTTTCATCACAATCAGATTATAGATATAGATTATAGAAATATTTTTCCTTTTCTTTGCCATTATACCCCCCCCCCCCCCCCTCCCCCTAAATGAAAATATGACAAACATTTACATAACAACAATTACTGTACTCTTAAGGAGCTTTTCAGCGATATGCATCATCAAAGGTTTTTATTACTTTGACATTTGTACCTTGTGTACCGAGATCGGAACATAGCTTTACTAACTCAGAAACCATCCCGGGCATGCGTCCAACCATTACTGTACTCTTAAAGAGCTTTTCAACTATACGCATCATGATGGGTTTTTATTTCTTTGACATTTGTACCTTGTGTACCAAAATAGAAACATAGTTTTACTAACGCAGAAACCTTCCCAGGAATGCGTCCAACCATTCCCCAAAGTTTCATTGCAATCGGATGAACGGTTTAGGCAGGCATAAGAGACAGACAGACAAACATTCATTTTTAGGGTCCGTAGGCAAAACCAAGGACCCTTATATTTTCCTGTGTGTGTCTGTCCGTCCGTCCTCTCGCGTGCTCTCACGGCTACACCTTTCGTCCGATCACTTTGAAATTTGGCATGTATGTGTTTTGTACCTGCCCACATATTTTAAAAATATAGCGACTTAAAAAAAATATTTTTCAAAAAAATTAGGGTAAACAAACTTAAGGGTTAAATTTTTTTATTTTTTTTTCGACACCGTGAGGGGTATCATATGAAAGGGTACGTCGAGCTGATTACAAAAATATATAATTCTTTGGTTATAACTTTGATAGGGCGAGCGTAGGCGAGTTTGAAGCGGGTTTGAAACGTGTCCTCCCCCTCTATCTCGCTTATGTGAAGTGCAAAAAATCTGAAAAAATTCCTGAACATTCTTCGACCAAAAGTAAAGATACCACTTTTTGGAAATTTCGAAAAAAAATTTATTTTATTTTTTATTGAAAAAATACATTATCAGAGTGTGTTTTGAGAATATCAAACCCTTAGAATGGTTCAAAGTAAGCTTTTTAGCATTTTAAATAAACAGGTCAAGTGTGGGCTAGTCAGCACACAGCGAGGGTCCATAGGCCACACTATATAGTGTTTAACTGTAAAGTGTATAAACAGTATTTTTTTAAAATGCTAAAAAGCTTACTTTGAACCATTCTAAGGGTCTGATATTCTCAAAACACACTCTGATAAAGTATTTTTTTGACACTGAACCGGACTACAACCATACATCGAAAAGACCATAATTATAAAAAAACGTATTTTGTCAATAAAAAAAAAAAAAAAAAAAAAATTTTCGAAATTTCCAAAAAGTGGTATCTTTACTTTTGATCGAAGAATGTTCTGGAATTTTTTCAGATTTTTTGCACTTCTCATAAGCGAGATAAAGGGGGGGGGGGGGACACGTTTCAAACTCGCTTCAAACTCGCCTACGCTCGCCCTATCAAAGTTATAACCAAAGAATTATATATTTTTGTAATCAGCTCGACGTACCCTTTCATATGATACCCCTCACGGTGTCGAAAAAAAAACAAAAATATATAACCCTTAAGTTTTTTTACCCTAATTTTTTTGAAAAATATTTTTTTTAAGTCGCTATATTTTTAAAATATGTGGGCAGGTACAAGACACATACATGCCAAATTTCAAAGTGATCGGACGAAAGGTGTAGCCGTGAGAGCACGCGAGAAGACGGACGGACAGACACACGCAGGAAAATATAAGGGTCCTTGGTTTTGCCTACGGACCCTAAAAAATACTGTGTATACACTTTACAGTTAAACACTATATATATAGTGTGGCCAACGGACCCTCGCTGTGTGCTGACTAGCCTACACTTGACCTGTTTATTATATGTATAGATTAAGAGACTTGGGAGAAAAAAATTGATACATTTTTGTTTGATGCATATGAGCCTTTATAATTTTTTTATATTTGGTTTTGATTTGTCTCTGTAGGTGTTTGTGTGGCTGACCGCTGTACACCAAGTGCCCTGGGATAAGTTTGGTCACGGGGGAAGTGCGACAGCCCCTTCATGGGTACGGTCGAAGTGCGACAGCCCCTTCATGGGTACGGTCGAAGTGCGGCAGCCCCTTCATGGGTACGGTCGAAGTGCGGCGGGTAAAATCCCGTCTATCGATACAGGTAGTCCACCCACCTCGGATCCTCTCAAGGACTAATCTTTGTCAATACTAGCATATACTCAATATTAAGTGATTTGAAGTTACTTTGAACAAACTGCTCAGTGATACGGCGATCATTAGCAAATCTCAGTGCATAGGAGAATCTGTAGAATATTCTCGTAAGAACAGAATCCAAATTGAGAAAATACACTTGTGAATATTCAAAATGAAGAAAATAAAACAAACTTACAAAATCACTTTAAGTTACCATTCAAACTGCAGAGGGAATTCAAGAAAATAATCCAAAATACGAGAGAAAAAACTATTTTGTAAATATTATAATTCAAACCTTGATAAAAACTTATTATTTAGTATATTTGAACTTGAGTTCTTCAAAAACTTTGGCTTTGGATAAATCGGGGCGACGCTTTAATTTCGGCCCCTCACTACTTTTCATTGAAATAAAAACTTGGACTTCCTTTAAAACTTCTAAAAAGATAATATATTAGGATGAGGGCTGTTAAAATTTACCTTGAATTTCGAATGAAATGCTTCGCAGGCGTTGGTTGTTTTCTCTTCTAGGCGGCTTGAAGCCCACATTGATATTGGGAATTTAGCCGTCGACGGAGCAATATATAGTTTTCGGTGATATAGTCCCAAAATCGATCATTGCGATGGCTTATTTTTTGGCTCATAAAATCTTCAATATAACATTCTTCAACTTCTTCAGGGTCTAAATAGGGTAGCCCGAAGACTTCCTTGACCATCGGATGTCCGCAGTAAATCCTATATCCTGTTTTTTTTCTCCACCAAGCTTGTGCTAAATGAAATCTGCACCCTGTAATTGAAGTCTTTTTAGATTTCAACTTATTCCCTAATTTTGTGGCTTGTTGAATTCTAATTTCGAAGTCCGCTACAAAGTTCTTTGGGTTTAGACAGGGATCAAGTTGGTATAACCCGGGCTTACCTGAGCTATCCCTTCGGACATTTTAGACTAAGAGGCTGGCCCACTTCAACCCTTATCTTTTTCTAAACCTAAGGGGGGCTAGCGTACTTCGGTACCAGCCTGGCTGACTGCCGTCAAAATCTTTGGTGGGCTAATTAATTCCCTTCCTTCAATCGAGCTGAAACTTGGCACACAGTCTCTGTACAAAAACATTCCATCGAATTTTAGGGCTACTATGATTATTATTATAGATATATAATATTATTACATAAAGGATTTATAATAATAACTGTGTTTAATCGGTTAGTTGTTTTATTAATTAAAATTGAGTCTGTGTTAAATAAAACAAAGTATAAAAATATACTTTTGAATTTAGCTCATGGTTTTTTACATTGTGGTAATAATATTAGTGCATAGTAAAGGTGTTATTCATGTTTTTTCTATAAGTAAAAATAAATGCTTACTTATTACTTTAAGAAGGTATTTAATAATTTATTTACTGAGGTGGTAAGGTTGGCAATACAGTTGAGTTGGGTTGAACTCAGGCCAAGTCAGATTCAAGTGGACTTGCACTGCAGCAACTCTTACTTTATTCCAAGTCCTTGTACTTGCCCTAATCTTAGACATTACTTTTTTTCCTGAATTAATAGACTTACTTGATGATTAATGCTATTCAAGCAATTTCAACATTTAAAACTGGATTAAGAAAAATATATCTATTCACACTTGGTCTAAATTTCATTAATAGGGGGTACACCACTATATTGATTTACATTTTTCAGAATAACTCCCCAACAGTTGATCCTACGAAAAAATATGTTATGTACAAACTTAAAGAAGAAAAAATGACTCACATATTTTGTATATATATATATATATATATATATATATATATATATATATATATATATATATATATATATATATATATATATATATATATATATATATATATATATATATATATATATATATATTCCTTCTTCTCCTGAAATTCCCTAACTATATGTAAGAATCCACTTTTTTGACTTTTATAATTCCTTTAATTTTTTTAAAAAAGTTGCGACACAATACCTCATATTATATGAGATCGTAGAACTACATAAATTAAGGATCTCAACAAAATAATAAATCTACTTGAAACGTAAATATCTGTTGGTTAAACGAACGTTTGAAAATTCAGGTCATTTTTGAAAAAAAAAAAAAAGTATATAGAATATTACTGATTTCACTCGAGTTTAAAACAAATTTAGCAATGAATGAGACGATGTGCAAATACCTCGAGCCCGGACTCGACGCCAAGCGGCCTCACTATCGATTCCACATTGGAACTATTCCAAAATGTGTTCAGAAAAAATTAAATAAAAAATGTAACGATTTAATCTGTTGGGGATATATCATGCATGAAAGTTTTTGTAAAAGTGAAACTGAATAAAAAAAAAACTTGGAGTGAATATTGCAACTCGGCTGGGGCGTGTCTCAGTGTCAACTCAAGCCAAGCCTGCACAGGCCTTCCACAAATATCTCACTTCGCTTTTTAAATATTTATCATATTTTGTACTCGTTAGTTTACTAATTTTCTAGTCCGATACCGAGTTTTATAGATAACAAAATTATGGTTAAATGTAGTCGATATTAATATGGACGAAAAGCTCAATTTTCTGGGATAATTGCGTTTGATGACAGAAATAAAATGAATGAATTATTGACGTATTGGTGTTAAAAAATTGGGAAATCCCCAAAAAAATAAAAGAATAAGGATAATGCAGAAAGAATCCATAAAAAAACTAGGTGTGCAATGCAGTTGTCTGCTTGCAATATTGGAGCTGAGCGTGCATATTAATCCTAAACAATAAACATTTCTATTTTTATAAACAGCTGAAATCGTATCAAAAATAGTAATATTTTTAATTTTTAATTAAAAAGCATTGTTTTCCTGTTTTTCTATTTTACCCCCCTCTTAAATGAAAATATGGCAAAAGTGAACATAACAACAATAACTGTACTCTTAAAGAGCTTTCAAACGGCAAGCATCATTAAAGGCATATACCATATACTATTAACTTTTGTGCCCAGCACCCCTTACAACTGTGTACCAATTTGGACCATTTGAGATTTATAGCTTCCAGTGGTTGATCACTATGACCGAACCAAATTTTGTGCGGATCGGTTCAGCCGTTCAGGAGGAGTATGCGTCCAAACAAATGCAGACTGTGGTATAAGAGTTTCGCTTCGCTCAGCTCAATAATAGAACAAGCGTAATGCAAAAAGAATCCATACAAATTAATAGAATTAGGATAATGCATAAAGGGGCTATCACACTAAAAATATGTCTTAGGCCTCGAATACGATACGAGCGTTGAGCGGCAGGTCGGTGCCACGTTAATGTTTACATCGAGTGCAATGGAAGTAGAGGACGGCCGACTACGACAAGCTCGAGCCTCTCAGCGAATAATGTTCAAGTTTGCCGCTCACCACTCACCGCTCAGCCTAGACATTAGTTTTTGCTGACCGCTCAGAATCTTTCTGTTGATCAGAACACTTTGCCCTTAACCGCTCCACCACTCTGCTGCTTTGCCATTCACCGTTCTGCTGCTTTGCCGTTCACCGCTCTGCTGCTTTGCCGTTCACCACTCTGCTGCTTTGCCGTTCACCGCTCGTATCGTACCCGAGGGGAGTAGAGCAAATCAGGCATTTTTACAGGTATTTAAGTATCCCCAACTTAACCCTAGAACGACTTATTGAGGTCCCACAGACCCCATACAAACTATAATTAAGTTTTTTTTTTTGTTTTATTTGTATTTCTTTAAACCTAGACTCCCTTCTAATTTACCTTTGAACCTTTCTGTGTAAATACTGATAACAATACTTATTTTATTAGTTTCAGTTTTCTTTCAGTATTCATTAGAGTTAGAGTTGGGGTCCCATAGACCCCTGTATGCCATTTACGTAATTGTTTTATATACCACTGTTAACTGTCTCATTTTTCTATTGTATTAAAAAACTTATTTTATATTTTTTTTTGGACTGCTACAATGTTTAATGTCAAAAGTTTCAAAATATAACTTTTATTACTATTTATTAGTTACTTTTATTAGTAGACGTATATAACTTCATTTAAGTTGAAGGTTTAATGGATCATAGTAAGGATTTAAGGCCAAAAATGCTTAACTTTGAAAGAGTATGTAAGAAAATCTATCATTTTTATTATCATTTTTGTTCCTGTTTTCTGTAAAACAACTCTAAATAATTAAATATATTAATAAATAAAAAATATTAACCCAATCTAACGAACACATATTTTTTTTTTTTTTGAAAGTACTAATTTTTCTAAAAAAAATAAATTGATGAAAATACATATGTATACTATTTCATTTTTAAATCCTTATTTGTTTTGGTCAACATGAAATGGTATTTTCAGTATGACAAATTATATTTACAAAAATATATAAATTATGGAAAAAGAAAATGTTTAATAAATTAATTTAACCCATTAATTAATTGGGGTCTTACTTCTCCGGCTTCTCCTAATAATATTAATTATTTTATAGACGAACTTGATATGTCAACAATAAGTTGGATATTCAAAGCACGAGGTGATGTCATGTATTTAGAATATAAACCATGGATTGACAATAATGATCATACTTGTAAAATATGTAATAGTAGAGAAGAGGAAACTGGATATCATTTTATAGCTCGTTGTCCTGTATTATCGGAATTTAGAGTACAATGTTTTGCTAAGAAAATTCTATCTTTTGAAGAATATATATCTCAGCTCAATGGATCTAATTATAAATTATTAGTCAGTTATTTAAAAGTAGCTTGGAAATATAGGCACCTTATAATATCCGAATTTAATTAAAATTTAAAATTAGTAACTAATAATAATAATCAAACAAATCCAGTTACAATCTAAGTAAGGTTATTATTCGCACAACTTTTTTAACAGTAACATAGTAAAATTAGATATTTATTCATTTTAAATTATTTAATTTTTGCACTAATACAAATATTAAGAAGCTTGCTTTATAAACATATTACACATAACTTTTCTTATTTTGGAGGTGGGTTGAGTTTGATTACACCATAGACATATTCAGTTTTATTTTTTTGCCATAATATGTATTTTATTTTTTAAATTTTGTTAAGAATGTTTAGCTTGTTTATACTTATTAAAATTGTGTATAAGGTCTTAGATTATAATTTCATTTACTTTTTATCATAGTTATATTTTAAGAACACGTTAATATGAACATATTTATGTTCCATTTTTGTTCTAAAAACAATTATTATTTATTGGTCCATATAAAGAAATAGTTGGTACGTTTTTAAGAATTATAATGTTGGCAATAGTTTTTGAAAAGATGAGAAGAATCAATTTATTAGAGGAACCAAAGGTTAAAGTACCATACTATTGATAAAATAGAAATAAAAATTAATCTTTATCATAGCACCAAAATAAATATATTTACTGCATGTTCTTGTAATTGTTATAAATCAGTTATTAATATTATAAATAAATATTGGTTAGATTTATTATGCATGATACTATAATAATTAACGGATTATATTAATTATATTTCTTTATTTCTATTCTAATAAAATAAATTAATCAGTAATTGCATGGATTACGAATGAACTGTTTATTACTACTATAATTTTTATATGCTATTATTAAAATCAAAGTTATTGTAATATCAAATATGTAATTGTGAAAGCAACTCTAGCGACGGTCTTTTGACTATGCTAAGAAATGCTAAGATGTTAATTAGATTGTTAATATAATATTGTATTTTGAGCATGTTAATAATAATAATATAATAATAATAATTGGGGTCTTACTGACCCATGTGTGGAGTTAACGTAAAAAAAAAATATGTGAGTCGTTCTAGGGTTAAGTTTGGCGACATTTGCCGAAAAAAATGATGTGTTGTGTTTTAAATGTTGGATGCGCTGAGGTAAGCTCGAGGTTGGATAACTTAGTACGGCCGGCCTGGGTTAATATTACAGCTGTTATACAACTCAGGTCCTCGCTCCTCCAGTCGGGACCATTAGAACCTGCTCTTAGGGTGAAAGCATTCCCTAAATCCTTCACCTTCTTACACCTACTACAGAAATTAAACTAAAACCTTACACACATTACACAACACACCAGTGAAGATCCAACTCATTAACTAACAGCTTGCTTTGGCTTTCCACCTGATCTCTACGTAATACCTCCTACCGGATTTAGAGACAATGCGGGGTGTAGCTACAGGTAAACATTATTGGCCTTTTTTAAAAAAAGTTCTTAAAACCTATCATTATCCTTAAAAGTTAATAGTTTGTTCAAAAGTTGAACATTTCTTTTATCATTGCATTTTTTAATATTATTATTACATAGTTTCTTATATGTTTGTTTGTGCGAGTTATGAAAAGGGAAATTTTATCCGATGAATTCCACCAAAACCAGTTTATCTGTTCCACTCCTGAGTATGTTACTGGGTAAGAAAGCAGCTACGTGTGTATTTACCTGATACATACATTTATTTATGTGTATTTAACTGATATATATGTTTTATTTACATTGTACAAAGAAATGGTTGGGTGATTAGAGATGACTAGAGATGTTTAGTGGTGGTTAGAAGTGGTTGTAGGTGGTTAAAAGTGGTTAAAAGTGGTTAAAATGGGTAAGAGGTAGTTAATTATAATTACCTCTAATTTAATATTAGGTACGATAAAGAACCTTTTTCTTATTAAGATTGAATCTAACATACAGCATCTTATTGCTACTAGTTTATCAGTTAATCTTATTGCTACTAGTGGACATCACGATGTAGTTAATCAGTTAATCTAATTGCTACTAGTGGACATCACGATGTAGTTAATCAGTTAATCTTATTGCTACTAGTGGACATCACGATGTAGTTAATCAGTTAATCTAATTGCTACTAGTTGACATCACGATGTAGTTTATCAGTTAATCTTATATTGCTTCTAGTTTACATCACGATGTAGTTTATCAGTTAATCTTATATTGCTTCTAGTTGACATCACGATGTAGTTTATCAGTTAATCTTATATTGCTTCTAGTTGACATCACGATGTAGTTTATCAGTTAATCTTATATTGCTTCTAGTTGACATGACGATGTAGTTTATCAGTTAATCTTATTGCTTCTAGTTGACATCACGATGTAGTTTATCAGTTAATCATATTGCTTCAAGTTGACATCAAGATGTAGTTTATCAGTTAATCTTGTTTCGAGGAAATAAACTGCAATTATTTTTAACACTGGTCTTCTTTTACCTTCTTCTATCCAATAATGTTGAACTCTATATAGCCTTCTCTTTTAAACTAATATGTAATTTTTTGAGCTCCAGCTTCGTTTTACTAATATTATGCTATTATTTTGAGGTCTAACCACATGTAAGGATATCTTGAAGTAATATGTATATAATGTGATTGTTGCAGGCGGTGAAGTAGTGATGGGAGATGTGGAACTGCTGGTAGGCGGCGTCGAGTCCACGTACAAGCCTTCCCATCATCCTCATGTCAACGCGCTGGCAGCTATATGGGCCGACTTCATCTACAAAGATCTGTCCAAACCTTACCCTTCAGGTTTGTCTTTCTTACTCTGTCCTCTACTATTATACAATTATCTCTTATATGTTACAAATCACTCGATATGACCTTCTTATCCGGTATAATATCTGTGATATATTGCACATCTTCCGAACAGTAGAATTATAGCAGCAACTGTCTCTGGACCAAAGAGTAGCCAAACTCAAGTCGGCTGCAGCAATTAGGCTGGGTGTGGTATTATATCTTAGGTTAGGCGGGACAACATTCCGTTGTCGAACGAGAAAGGAACATAAAGTTGTGAAATAATAATAATGTTGATGGAAACTATAACATTGTTCACTCTGATTTATTTAAACTCTGTCCAGTGTACATCCAAGAATCCGATAGCGTCGCTCTACAGAGCCACAAGAATTGTATTTATATTAATTTAAACTTCAAATATAAGTTTGGGTTTACGCACCTTACTTTGAGACCCCATTCCATTAAGATTATTCTAGTAAGATTCTATTAAGATTATTCTCCTCGGATAACTTAGTTTATTATTATTTCATTATCTGGGCTGTTATTTTATAAATATGCCAAATATCAGCATATATGGTATTTTTTGTTCTTACAAGAAGTAATGAAATTAATGATGGAGGTGAAGAAATGACAGTATGGAAGTGAAGATGGAGGTAGAGCCCTCCCGGACGAGGGGACACGTTGTTCCGTTTATCATTTACCTATATGTTGAGTACACACAAAAAAATATAGTACATAAAATATACTTTAATATTACAACTATATCTAATGTACATTTTTATCGGAACACAACATAAATACTTGTAAGAATTAATAAAGTGTCAGTGTTGTCAGTTGCATACATGTCACTATATAATCAAGTAGTGTCCCGCATACTCACCTCCAAATGAATTCTTATTGCTAAGCTAAGGCAACCATATTTATTCCGATAAAAATACATTTTTGTTTGATTTTTTTGGTCATCAAATAGATAATAACATCTAAATAGATATCTAAATTAATTTACTTAATTTTTGGCACGAAGTTCCTTATGGCACGTTCTGGGAGTAAATCCAAAAAAACGACCAAAATGAAGTTCCTTATGGCACGTTCTGGGAGTGAATCCAAAAAAACGACCAAAATCACCTCACAAAATCACCGTCACGCAAAATCACCGTCATGAAATCTACCGATGACGATAACTTGAGTAAAAGATCACCGTGTTAGTTGAAATTTGGTACACATGTTCATTTTACCAGTGCCCAGGCTGAGTTCGTTGGAAAACGTTATCCGCCCAAACGTTCACGCGCAACGCTCGCGTAAACGTAAGCTTCAAAAATACGAGAAGAAATGTTATTAAGGAAGCCTGTTCCTTGACTTGTTTTGTTTATTTTTGTTATATGTCAAAATGTCACTTGGTTTTGTTATCTTAAAGGCCCTACACACGACCCGACACAACCACCCGACCGTCAGGGCGAACGGGGTTGGCCCCGTCAGTTGGAGCCTGTGTAGGCTTGTCGGCGGACTAAAACTGCCGGACCCGACGGTCGGGTGGTTGGTCGTGCGAGACGACCAACGGGCGGTTGGTCGTATCGTACGAGCTCCCGACGGACGGGCGGTCCGTCGGGAGCTCCCCACCCTCGATTCCTGTCGGGTCGGTTCGTGTGTAGCGCTGTCGGCCGACTCCTTAACCCGACACGACCAAACTCCCCATAAAGAGAGGAGTTTGGTCGTTAAATTCCCCATAAAGAGAGGAGTTTGGTCGTGTCGGGTCCTGTGTAGGGCCTTTTAGAAAATATAATCACGGTCTTGTTAAAAGTAAAATTGATCTGTGCTGACGCTTATTGCAATATATCGAGGGTCTAATACAATAACGACCGAACTGCAAATTTTTGCGATTTTGAGTTAGATACATTTTTAGGCGTAAAAAACTGAGCTCTTTCTAATGCGACAGTTTTAAAGTTCCAATTAGTATCCGCTAGAGAGCAAAAACAATTTTTTAGTGTCAGGTGTTCGTCTTATATTTGAAGAAAACAACGTCCGATAGGTCAATTCTGTAATATTTAAAAATTTCGGTTGTTTTGTTTAGTACTTTAACGTCATAAATGATTATTATGTCATTATTGTCTGAATGATTGTAAAATTCTTTGAGACAGATATGTACTATATGTCATATAAGTTGATTTCATTTCATTGCTTTAACGACAGAATTGTATGTTATATCATTGTTAACTTAGTAATTTTCAAAATCAATAAGGCATAACTGTACCGAAAGTCATTTTAATTTCTTGTTTTTGTGTATGTTTTATTGCTTAAACGTCATAAATGTATTAAGTGACATTTTAACTACATAATTATGATAACTTTAAGGTCATATCTGCATTATACGTTTTTAATTAATTAAATCATTTAAAATGTAAATAATGTAATAATGGCGTAACTGTACTATGTGTCAATTTTACTTTTTATATTAACATTTTGTTGTAAAAATGGCAGAATAGTACTTTGTGACATTCTTGACTTAATTATTACGCCTTCTCATGGTTTACTACATTTGACTAAATAGGTCAAAATTAAATAAATTAGAGAGATTGATTTATATTGAGTATTGAGCTCGATGATTGTAAACATACACTTCACACGCTCGTGCATTGAGCTCGATGATTGTAAACATACACTTCACACGCTCGTGCATTGAGCTCGATGATTGTAAACATACACTTCACACGCTCGTGCATTGAGCTCGATGATTGTAAACATACACTTCACACGCTCGTGCATTGAGCTCGATGATTGTAAACATACACTTCACACGCTCGTGCATCAGATAATTATTTAGTTCAATTAGAACACCCCAGGCCTTACATACTTTGCCTCTTAATCCAGTTTGCTCCACTTGCTATTAGACTTTTCGTTTCAAACACCTTCTTCTAAATAATGATAATTATTTCCTGTTACTATTTCGTCCTATACTTATCTTTTCTATCGCTTCTTATATAGTACTAGCTGAATACCCGTGCTTCGCTACGGGGTGTTTTATTATCAATTTAATGGATTTATAAACTACCATCAAGACACATTTAAATTATTTTACAAAGCGAGAATATCTAGATTCTATCCCTCCCCCTTATTTCTATACCCCCTCCCCTTTGATAAGATAATTTGCTAATATCCCAAATTAGTAATTCATTTTTAAAAAGGAAAAGCAGTGGCATTTTCCTTCTGTACCCCCCCCCCCCCCCTCCACGTGTCATTTTACATCCCTTGGTTGAAATTGGAATTATCTTTTATTAATATACATGCTTACATCCAAAATAAGAGCTCTTTCTCAAGTATTAACTTCCTAACTTTAGGAGATCGGTCTGGGCTCAATCCCCCTTCTTTTCTTACTCTGTTCTTATGTTCCCCTTAGGGATAAAATTTTAGAAAATCTCTATTGGCAGATATCAATATAATTTAGAAATTATTATACTACGTATACACTCGTAGATTTTATTTTAGAATTTTAAAGAAGTGGTCATGATTAAGTTAGTAAAGGTTTAGGCACGGTAAGGCGTGATTTATTAATTATTGCCTTAATATCTAAAAATAAATCTAAATATTTTTTGACAGTGATTGAAAAGTAATTTCTTTAACAGTTCTTCCGACAGAAATTTCCACAAAACATAAAATATGGTCAGTAGTTTCTTCTGCAATTTTGGTTAAATACATGTTTTATGAAAAATGAAATAAGAAATCTATTTAGAAGCCCCGTTCTCAGCTCCATATAAAGCTACCAAATCGTTTTATATCCTTTATCACCCGCAGAATTAAGCTTAACATTGTACCCAAGAACCTCCAAAATCTATTCAGCTATTTGGACGTGATTGACGCACAGACAGACAGATATAAAATTTTCTAAACTTAAATTCGTTGTCAGGACTACTCATGCAGTGGAAATACCCCATATTCTCTCTCCACAGCTCGGGCCTCCATGTTCTCTAGTGGAGAGAAAACCTTATGTAGAGCTAAAATGTAAAATCAATAAAATAGATAAATTGATGTACTAAAATATTATTTATGTATTAATATGTTTTATTCAATAAAGGTATTTTTTTTAAAAAAAAATAATAATAATAAAAATAAAAATAAATAAATACAAAATTTTAGCCCAATCGGATAAATGTACTGACACAACAATTATTAGTTTTTTATACATAGATATAGACATATTTTTCCTTTTTACCTCCCTATATATACATAACAATAATTGTACAGCACTCTTAAAGAGCTTTTCAACAGAATGCATCGTGAAGGGTTTTCATTACTTTGACATTTGTACCCCGTACCCCTGTGTACCAAAATGAAAATTTCGAAAATGCATGAAGTCAGTGACCTTCCCCTTTTCCCCTTGCTTTGAAGGTCAAGTGTGCAAATTTTCATTGAAATCGGAATAAAACGGTAGATTTGAATAAAGAACACACACACACGCGCCCGTTCGTGCGCGCGCGCACATACACTTACGTTGACATTACCTTTTTACCCCTCTCCTAGATGAAAATAATGATAAAAACGTACATTACAATTACTTTTCTCTTAAAGAGCCTTTCAACGATATGCATCATAAAGGGTACCTATCAATTACTTTGACATATGTACCCCGTACTCCTGTGTACCAACATTTTAACTTTATAATCTCATGTAAGCAGTACACTCATAGACACTTCATTTATATAAGATAAAAGACACTCATAGACACTCTTCATTTATATAAGATGTAGTTATACATATTTTTCCATTTTACCCCCTCCTAAATGAAAATATGACAAAACTGTACACATCAACAATTAGGGTGCGTTCGGAAACACTTACCGGTCAACCTCTCGGTCGACCGGCGGTTTGTTGTGGTTAGTGTCATGGCGGCATGAAATCCTTTTTGTTTCCGAACGGGCAGTGGTCGCCCGAAAAGGTTATAAACAAAGAGAGGTTACAAATATAAAATCGTTTTTCTTTGGTGTGAGATAGAAGTGAAGCTGTGACGATTCCTCAAGTGAATAAACTATTGCAGCGGCACCCCTTTAGGTTAAATCTGTATATAGCAATCATCCCTTTCCTTTTTCCTTCTACTAAATTCTCAGATTACACGACGTTCAGCAGCATCTTCCTCCAGAAACCTTGAACTTCACTGTTTACATCGATAATATCAACTCTTCTGTGTACAAATGATACATTTATAATCTCTTAAATGTATAAAATATGCAAACGGACAGTTTAACAAATGTATATAATCTCTCATGAATGAATCAAGCAAAATTATGCCACCAAGCGATCCTCGACCGCACAGTCTCCTTCAACTCAGGCAGGGGTTCTATTTTAGATTGTCTAATAAAATAACAACTATATCGGTATCCATAAAATGTTGAAAACTAGGATTGGTAACAAAGTAAATAATTATTAGGACAAAGTAAGGTCCATGTTTCACAAAAACTAAATATTAATAAAGAATTTTAAAAATTAGCAAAAAAAGACGACAATGTATTCAATGTTTAATAAAAACGTATTCAAATGTTTACAAAATAACAATGACATTTCGCTAAAAAGGTAACATGATGGTTACTAACCGGACTCACCGTATTTCGATTTCGGTCGAAGCGGTCGCGACCGAAGCGGTCGACCGCTAAAACAACCGGAGCTTTACGAACGCGGTCGGTTGTTTAGGTTGGTGTTTCCGGACACACCGGTTACTTCTCGGTCGACCTGGTTAGTGTTTCCTAACGCACCCTTACTGTACTTTTAAAGAGCTTTTCAACGATATGCATCATTAAAAGTATTCATTACTTTGACATTTGTACCCCGTACCCCTGGGTACAAAAATAAAAATTTCTCAAAATCCTTTCTTAGTGGATGCCTATGATATGAACTGAGTATATCCTCAAAATTTCAAGTCTCTCGGTTAAGCAGATTTTGCTGTGCGTTGATTCTATGTCAGTCAGTCAATCAGGACATTGCCACTTATATTATAGATTATGTACATACTATGTGTTCAATAAGAACAAGATGCTAAAAAACGAAAAATTATTTACAATAAGAAGTGTAAACAACACACTTGTGCAAAACAAATAAACCAAATCCTGCGTAAAATGTTGTGGGATCAATGGGTTAGCCAAGTCTTCCCCTGCCCAAGTAACAGGGGAACTCAACCAGTACGAGAAAGGCTTGTTGCTTGACTGTCCCCCACTTTATTCCTTGTCCCCCATAAACCCACATTTTTCTTTTCCAAATTACTGTTGTATTTTAAATAATTTTGATTTGATAGATGTCAATTGATAAATTGACAAGTTTGTTTTTATATCAAAAATATATCACTCTGCATTAAACCTCAGAAGAGTTTATTCTGTATTATCACAGGGGTTATGGGCTGTTAAAAAAAGTGATAAGAATAATAAAATAGAAGGTAAATAATTTAAATAACTTACAACTTAAAATAAAAATGACTGAATTAATTCAACACGCGGAAAAACTAAATGGTATAAATTATATCAATTGGAAGTATAGATTAGAAGCCTTATTAGAAGCAAAGGGACTATGGGATCATTTACAAAGACCCATACCAGAAGATCCTGCAGCTTTATTATTATGGAAAAGGACTGATGCACAAATAAGAGGAATGATAACTATTTCAATGGAAAATAGCCAAGTTTCAATGATACTAACATGCAGAACAGCGAAAGAAATTTTGGACTCTTTGGATAGAAGATACGCCGGAGACATAGAAAAGATGAAATTTGATGCTAAAAATAATGTGGCTAGATTAACCATGAAAGAAAGCGAGACTTGGGAGGAATATCTACTAAGATCTGAGAAGTTATTAGAATGGGCAAGAACACTAGGTGCCGTATTAGATGACAGAGAATTTATAACAGGATTTATCAGAGGATTACCAGCAAAGTACAATAATTTAGTTATGCAATTTGATACCATTGAAGATTTAACTGTGATCAAATTAAGAAGATTTTTTCAGAAATTTCAGGAAAGACAAGACTTAGAGAAAGAAAATACAAACAATGCATTTAATGCATCGACATCAAGAGAGAACAATAATAAATTTAAAAATAACAAACATTTTGAATTTAAAAATAAGCTATCATGTTACATATGTGGAAAAAATCATTTTGCAAGAGACTGTTGGTATAATACACAAAATAAAAATTATTCAGACAAGAAGAAAAATTATCCAAACAAAAATTATCAAAAGAAGAAAACAACCACTAATGTTCGCTATGTAAGAGACAATTCTGACGATGAAAAGAAATCAGAAAGAAATCAAGAAGAAACGAATGAAAAGTATGATTGTGCATTTACAGCCAATATAAAAGAAACAAAAGAAACAGAATGGGTTCTAGACAGCGGTGCAACCAGTCATATGACGTCAAATAAAGATATATTAGAGTCAGAAAAACCTGAAGAAAGGAAAATAAAACTGGCAAATAAACACGTCATATACTCAGAATCAAGTGGAACATGTAAGATAAATACAATTAATAATTACCATTATAAACTAAGAGATGTGCTTTATGTTCCAGAATTAGACACCAATTTAATGTCTATTAATAAATTAACAGAAACTGGATTAGAAGTTAAATTTAATAAATTTGGAGCTATTATATATGACAAGCATGAAAACAAATTATTAACCGCAAAACTTAGAAAGAACATTTATATTTTGAATCAACCAAATCATCAAGAACAAAGTCTGAAGATCGAACTCAAAAATGACAATGAAAATTTGAAAACCTGGCATCAACGTTTAGGACATTTAAACTTCAACTACATGAACATATTAAAAGACAAAAATATGGTACGAAATTTTAACTACACTAATAATAAAACCGATTTTATTTGCACTAATTGCATTGAATCAAAATATTCTAGAAAACCATTTCGTACGATTGAAAATGAGCAATCAAAAAGCATTTTAGATTTATTACATGTGGATGTGGTAGGACCTATACAAAAATGTTCAATAGGAGGATCAAAATATATATTAACTATAGTTGATGATTATTCGGGAAAAATATTTACTAAATTTTTAAAAACAAAATCAGAAACATCAGAAAAATTGCCACAGTTTATAAAACAAATTGAAAACAGTAAAGGAAAAACAGTTAAATGCATTCGTTCAGATAACGGAGGAGAATTTCTCAACAATGAAATGACTAAATTTTTTAACAATAAGGGAATTAAACATCAACTTACTACAAGTTTTTCACCTCAAAGTAATGGAAAAGCAGAAAGAGCCAATCGCACAATCGTAGAAAGTGCTACTGCTATGTTGCTAAAAGCGAAATTACCAATAGAATTCTGGGCGGAGGCAGTAGGAACTGCAGCTTACATTAAGAATAAAACACCATACAAATTACATGGGACGAAAACACCTGATGAACTATTCTCTGGATATAAACCATCAGTGAGTCATTTAAAAATTTTTGGTTGCAAAGCATATTATTGGATACCCAAAAACAAACATAAAAAATTTGAATCGAAAATGAGAGAAGGAATATTTGTCGGCTACTCACCAAATCGAAGAGCTTATAGAATATA